>LR812519.1:10798420-11155920 GCA_903798195.1 Danio kyathit
AGCGCTTCACTTTTTCCACATTTTTTATGTTACAGCCTTATTCCAAAATGGATTAAATTCATTTATTTCCTCAAAATTCTACACACAATACCCCATAATGACAATGTGAAAAAAGAGTTTTTGAAACTGTTGCAAATTTATTAAAAATAAAACCTGAAAAATCACCTGTACATCAGTATTCACAGTATTTGCTGTGAAGCTCTAAATTGAGCTCAGGTACATTCTGTTTCCACTGATCATTCTTGAGATGTTTCAGCAGCTTAATTGGAGTTCACCTTTTTTTGTTTCAATTCACTATAATCTTCCATGTGAAGCTGCTTTGACACAATCTACATTGTATAAGCGCTATACAAATAAAGATGAATTGAATTGAATTGAACCTGTGGTCAATTCAGTTGATTGGACATGATTTGAAAAGGCATACACCTGTCTATATAAGGTCCCATGGTTGACAGTGCATGTCAAAGCACAAACCAAGCATGAAGACAAAGCAATTGTCTGTAGACCTCCGAGAAAGGATTGTCTCGAGGCACAAGGCTGGGGAAGGTTACAGAAACATTTCTGCTGCTCTGAAAGTTCCAATGAGCACAGTGGCCTCCATCATCTGTAAGTGGAAGATGTTTGGAACCACCAGGACTCTTCCTAGAGCTGACCGGCCATCTAAGCTGAGTGATCGGGGGAGAAGGGCCTTAGAGAGGTGATCAATAACCTGATGGTCACTCTGTCTGAGCTCCAGCGTTCTTCTGTGGAGAAAGGAGAACCTTACAGAAGGACAACCATCTGTGCAGTGATCCACCAATCAGGCCTGTGTGGTAGAGTGGCCAGACGGAAGCCACTCCCCGCCTGGAATTTGCCAAAAGGCATCTGAAGGACTCTCAGACCACAAAAAACTAAATTCTCTGGTCTGATGAGACTAAAATTTAACTCTTTGGAGTGAATGCCAGGCGTTACGCTTGGAGAAAACCAGGCAGCGCTCATCACCAGGCTAATACCATCCCTACAGTGAAGCATGGTGGTGGCAGCATCATGCTGTGGGGATGTTTTTCAGCAGCAGGAACTGGAAGACTAGTCAGGATAGAGGGAAAGATGAATGCAGCAATGTACAGAGACATCCTGAATGAAAACCTGCGTCAGAGTCCTCTTGACCTCAGACTGGCGACAGTTCATCTTCCAGCAGGACAATGACCCAAAGCACACTGCCAAAATATCATTGGAGTGGCTTCACAACAACTCGGTGAATGTCCTTGAGTGGCCCAGCCAGAGCCCAGACCTAAATCCTATTGAACATCTCTGGAGAGATCTGAAAATGGCTGTACACCATCGCTTCCCATCCAACCTGATAGAGCTTGAGAGGTACTGCGAAGAGGAATGGGCAAAAATTCCCAAAGACAGGTGTGGCGTCATATTCAAAAAGACTTGGAGGTATTGAGCAAAGGCTGTGAATACTGATGTACAGGTGATTTTTCAGGTTTTTTATTTTTTATAAATTTGCAACAATTTCAAAAACTCTTTTTTCACATTGTCATTATGGGGTATTGTGTGTAGAATTTTGAGGAAATAAATGAATTTAATCCATTTTGGAATAAGGCTGTAACATAAAAAATGTGGAAAAGTGAAGCGCTATGAATACTTTCCGGGTGCACTGTAGTATAATTATTGTAATACTGTTCTTTATTTTGTGATAATTCAACCGCTTGTGGTCAATAATTTGTTACGTAACCTTTCATCATTATCTTACAGAAGTGTGTGCATGTGTGTGTGTTAGATCACAGAGCGTGAGCTGAAGCCTGGCGGTGCAAATATCCCTGTGTCGGAGAAGAATAAGAAGGAGTACATCGAGCGCATGGTGAAGTGGCGTATTGAGCGCGGCGTCGTCCAGCAGACCGAAAGTCTCGTACGGGGCTTTTATGAGGTACTGAGATCAAATCAACATTCCAAACCATTCGCCACTTCTGCCATTCACTGTTGCCCTGAGGAATCCCACAATGCTGCTTCATTGAATTTCTGCTTGATAGATTTGGGTCATTGTGCTGTTTTGGTTGTAAATGCTTTCTTGGTAGTGCACTACAAACTTTTGGAGGTCAGTAAGACTATTTTTATGAAAGTAAATGAACACTTTTATTCAGCAGTGTTGCATTACATTAAACAAAAATGACATTTAAGACATTTTACAAAAGATTCTTATTGTTACTAATTATCTGTATATAAAAGTCGATTGCAACACTGCCAATAGTAAATGTATTTTTTAACATTCTTATTAGAATTCAGCACTGTCACCTCACAGCAAGAAGGTCGCTGGTTCGAGTCCCAGCTGGGCCAGTTGGCATTTCTGTGTGGAGTTTGCATGTTCTTCCCGTGTTGGTGTGGGTTTCCTTCGGGTGCTCCCCTTTCCCCCACAGTCCAAATACATGTGGTATAGGTGAATTGAATAAGCTAAATTGGCCATAGTGTATGAGTTTTTGTGAATGTAAGAGTGCATGGGTGTGTTTCCCAGTATTGGGTTGCGGCTGGAAGGGCATCCGCAGTGCCGGAATAGTTGGTGACCCCTGATAAATAAGGGACTAAGCAGAAGGACAATGAATGAATGATGCTGAAAAGTCAGCTTTGCGACACAGGAATAAGTTGAATTTTAAAATATATTCAATTAGAAAAGTGATTAAATTAAATTGTAATAATAATATAATTTTTAAATAAATGCAAAAATCATGTGCTTATTTTTTTAACATAAATATTAAATATTGTTGATATTTTTTACTAGTAAGTACATTGTAAAATGTTGAATGATATCAATAAAATATACAGGCAGTGCAGAATTATTAGGCAAATGAGTATTTTGACCACATCATCCTCTTTATGCATGATGTCTTACTCCAAGCTGTATAGGCTCGAAAGCCTACTACCAATTAAGCATATTAGGTGATGTGCATCTCTGTAATGAGAAGGGGTGTGGTCTAATGACATCAACACCCTATATCAGGTGTGCATAATTATTAGGCAACTTCCTTTCCTTTGGCAAAATGGGTCAAAAGAAGGACTTGACAGGCTCCGAAAAGTCAAAAATAGTGAGATATCTTGCAGAGGGATGCAGCACTCTTAAAATTGCCAAGCTTCTGAAGCGTGATCATCGAACAATCAAGCGTTTCATTCAAAATAGTCAACAGGGTCGCAAGAAGCGTGTGGAAAAACCAAGGCGCAAAATAACTGCCCATGAACTGAGAAAAGTCAAGCGTGCAGCTGCCAAGATGCCACTTGCCACCAGTTTTGCCATATTTCAGAGCTGCAACATCTCTGGAGTGCCCAAAAGCACAAGGTGTGCAATACTCAGAGACATGGCCAAGGTAAGAAAGGCTGAAAATCGACCACCACTGAACAAGACACACAAGCTGAAACGTCAAGACTGGGCCAAGAAATATCTCAAGACTGATTTTTCTAAGGTTTTATGGACTGATGAAATGAGAGTGAGTCTTGATGGGCCCGTGGCTGGATCGGTAAAGGGCAGAGAGCTCCAGTCCGACTCAGACGCCAGCAAGGTGGAGGTGGAGTACTGGTTTGGGCTGGTATCATCAAAAATGAGCTTGTGGGGCCTTTTCGGGTTGAGGATGGAGTCAAGCTCAACTCCCAGTCCTACTGCCAGTTTCTGGAAGACACCTTCAAGCAGTGGTACAGGAAGAAGTCTGCATCCTTCAAGAAAAACATGATTTTCATGCAGGACAATGCTCCATCACACGCGTCCAAGTACTCCACAGCATGGCTGGCAAGAAAGGGTCTAAAAGAAGAAAAACTAATGACATGGCCTCCTTGTTCACCTGAGCTGAACCCCATAGAGAACCTGTGGTCCATCATCAAATGTGAGATTTACAAGGAGGGAAAACAGTACACCTCTCTGAACAGTGTCTGGGAGGCTGTGGTTGCTGCTGCACGCAATGTTGATGGTGAACAGATCAAAACACTGACAGAATCCATGGATGGCAGGCTTTTGAGTGTCCTTGCAAAGAAAGGTGGCTATATTGGTCACTGATTTGTTTTTGTTTTGTTTTTGAATGTCAGAAATGTATATTTGTGAATGTTGAGATGTTATATTGGTTTCACTGGTGAAAATAAACAATTGAAATGGGTATATATTTGTGTTTTGTTAAGTTGCCTAATAAGTATGCACAGTAATAGTCACCTGCACACACAGATATCCTCCTAAAATAGCTCAAACTAAAAACAAACTAAAAACTACTTCCAAAAATATTCAGCTTTGATATTAATGAGTTTTTTGGGTTCATTGAGAACATGGTTGTTGTTCAGTAATAAAATTAATCCTCAAAAATTCAACTTGCCTAATAATTCTGCACTCCCTTTATATTTAAAAACGGAGTGTTACAGCTGCATTTACTTTTGAAAAGCAATTCAGAAATACAGTATGTCTTTACTTACAGTCATAAACACATATTATTTACACTAGTTACTCATTTTTTATTGCTTTTTTTAAATCTTGTTCATCACATTTTATTTGCCTGTCAATAAATGACTGTAATCATAGTATGATTATGATAGTGATTGATTATAATTACTATTATCAAAAGGAGCCAAGTCTTATGTTTTTCTCATAGTTCTAAAATTCATATTACCTTAATTTAGCTTCACTGACAAAAGATCTAGTTAGCCAATGAGCAATGAGTTTATTTTTGAAATCCTGCAATATTTAGAGTGACCTTGAATGAAATGAGACAGAATATGAATTAATGAACACGGCTCTGTAGGTTTAATGTATGATTGATGACTTTTAGTTCAGAAATATGCTTATGTCTTTATTATGGACTGAAATTACAAAATCAGCGGTGAACTTTTTCTTTGCTACATTCCAAAGGTTTCACAAAAACATGCCAATCCTCAGTATTTTGAACTAGATACATTTTTTACCCACTTCAAGGTTTGAATCAATGAATCATTAATAAGAGACTCGCTCTGTCCAGCTCATTTGAATCAGTGAATCGTTATTTGGAGACACATTGCGACTGGATTATTTGAATTAGTGAATCATTAACTGGAGACTCGCTTTGACTGGATCATTTGAAGCAGTGAATGGTTAACTGGAGAAACGTTGTGACTGGATCATTTGAATCAGTGAATCGGTATCTGAATAAACGTTGTGACTGGATTATTTGAATTAATGAATCATTAACAGCAGAGTCACTCTGACTGAATCATTTGAATCAGTAAATAGTTAACAGACGGCTTGCTCTGAACAAATTATTTGAGTCAGTGAAACATTAATTGGAGACTCTCTGACTGGAGCATTTGAATCAGTGAATGGTTATGAATGGTTAATTGGAGACTCGCTTTGAGCAAATAACTGGAATCAGTGAATCTTTAACTGTAGACTCGCTCTGACTGGACCATTTAAATCAGGGGTGCTCAATCCTGTTCCTGGAGATCTACCTTCCTGCATAGTTCAGCTCCAACCCTGATCAAACACACCTGAACCAATTAATTAGGACCTGAACAGCACTTGATAATTACAGGCAGGTGTGTTTGATATGGGTTGCAACAGAAATCTGCAGAAAGGTAGATCTCCAGGAACAGAATTGAGCACCCCTGATTTAAATCAATGAATCATTAACAGGAGACTTGTCTGAATAGATTATTTGAATTAGTGAATGGTTAATTGGACACTTGCTCTGAAAAAATAACTTGAATCAGTGAATCTTTAAATAGAGACTCAAGCTGCGGTCACACTCGACTTTTCTCCCCATAGACTTCCATTCATACGCACGCAAATGCGTCAGACCGGAAATGCAAGGTCATGCGTCTAGTTTCGCAGGTCGCTGCGGTGCAAAGTTCAAGCTTGGTGATCTCTGACCTGCGAAATAGCATGACTTGACTGCGTGAGACAAATCGAGGATCAAAACATGACCTCTCTGAACAGAAATTTAAAACATGGAGCAATCGCTCGCTTTTTTAAATGTCTAATCATCATTAATCCTGCCCCTTTTCGCAGCGCCGTACGACAGAATTTTGCACGCACAAACTCTAGTGTGACCGCAGCTTCACTCTAACTGGATCATTTGAATCAGTGAATCATTACCAGGAGACTTGTTTTGACCAGATAATTTGAATCAGTGAATCGTTAACTGGAGTTGCAGTCTCAAAGACAAAGCAATCAGTCCAATTCACAAATGAATCATTTGGTGCAAATTATGAACAAACTTAAACGTTCAAATGAAAAGAATCGGCTTAATTACACCTTGGATTGGGTGCAAATGTATCTAGTTCAAAATACTGAGGATTGGCCTGTGTTTATGAAATATTTGCCTTTTGCTCTAAAAGACGTCAGTAAGTTTTACATTTAACTTAAGCACATTCAAAATCAACTATTTTTGCAGTTAACACTTACTGGAGTCATACTTGATTTAGATTTTTTTTTGGATACTTTCACTGAACTGTTTGATTTGTTTATGTGGTCCACCACTGAATAAAACTAAGAACTTGACATCAGATGTGGTGTGGACTGATCAGAGTGTGTGTGTGTGTGTGTGTGTGAACTGACTGCAGGTTGTAGATGCGCGGCTGGTGTCTGTGTTTGATGCACGAGAGCTGGAGCTGGTGATCGCTGGGACAGCAGAGATTGATCTGGGAGACTGGAGGAACAACACTGAATACAGAGGAGGTAAAAACACATTCACACTGATCTTTACTGCAGTAATAATTAGGGCTGGACTATATATCACAAAATTATCCATATCATGATAATACTATATGCAATTTACAGTTGAAGTCTGAATTATTAGCCCTCCTGATTTATTAGCCCCTTAATAAACACATTTCTAATCATAATAGTTTTAATAACTCATTTCTAATAACTGATTTCTTTTATCTTTGCCATGATGACAGTAAATAATATTTTATAGATATTTTTCAAGGTACTAGTATTCAGCTTGAAGTGAAATTTGAAGGCTTAACAAGGTTAATTAGGCAGGTTAGGGTAATTAGGCAAGTTATTGTATAACATTAATTTGTTCTGTAGACAATCAAAAAAAAAATATAGCTTAAGGGGGCTAATAATATTGACCTTAAAATGGTTTTGAAAAAATTAAAAACTGCTTTTATTCTAGCCGAACTAAAACAAATAAGACTTTCTCCAGAAGAAAATACATTAAAAGAAATACTGTGAAAAATTCCATGCTCTGTTAAACATCATTTCGGAAATATATAAAAAAAGAAAAAGGAGGGCTAATAATTTTGACTTCAACTGTATGTATCACAGACATGTGTGATAAATGACATTTATTTTATGCGTTGGTTGTTTATCTAAATTTGACCAATCAGATAAGGCCTTCAAATCTTTAGCCCCACCTCTCCAGTAATTGCTGTTCTGCTATTGGCTGGAGCGGCCCAAAGGTGAACCCAGAGCTGTAAATAAACACTAATGGCAGGAATCAAGACAAGAATTGACAACAGCCAATCAGAGTCAGAATATCTGCTGAGGTTTTCACTCATTTATTGTTTTTTAAAGACTTAACACGCCATTTTTGAGTCTAAATTAGAATGAATTAGATTTGAAAAATATTTTTTACCTCATAATTTTAATATTTTTAAATAAATGTTTTTAACATATAGCTATAAAATGTAAAGCATTTTTTAAGTGAAATGTTACAGCGCTCAGCATAATTGAGTTCACCCCATTTTGAAAATGAATATTTTTATCCATTTCTCAGTGAATATAGGCGATGTATTTTGGTGCATTTAAACAAAACAGATTTATTTATTAAAATAATATTTTAGCCAACAAACATATTTAGAAATTGAAAGACAATACAATTAAATTCAAGCAAAATATTGCAAAAAAAAATTACAACCTACAAAACTTCAACTAAATTGTTCCATTTTTTTGCTTCTCTTTATTTTTCCTCTTTTTAAAATTTGTATTTAATATTTTTCTATAACAAATAAATTTGGCTGTACTAGTTTTTGGACCTTTATCGTAAGTTATTTTGTTAAATAAGCTCCAGATTTGGCTTCAGTACTGACTAATCTCATATATATGCACAAATATAATATTGTAAAGCATCCTATCAAAAATATAAATTTAAAAGATAGATTTGTGAGGGCTGAACTTATATATGCTGAGCACTTTATATTGTAAGAAATATCCTTATTACAATACTCAACAACAATATCACAGTATACAGTATCGTGTAGCCTTAGTAATATTAATAATAATCTCCAATAAAGCATCCAAAACTGTGGCGTCAAAGTGTGAAGCTTCTGATTTATGGCTGAAGTATTATCCGCTTGATAGACTGTGTGCTTTCACTGTGTCTGTTATCCATACTGGTCACATTTTGAGCTCACTGGAGCGAGTTTATTGGTTTTCCCCTCCAGGTTATCATGATAACCACATCGTGATTCGCTGGTTCTGGGCGGCAGTGGAGCGATTCAACAATGAGCAGAGACTGCGATTACTCCAGGTGAGTGCTGAAATATACACTTTAAATTATGGCCTGCATTTCCAGTTGTCATGACACCCATTTAGAATGTATGTGAGTACTTAAGTATGTGAGTACTTCTACAAAGTGTCATTATAAGCCTTATGCCGAGTTGAAGATTTTCAAAGTAGTCGCATCACAAATGTTCTAAGACAGGGGTGTCCAAACTCGGTCCTGGAGGGCGGGTGTCCTGCATAGTTTAGCTCCAACTTCCTTCAACACACCTGCCTGGATGTTTTTAGTATACCTAGAAACAGCTTGATTAGCTGATTCAGGTGTGTTTAATTGGGGATGGAACTAAAATATGCAGGACACCGGCCCTCCAGGACCAAGTTTGGACACCCCTGTTCTAAGATGTTCACACTGCATGACTATCTGGGAGAGCATTCAGTTGCTGCTGTGTTTACACTGCGGGATGGATCGGCGATGGATCATGGGGCACATGAATAAGGTTTCTGCAATGTCTCTGTTGTGTCAGTTTGTGACCGGGACGTCCAGTATCCCATATGAGGGCTTCGCCTCGCTCAGGGGCAGCAATGGGCCGCGGCGCTTCTGTGTGGAGAAATGGGGGAAAATCACTTCTCTGCCCAGGTAATGTACCACTAAAATCAAGATACAAGTTTATTTATTGCCCCTATTATGTAATAGTCTGTCAGTTTAAAAGTGGTCTATAAACCTACTCAGTTTATATATAAAACTATCAATATTTATTATTATTTTTGGAGTATTATTCCTTAGCAATTTTCATTAGTGTCGTATCAGCAATAAAATTTAATACATTTATAAATAATAATATTTTTAATAATAAATTAAGCATTTTTTGAGATATTACGTGAAATAGCATTCACTAAGATACTGTAGGGATAATTTAGTTTGAACCCCAAGAATGACCAGTCTGTCAGATGAAGAAGAGCTGGAGTCAGAGATTCAAATAAATAAAGTTTACTGAAGATAGTTTGCAGTTTCATCATGAGTTCCTAGGCCACTCTGCATGTACAGTACAACAACCCAGCAATTTTATTCTACATCATTAACTGCGTTATACATAAACTGTAGGTGTTTTAACCGGATTGGTTAAAGCACAGATAGACTTAGAAAATTTTCACATGCACGTGCATGTGTACAACTCTCAATATCTCAAGCATACCAATGTCAGACATCCACTCGGCTGTTTAGAGCTGACCCCAGACCTGTGAAAGGATGTACAATCAAATAGAACACACACACACACACACACACACACACACACACACACACACACACACACACACACACACACACACACACACACACACACACACACACACACACACACACACACACACACACACACACACACACTCAAAGTACAATATGTTTCTTACCCAAGGTTGAGTGTACTCTCAGCCATCTTTATCAAAACTGGTTCAAAACGGGTATGATCTACATTCAGGCTGCTATATGCTTAGTACACAAAGTCTATCTTGAATAAAAAGTGCAATCACTTTAAACAGAATTAACACATAATAATAATAATATCAAAATCACTTTCGACAGTATGAACACATAGCAATACAAATAGGAAAACATTTTGTACAGTTGTTTTTTAATCATCAAGCCCTTCAGTTCCACTCAAGAGGTCTCCATGACCTCTGATTTGGTGGCTCCTGAAAATAGAGTTACAAAGAGACTGAGCATTCTTATATTAAGCAATGTGTTAACTTTATTCATTAGTCAAAATCATTTCAAGATTAAATACTGATTCAAATTATCATATTAATAATGAGAAAAAAAGGATAATGAGAAAAGGATAAACGTTGATCCTTGCTTGAGATGGATTGAAAGACAGAAATCCAAATCCATCAATACAATTAAGTTCTTTGTTTATCTGTCTTCATTCTGTCTTTCTTTCTTTCTTACACAAAATTCTGTCATCATTTACTCATCCTCCACTTGTTTGAGTTTTTTTTCTTCTATTGAACACAAAGATGCTCCGGTTTCCCCCACAGTCCAAAGACATGCAGTACAGGTGAATTGGGTAAGCTAAAATTGTCCGTAGTGTATGAGTGTGAATGAGTGTGTATGGATGTTTCCCAGAGATGGGTTGTGGCTGGAAGGGCATCCGCTGCGTAAAACATGCTGGATAAGTTGGCGGTTCATTCCGCTTTGACGACCCTGGATTAATAAAGGAACTAAGCCAAAAAGAAAATGAATGAATGAACACAAAGATATACAGAATAGTGAAAAAACGAAAGAATTATTTGTCATTTCTTGTTCCTAACATAAATGTCAATGTCATTTTTCAGAAAATCTGTTTTTTTATGTATTCAACAGAAGAAAGAAATTCATAAAAGCTTATAATGACTTGAGCGTGAGTAAATCATGAGGACGTTTTCATTTTGGGGTGAACTTGATAATTAGTTTTTTAACAATAATAATAAAAAGTGTTTATTTGTTTTTTTAAGTTTATAATACGTTTATATTGTGGACTTATACTGGTTTCATTCGTCTTTTGGTTCTAAAATTCTAAGCAACACAAAGAAAATAAATGGCTTCACTAAAAATAGGTAAAAATAACAAATTACAATGCTATAGGTTAACACTCATACATGCATTCATTTATACATGCATGCATACATATAACGAGATTGTAATGATATTAAATGTTGTAAATAAAAATACACACAATAAACTTGTCATTGATCAGGGGCGATTTGAGGATTTTCATTTTAGGGGGGCTCAGCTCCTTATGAGGTAAAAAAAAAAAAATAATATATATATATATGATGTTTATAGATCTGATGTTTCTATCTCTGTCAGTGACTTACAGTTAAAATGAGTACATCCACTAAGTGGTTCTGTCATGTGTTTAATCCTTTCTGTGCATGCATGACTGTATGGTAGGCCTATAGTATGGTAGTTCGTTTTGAAATAAAAATAGTGAAATGTTTGTTAAGAGTTCCATTTTTTTGCTGGAGGAAACAGTTGTGGTTATGAGGTGAGCACTGAGAAAACAGTAGATGGGAAATCCAATTGCTCCTTCATAACATCGGGGTACACGTGATACAAGTATATCTATAGCAAAGAACTGCAAATAAGCATATTGTATAGAAATTTATCAATAAACACACACCTTGTTCTCTCGCTCTGCACAGCTGTGGTTTGTTGATCAAATGAAAACGAAATGACGAGGAGACGAATTCTGTCGCCGTCTTCATATCAAATTTAAAGAGGACTGAGGCGATAATTTGGTCTACAGTTTATAAGCTAATCGCAAAAGTTTTAGGGGGGCTGAACAAAACTATAGGGAGGCTAAAGCCCACCTAAAACAGGCCTAGCAACGCCCATGTCCTTGATATAGCCTCAGTTAAAAAAATATGACCAACAACATCTCATTCATTATCTAAAACAGTGCTGCTCAACCCTTTTCCTGGAGATCGACCTTCCTGCAGTTTTCAGTTGCAGCCCATATCAAACACACATGCCTGTAATTATCAAGTGCTCCTCAGGTAAGTGTGTTTGATCAGGGTTGGAGGTGAAATCTGCAGGAAGGTCGATCTCCAGGTACAGGGTTGGTCACCCATGATCTAAAATAACCCATTTTGCCACAAACGCAATGGCTAACGTGATCCACAAGATGGCGCAATCTGGCAACCTAAGAAGTGCGTGAATAGATTTTTTTTTAATTTTATTTCCACAACAACAGGCAATAACAATGTAAATGCAACATAAAAGTATAGTTTAAACAATACAGTGATTACTTTTTTGCATCAAGAGAGATATGACTATTTTAAAGAAGTATAACAATGGTGTAGCAAAAAGAAAGTGAGAAAGAAGAAGGAAAAATAATCAATAAAATAAAAAAGAGAGGGCATATATTAAATCAAGCACATGTTTTAGAAGTTTTTCTTGTTATGAGACTCTGAAATAGTATTCAAGTACATCTGATTGTGATTTCTGTGTGCTGTAGGGCTCACACGTGTTTCAACCGGCTGGATCTTCCCCCGTATCCTTCATTCTCCATGCTCTACGAGAAGATGCTGACGGCAGTGGAGGAGACCAGCACTTTCGGCTTGGAGTGAATGTTGGTCAGATTTCAGAAACATTTAAACAAACACCAGAAGCACTTAGACGTATATATATTTTGTACACCGCATCACTTAAAAACACTGAAAACAAGGATGTTTCTCTGACGCAGACGCGATTTGTTTTCTTCCCCTCGTCAGTTACGCGACGCCATATTGATTGGCTCTGGATTCGACAGCGATTTTTTTTTTTGGAGGGGGCGGGAATTGAAATCGAAACTGATGAAAATGAGGAGCAAACCCAAAGGACTTTGATACTCTCGCACTCTTTTTATCTGTAAAGAGACTTTTTATACAGCGCATCGAAACGCAGCGTGAATGAACAGACGTGTTTGTTGTGAGCTTTTTTTCAAATCTCACGCCACACACCCTATGTATTAACTCCAAATGTATATGTTTTCTGTTCTTTTACTTCTATTTATGCATTAACCCGTCTCGTATGTTTGTTTTGACGCCGTGTGCTGTCACATCTGACACTTTTGAATGAATTTATTTGGTATATATTCTCACATGCAACGTTTTTTGTTTTGAAAGGGCATGTTACACTGAAGATGCACTACAATATCATGAATGTGAAGAGCACTTTGTGCTGTGATAAAATGACCTGAGGTTATGTTTCGTTGTCCTTAACACTGATTAATTACTGATGATGTTTTGAAAGAAAAAATTGAGCTTCAGAAACCCTTAAAGTCAACAAGAAATGAAATTGTTTGGAATAATTAAGATTTTTAAATAGTTCTGTCAAACGATTAATCTGGAGTAATCACATTCTAGATAAAAGTTTATATTTACACAATATATACAAGTGTACTGTGTATATTTATGTATATATGACTAAATATACACACATCCCTGCTGAAAAATCCAGCTTAAACCAGCCTAAGCTGGTTGGCTGGTTTTAGATGGTCGACCAGCCTGGTTTTAGAGGGGTTTTGGCCATTTCCAGGTTGGTTTCCAGCCATTTCCAGCCTGGTCTTAGCTGGTCAGGCTGGAAGTTGACCAGCTAAAACCAGCTTGACCAGCCAAAACTAGCTATGTCCAGCTTAAACCAGGCAGGTCAAGCTGGTTTTAGCTGGTTTAAGTTGGTCATTTTCCAGCCTGACCAGCTAAGACCAGGCTGGAAACCAGCCTGGAAATGGCCAAAACCCCTCTAAAACCAGGCTGGTCGACCAGCTAAAACCAGTCAACCATCCTAGGCTGGTTTACGCTGGATTTTTCAGCAGGGATGCAATACAAAAATATACAATAGAAATATATTCACACACACACACACACACACATATATATATATATATATATATATATATATATATATATATATATATATGTGTGGTGTGTGTGTGTGTGTGTGTGTGTGTGTGTGTGTGTGTGTGTGTGTGTGTGTGTGTGTGTGTATATATACACGTGTTCACGTGGGTTTCCTCCGGGTGCTCCGGATTCCCCCACAGTCCAAAGACATGCGCTATAGGTGAATTGGGTAAGCTAAATTGTCTGTAGTGTATGTATGCATGTATGTATGTTCTGGTCCTCCAGGTTGGGGGTTGAGCATTGGACTAACAACCCACCTCATTAAAAAAAATCTAGATGTTACGACACACCAGCTATGGTTTCACCTACAGTCTAAAGACATGCGCTTCTGAATTGAATAAACTAAATTGGCCGTAGTGTATGAGTATGTGTGTGAATGTGAGAGTGTATGGGTGTTTCTCAGTACTGGGTTGTCAGCTGGAAGGGCATCAGCTGCGTAAAACATATGCTGGAATAGTTGACGGTTCATTCCGCTGTGCGACCCCTGATAAGTCAGGGACTAAGTTGAAGGAAAATCAATGAATATAATTTGTATTATATATAAAGTTAAACAAATATTTTATACAATATCTTCATGCAAATGTTTATATACACAGTACGCACACATATATTTTGTAAATATGAACTTTTATTTTAGATTAATTGTTTGACAGAACTGTTTTTTTTGTCTTTTATGCTCACAAGAGATGCATTTATTTTTTCAAAATGCTTCAAAAATTGTGAAATATTATTACAACATTAAATAATTGCTTTATTCTAATATGTTTTTTGAATATAACTTATTTCCGTGATGCAAAGCTGAATTCTCAGCATCATTACTCCAGTCTTTAGTGTCTCATATTCCTTTTGAAATCATTATAAAATTGATCAATCAAATCAAAATATAAAAAGAAAATTTTATATATGTATAGAACATAGGTCTCAAACTCAATTCCTGGAAGTCCGCAGCTCTGCACAGTTTTTCTCCAACCATAATCAAACACAGCTGATCCAACTAATCTAGGGGTTCAAGACTACTAGAGACTATTAAGCAGGTGTGAGTTGGAGGTGGTTAAAGCTAAACTGTGCAAAGCTGTGGCCCTCAAGGAATTGAGTGTGGGACCATTGATATTATTAGTAATATTGCTATTATATAATATTTTTTTCTTCTGGAGAAAGTCTTATTTGTTTTATTTCAGCTAGAATAAAAGCAGTTTTTAGTTTATTTTAAATCATTTTAAGGTCAAAGTTATTAGCCCCTTTAAGCTATACTGTTTTTCAATAGTCTACAGAACAAACCATTATTATACAATGACTTGCCTAATTACCCTAACCTGCCCAGTTAACCTAATGAACCTAGTTAAGCCTTTAAATGTCACTTTAAGCTGTATAGAAGTGTCTTGAAAAATATCCAGTGAAATATTATTTATTGTCATCATGACAAAGATAAATCAGTGATTAGAAATGAGTTATTAAAACTATTATGTTTAGAAATGTGTTGAAAAAAAATCTTCTCTCCGTTAAACAGAAATTGGGAAAAAAAATAAATGGGGGGGTAATACTTTTTTTTTTGGGGGGGGGGGGGGGGGGGGGATTGCTAATAATTCTGACTTCAACTATACATATATATATATACATATGTATAAATAAATAAATTTTAAATTAAAAAATAAAAAAATTAAAATTAATACTTTTATTCAACATGGATGTCATATATTCCACATAATTCAAGACCATTATTAATATTTGAGCAGCATATTAGAAATTCAATTTTAGAATGATTTGTGAAAAATCAAATCACTTTTTAAAGTATATTTTAATATAAATCTTTTTTAATTGTAATCATATTTCACAATATTATTGGTTTGAACAATAATGATTATTATATAATGATAAACAGACTTATTAAAAAAAGAGAATTCAAGGTAAAATTAAGGTTAAAAAAAACAATAAAATTGTGAAATATTAATTAATTTCTATTACTATTCTAATATATATATATTTATAATAAAACTCATTCCTATGATGTAATGGTGAATTTTCAGCATTATTACTCCAGTCTTTAACGTCACAAAATTATGCTAACATTTTTTTATATAAAATAATACTTTTATCCAACATGCAAATGTCATGTGTCAAATATTCCACATAAATGATCATTATTAATATTTGAGCAGCACATTAGAATGATTCTGAAGGACCACAATCTTTGCATCACAAAATGAAGTTATATTTTAAAATATATTGCAGTGATATAGTAAAATATTTCACAATGTTATTGCGTAACAGCGTATAAATACTATAATCCAAACAAAACCTACAGGTTAAAATATTCATGTTTATCATTACTCCCATGTCAATATATAGCTTTAGCTTTCTTGAATGTTTTCCCTCTTTCCTTTATTTTTTACCCCTTCTCCAGCTCAACACTGTTTTGTTGTATGATTTAAAAACTGGAATATCAAGCCCATAAAAACCATATCAATACATTCCAGATTTTTCATTTGTTTTAACTCAACCCAGCCTTTTACAAAACACTGCCATGGCTGCGGGACGCTGGATTGTACTCTGGTTCTGAATGTTTTTCTACCCTGAACTTTGCGAATGAAATTAATATCACTTCCAGTAAACACTGCTGTAGTTGAAACTGCCATGAGGAGGTCCATCCGATTTTAGAAGAGGAACAAAGAAAAAACAGGAGCATATCATCTTCGTCGATTGGATTTTGCCTGAATAGGTCATTAAATAAATCAGATATATCTTTGTTTTTTTGTATTAAGACTTTTGCAGTGTCGTGCTGATAATTGTGCTGAATGTACCAAAGGTTTAGGGCTGCCGTAGACTGTCCAATCCCTCTTTCTAGACCATTTATTTGATTAAAAACAGAAAATGTTCTTTAAACTATATATAATTGATCACTCAATTTTTCCTTCTGTTTATTTTTTTCACAGTACTGTTTTACACTGCCTGTTTAAAAGTTAAACACAAATAAGCTGTAAGATGTGGCCACAGCTGTGCTTTTTGTTGTGGAAGAAATGGAAATGTACGTACGTTTGGTTTATATGATGCGGAATAGTTCAGCCAAAATTGAAACGTCAGATTGAGTTTCCTGTGAGATGCACTGTTAAATCATTTCTTACACGACAGTTATGTGCATCTCATCAATTGAGTAAACGATGTCAGAATGTCATTATTTTGGTGAACTGCTCCTTTAAATGTGTCCAGCTCTTCTGAAGTGCAGACTGAGGTCAGACTTGACTTTCTTTCGCTTTTGCACCGTTCATGTGCTCTGAAACGAGTGGCTGCTGGTTGAATGAGAGCTTTCAGGGCTCCACCTTTGAGTTTTTCTCTGTTTCAGCACAGATGATTGTATAAAGTTGTTTATCTCACAGAAAATGACTCCGGGGTTTTCATTTCCATGAATGGTTTTGGTCTTGTTTTGGTTGATGTATATTCATATTATATAAATAAATAAATAAATTAAATATATATATATATATATATATATATATATATATATATATATATATATATAAATAAATAAAAAATATATATTTTTATTTTTATTCAGTGCATGTGTGTGTATGTATATATTATATATGCATACAAACACACACACACTTGCACTGAATAAAAAATACAAAACATATTTTTTTTTTTATTCAATAGCAGTGTTTGTATGTACAACGACTGGCCACTTTATTAGGTACACCTTACTAGTACCAGGTTGGACCCCACTTTTGTTTCAGAACTGCCTTAATCCTTTGTGGCATAGATTCAATAATGTACTGGAAATATTCCTCAGGCTGGGTCAGTTGACGTTTCTGTGTGGAGTTTGCATGTTCTCCCAGCGTTCGCATGGGTTTCCTCCGGGTGCTCCGGTTTCCCCCACAGTCCAAAGACATGCGGTACAGGTGAATTGGGTAGGCTAAAATTGTCGTTAGTGTATGTGTGTGAATGTGTGTATATGGATGTTTCCCAGAGATGGGTTGCAGCCGGAAGGGCATCCGCTGCTTAAAACATGCTGGATAAGTTGGCGGTTCATTCCGCTGTGACGACCCCAGATTAATAAAGCCGAAAAGAAAATGAATGAATATTGACGCATGCGTGTCCGTTTGCAGACAGCAGAGGGCAGACCTACCATACATTTCACCCTCAAATAGGTCTCAAACCTTACCGTCAGAGTCTTCCTCACATGTCAATCTAGTCAGAAATATTTATTATCTTCAGAATGCCCTGACCTCAGATCTGCTGTGTCTATTATGCCACAACGAAGTCAGATTTCAGTCAGCCTGACAATATGGCAGTCAGCAAGATGAGTGAAAATAGATGCTAATTAGCACCTTCCACCGTGAAGCGCTGTGCCGCATGAAGGAGCGTGTTGATGCGGGTGCGAGAAGCCATTTTCCCCCGTACAATCACACGGGCCTTGATTGCCGGCTTTGTGAACGCCGGGTGCAATGAGGCAGTATTTTCAGGGTCCCTTAGAAACCCATTTCAGCTGTTTTATCTGTTCAGTAGTGGTTTGCTGACACTACCCATAAACCCTTGTGCTTTTAGTGTGACATGGACCATGCTCTGTTTGTGTGTGTGTGTGTGTGTGTGTGTGTAAGTGTGTGTGTGGGGGTGACCCTGAAATGTAACAGCTGGTGTGTAGGATCCCGTGGGACTTGATAAACTCATTCGATATATAATAATACATTAGGAAGGTTAGTCTTTTTTTTTGGACAAAATACTACAGTGAATGAGTTTATTAATGCATCAGATGTGTGTGCACAGATTCAACATCATTGACAGTTGTGTATTCACAAATGTGGAAGTAAATATGCACACACTGACACACACATAGATATATTGAGTTATTGACCTTGAGGAAGGGAAAAAATAAATAGTTTCCTGCAAATCATGATGGTCAAGGAAATGTGCATATGGTTGATCTTCCCCTGGGTGGCCTAAATAATCATCAAATCTAGACTGATTTTCAGTATTGAGGAAAGTACTCACTGGCCACTTTATTAGGTACACCTTACTAGTACTTTGTTGGACCCACTTTTGCGTTCGGAACTGCCTTAATCTTTTGTGGCAAAGATTCAACAAGGTGCTGCAAATATTCCTCAGAGATTTTGGTCCATATTGACATGATAGCATCACGCAGTTGCTGCAGATTTGTCGGCTGCACATCCATGATGCCAATCTCCCATTTCCCCACATACCAAAGGTGCTCTATTGGATTCAGTCTTGGTGACTGTGGAGGCCATTTGAGTACAGTGAACTCATTATCGTGTTCAAGAAACCAGTCTGAGATGATTCGCGCTTTATGACATGGTGGGTTATCCTTCTGGAAGTAGCCATTAGAAGATCACTGTGGTCATAAAGGGATGGACGTGGTCAACAACAACACTCAGGTAAAGTGTGGCCAAAGTGTGCCAAGAAAATATCCCCACCATTACACCACCACCACCAGCCTGAACCGTTGATACAAGGCAGGATAGATCCATGCTTTCATGTTGTTGATGCCAAATTCTGACCCTACCATCTGAATGTTGCACACAGAAATTGAGACTCATCAGACCAGGCAACATTTTTCTAATCTTTTATTGTGCATTTTTGGTGAGTCTATGCGAATTGTAGCCTCAGTTTCCTGTTCTTTGCTGACAGGAGTGGCACCCGGTGTGGTCTTCTGCTGCTGTAGCCCATCCGCCTCAAGGTTGGACGTGTTGTGTGTTCAGAGATGCTCTTCTGCATACTTCAGTTGTAACGAGTGGTTACTGTTGCCTTTCTATTAGCTCCAGTCTGGCCATTCTCCTCTGACCTCTGGCATCAACAAGACATTTGCGCCCACAGAACTGCCCCTCACTGGATATTTTCTCTTTTTCGGACCATTCTCTGTAAACCCTAGAGATGGTTGTGCGTGAAAATCCCAGTAGATCAGCAGTTACTGAAATATTCAGACCAGCCCGTCTGGCACCAACAACCATGCCACGTTCAAAGTCACTTAAATCAGTTTTCCTCCCCATTCTGATGCTCGGTTTGAACTGCAGCAACCAGGTTTCCACACAATGCCTTCATGTTGTCACCTATAGCACATGTGTTTGGACTGCGGGAAACCGGAGCAGCCGGAGCAAACTCACACTAACACAGGGAGAACATACAAACTCCACACAGAAATGCCAACTGACCCAGCCGGGACTTGAACCAGCGACCTTCTTGCTGTGAGGCTACAGTGCTAACCCCTGAACCACAGGGCCACATATGATGGAGCTTTAAGTAGCCTCGAACCAGTAAATACAATGTACAGCACAATATATGTTAATCAGATAAAGAACTGCCCTGGTATTTTGCTATAGTTATTAATTCTGTTCCATGGCGTAGTTCAAAGTAGTATTACAATCTGATATCATCATTGTACTACAGCATATTTTTTGGTAAAAGTGTTTTTTGGACACGTACCATGGTAAAAGCTCTTTGAAGTGCGACAGAGTAAATGCAATAGTGATTCTGCCAAGCAGAACATGATCTTACATCAACATCTTTGTTGGTCGTAGAATAACATTTTTATTAAAGAGTCAGATTTAAAGGCTAGGGTTATTGTTATGGTTTGCTTAGGGCTTCAATAACATTCTTAACTTTAATTCCTGCGATTTTAAGAGTAGCTATGGTTTAGTTTATGAATGAGGTTAAGAGGTTAAGAAAATGTTTCTTTTAAACCAAGATCCTGAAACATTCTGCTTGAATGACTTGAATCTTGAATAGTCCTTGTTTATAATTCTCAAATAGATACATATCATGAGATTTATCCTGATGCGCATAAACGTTTCTTTAGGAAGCATACTTAACTTTCATTCCTGGCATTTAACAAGTAGTTACAGTTTAGTTATTGAGGTTAAGAGGGATAACATTCGTTTTAAAGCAAGATCCTGAAGCATTTTAGGAGTAGCTGCAGGTTAGTTATTGCAAGACGTTAAGAAAATCTTTGTTATAAATGTTCTTCCTGAAGGACTTGAATCTGGAATAGTCTTTGTTTATCCTTCTCAAATAGATGTTGTGTTCTTACATATCTGCTCCATCATGAGATTTATCTTGACGTAGCTAAACATTTCTCCAGAAAAACACCCACTAAAGGTTGAACATTCTTAACTTTAATTTCTGGTTGTTTTAAGCTATAGTAAAGTTATTGCAGCGGGTTAAGAGGCTGGAAAAAGGTTTGTTATTTGTAGTTCCAAAACCAAGATCCTGAAACATTTTGTTTGAATGACTTGAATCTTGAATAGTCCTTGTTTATCCTTCTCAAATAGACACATATCATGAGATTTATCCTGATGTGTATGGAATTAGATTTGTGCCAAATAAAACTTTTCCAAAAATGAGCACAAACACAAGTGCTTTTTTAATTTGTTAATGTATATTTGTGTTCATTTTTGGAAAAGTTTTGTGTGTTTTATTTGGCACAAATCTAATTCCATACACATCAGGATAAACATTTCTCTAGAAAATATTCTTAACTTTAATTCCTGGCATTTTATAAGTAGCTTTAGGGTGCTTTCACACCTGCCTTATTTAGTTCGGCTGAATCGCACTAGAGTTCGTTTTCCCTCTTGGTGCGGTTCGTTTGGGCAGGTGAGAATGTAGAAATCGTACTCTAGTGCGCACCAAAAGCGGACCAAAAAAGCGTACCGAGACCTCCTTGAAGAGGTGGTCTCGGTACGCTTTCAAACAAACCCTGGAGCGGTTCGTTTGTGGTGAGAACATGATCCGAACTAAAACAGACCCAACCGCAAAAAGTACTGCGCCTTTTTGGACTAATCCAGCTGCCGTAGGCCAATGCGCTGTGCATTATGGAATGTGGAAGAAAAATATTTGTTGACAGCGCTTTACCAACAGAAAGAGAAAAGAGAGAGAGGGGGAAACCATTACCTGATGGATCGTTGGTAATATTTCCGGAAGAGGACCATGTCGCAGTTTAGCAAAATTAATTCACGCCTTCTCCTGAAGTGGCGTGCGATGCACTTTCGACATTTGCAATGCCGCTCTTAAACATTGTTTTTCAGCCACTGCTGCACTTCATTCTCGAGCAGGGATACAATCTGCCAGCGCAGTCGTAGCTCCATAGTCAAAAGCGACATATTGTGTCTGCCGGTTTGTTTACCTACGGGAGTTCCATTGGCATGCATTCCATGACTGCATTTTGGTTCTTTTCAACTGGTTCGGATTAAAGCAATCAGTGTGGTGTAAAAACGACCCAAAGACGGCAGAAAATGCTACAATGTATCATGTGTTGCCCTTGGTCCAGACCAAATGAACCGAACTACAGATGTGAAAGCACCCTTAGTTATTGAGGTCAATTGCAGTTTATTTATTGAGGTTAGGAGGTTAAAACATTCGTTTTAAACCAGGATACTGAAGCATTTTAAGAGTAGCTTCAGGTTAGTTATTGCAAGACGTTAAGAAAACATTTGTTTTAAATGCGGTTTCAAGAGTTCACACTTAGCTGATGATTGATTATAAAGCTTGTTTGGCATGCTGTCCCGAGAGAGAGCCCTGAGCTCATAAGATCCTCGAGCCTGGGGCTCCCTCCCGTTTGCAGGGCGAGAGGGGAGTTTGAGCTCAGGTAGATCTCGAGAACTCCCCTGCGGTAGTAGCTAATGAACAGACAGTGATTGCTCTTAAGAAATAACTAAATACTAGGAGCATGTCTATGGTGCCGATTTGGATTAGTCAATTAACTTAAGTTGCATGTTTTTGGATGGTGGGAGGAAACCAGGGAACCCAGGGGAAACCCACGTGAGCACGGGGAGAACGTGTAAACTCCACACAGAAACGTCGACTGGCTTGGTAAGGACTAGAACCAGTGACGTCCTTGCTGTGAGGCAACAGTGCTAACCACTGGGCCACCGTACCACCCATCTAGGAAATGAGGAGGAGTAGGGGTGGAGGGGCGGATTCTTCGAAGCGAAGATGGCTGTTATATGGAACTTAGGGTATTTATAGTGGCTTAGGAATCGTCTGATTGGTAAATCATAAATTGGATAATTGGACCGGCTGTAAGCAATCATGAGCATGTGATCCTCTTGAAATTAGTTTATAAATAAACTTCACTTCAAAACCAAGATCCTGAAACGTTCTTCCTGAATGACTTGAATCTGGAATAGTCTTTGTTTATCCTTCTCAAATAGATGCTGTGTTCTTACATATCTGCTCCATCATGAGATTTATCTTGACGCAGATAAACATTTCTCTAGAAAAACAGCCACTAAAGGTTCTTAACTTTAATTCCTGGCATTTTAAGCAACACAGGCTCATTGTGGATACGTACCCCTGTCTTCATTTCTAGAGAGCACAAATTATGTAGCCAGAGGTATGTCTTTAAAATGAACGATACGGGATGGCATGATGCCACTGACCGGTTCTGATTTTTTTAGCACTACCAGCTGACAGGTTACCTCTGTACGGATGGCATTTCTGGTGTTACCAGCTTGCCCAGTAGCTTGGCACGCACATTGGCAGATTTAGGACGTGAAGCAGAGTTGACCGCTATGACAGGATTCGAGGAACAGTTCCAGAAACCAAATAAAACTAAAGCAAAAAATAAATGAAGAAGTAAATAAATAAACAGGCTGAAAATGTGGTGAGGCCACGACGGCTTTTCTTTTTCTAGGTGCTCTTGAAAACACTATCGGTTGGGTTCGGCATGGGCATGGGTGGGTCCGTAGGTCAGTCATTCAGTCGACAGCAAGCTTGTCTGGTCGGCTAAAGTTTATATTGCGCCCTCTGGTGGATTTACGCGAGAAGAGGATGCGCGAGAGGAATTCGTGATCATCTAAAAGTGTACACAGTGGCCTCTGGTGGATTTACAAAAACAAAAACTGTGAGCAGACGTATCTCCGGTTACGTATTTCGCTGTTTTCAGAAATGTAGACCTGGGTACATATGCACAATGAGCCTGGGTTGAGTATACAGTATAGTTATTGCATGAGGTTAAGAGGTTAAGAAAATGTATGTTTTTAACCAAGAAACCTTCTGCTTGAATGACTTGAATAGTCCTTGTTTATCCTTCTCAAATAGATGTTGTGTTCCTACATATCTGTTCCATAGTGAGATTTATCTTGACGCGGATACACATTTCTCTCGAAAAACACCCACTAAACGTTGAACAGCGTAAACAGACAAACATCAATTTCTCTGCGTGGCAATTGAGCAGAGACACCTTATCATCGCGCATTTACCAAACGCGTCTGTGCTGAAGTTGACGTATTGCTCTGATGTGATCGGTTGCACTGAGGAGGACAGGAGTATGCATGATAGAATAAAGAAGCAGGAATGGTGTGGACCTCCACGGCTCTATTTTTACAGGCATGGCAGGAGGAAGTGGAATGGAAAGGCTATCTTGCATTATGCATGGCCTGAGAGAAAGAGAGGAGCAGAGGGTAGGGGGAAAAAAACAGCACTTCCTCTAGTGGGACAACAGACAAAAGAATGCTTTTATATTCAGAGTGTATGTACGCATATGTGTATTTTATGATCTCTACTATGGTATGAGGAGACTAGCAAGTTGAAATGTTATATGTGCAATTGGATGTGCAAATGAAATAATTATTATTGTAGTTATAATAGATATTCAGGCCTGTTTGATATGTTTTTATATGGTGTTATGGATTTTTTTTTGTATAGCATTTTGTAGACTTATGTGGTCTTTCTGTGCAGAATTTTGTAATAGAAATCTGCAGATTTAAAATGAATGATTTTGAGAGTATAGAAACCGGAAACTTTATACAAAACAAATATAATAACAACTACAGTTGAAACCAGAAGTTTACATACACTCTAAAAAAAAGGAACATAACCATTTTTTAAAAAATGTCTGATGGTAAATCATACTAAACGTTTACTATTTTAGGTCCATTAGGATTACCTAAATCATTTACATTTGCTAAATGCCAGAATAATGAGAGAATTTTTTTTTTTGAGAATTTTTTATTAATTTCTAGACAGTCAAAAGTTTACACACATTTCCTTGGTATTTTTTAGCTTTGCTTTTAAACTGTATAACTTTGGTCAAAAGTTTTGGGTATTCTTCCACAAGCTTCTCACAATAGTTTGAAGGAATTTTGTCCCATTCCTCCTGATAGAATTGGTGTAACTGAGTCAGATTTGTAGGCTGTCTTGCTCGCACAAGCTTTTTCATCTCTGCCCACAAATTTTCTATAGGATTGAGTTCAGGGCTTTGTGATGGCCACTCCAAAACATTCACTCTGTTGTCCTTAAAGCACATTTTGACTAATTTGGCAGTATACTTAGGGTCATGGTCTGTTTGGAAGACCCATTTGTGGCCAAGTTTTAATTTCCTGGCTGATGTCTTGAGATGTTGCTTCAGTATTTCCACATAATGTTCTTTCTTCATGATGCCATCTATGCTGTGAAGTGAACCAGTCCCTGCTGCAGCAAAACAGCCCCACAACATGATGCTGCCGCCCCCATACTTCACAGTTGGGATGGTGTTCCTAAGCTTGTAAGCTTTCCCCTTTGTCCTCCAAATGTAACACTGGTCATTATGGCCAAACAGTTCATTATCAGTTCCATCAGACCACAGGACATGCCTCCAAATATTATTCTTTTTCCCAGTGTACTTTAGCAAATTGTAATCTGGCTTTTTTGTTGATTCTGGCTTGTTGATTTTCCCATGTTGTCACACAAGGAAGCAGTGTGTTTGAGGTTTTCCTTTAATACTATTCTACAGTTGTGCCTCCAATTAACTTAAATGTTGTCAATTAGCCAATCAGAAATTTCCAAAAGCTTGACACCATCATCTGAGCTTATTCAGAGGCATAATAATCTTATTGTATGTAAACTTGACTTTCAAGAAAAGTTAAAAAATATCTCTCTAATTTTTCTGCTATTAAGCATAACAGAAACAACATTTGATAATCCTAACTTACCTAAAAGAGAAAAAGTTTAGTCACATTAACATCTGACTTTCTTTAAATGGTTATGTGCCTTTTATACAGTGTATGTAAACTTCTGGTTTCAACTGTATATAATCATTTATTCATTAATTTCCCTTCGGCTTAGTCTGCATGTTCTCCCCATGTTGGCGTGGGTTTCCTCTGTGTGCTCCAGTTTCCCTCACAGTCCAAAGACATGTGATATAGGTGAATTGAATAAGCTAACAGGAGCACCTGTTTGGCCATTTAGTTGTCTGAATACATTGTAGTTGTTTTTGTAGCCTGTGTCTTTAAATGCAAATGAGCTGCTTCTCCCCACCCACCATTCCAATGTACGCGTCAGATAAACAGCAGTCAGTAATAGAAACAGACACAGATGAAGCTGAAATAAGGTCACTAGACAAAAATACCAAGTAAGTTTATTTCTTGTATTTGTGGTGGAGTCTATTCAAGCCTTTCTGAAATTATGAGTCACACACAAATGCCTTTTGCAGCACACACACACACACACACACACATTAGTGTTTACTGATACCATGCAGTGAGGAATTACAGCAATTTTACTGTCTTTATTAAAAACATGCTGTTTTAAAAAAACATTATAGACTTATAAAAATCAGAGTTGTAACAATATTTTAATCCCAGTTTATTTGCAAAAAAAATGTTCTGTGGACATGTGTGTACATGTTATTATAGAAACATGGCACCTGTCAATCAATTCAGTGGGCGGGGAAACTACACTCCTACATCACGTTGTGGTGGGCCTCAAAATCACTAGGATTTGGATCCTATTTTAACATCAGGAAATTTAAAAAAGACTTATTTTGTTTCTATCACCCCAATATGACTGTGGACACACTCTACCTACACACAGTTCTGTCCAAACAGCTTACAAATGATGAATTTCATCATAGGTACCTGCTGGGAAATTTTACTTTCACAAACAAAGGTTTCTTAAAAAAATTTGTGATTTCCAAAAATCTAATTAATTTCAATAAACTATTAGAATAACCATATTTTATCCATAACCCGAAGAAAATAAAAAAAGTACTTGCATTAAAAAAACAACATGTAAATAAAAAGCCTCTAGCCTTTCTATTTTTTTGCGACCCCTGGGGTGATTATGCAATATTAAAGACACAGCACATTGATTTTATGGGACCAGGTTAAACTTTCTGACACCTTTAGGGCACTCATGTACATTAAACATAAGTACAGGCCACAACTAGACATGGAGGATGGTCTCTGAGTGGCGTTCTTCAAAATTAAATGATGAATAGTATTGGGCCTATATTGGCAGCTCTGCATAGTAGTTTAGCTCCAACCACCTCCAACTCACACCTGCTTAATAGTCTATAGTAGTCTTGAAAACCTTGATTAGTTGGATCAGGTGTGTTTGATTTCGGTTGAAGCAAAACTGTGCAGAGCTGCGGCCCTCCGGGAATCGAGTTTGAGACCTATGTTATAGCACATAATTCGATTGACGTCATTGTGTCAGCACGCTATCCACATTTCCACCAGGGTTTCATGTCATTTCGAGTGTTTCGTTTTAAATTTGTTGACTTTAACTGCAGTTTGGCACTTTCACTTTCATTCAGGAACATTTCATGCATGGCCCCTGTGACAAACGAGATATTGGATGCGAGTATGAACTGTTGGAAGAGTGTTGTTTTATTTTAATGGAATTTGATATTCGCAATACGGGTGTCTGTAGTCCTTCACTGACTCGGTAGGTGCAGAGAATAGTGTCAAACAGCCGTGTATGGAATATCCTGTCATAAAATGCGGCGAAAATCCTACACGATGGTAATAGTTTGATTGCAGTGTTTACATGCCTGTACTGCACTTCAATAACGCAACTAAAATCGGCATACTCCACATGTCTTAATCCCATTTCTGTTTAGTTCGATTATGACCTTAATCAGATTAAATTAATCAAAAATGGCTGTTTACATGGTAGACTCTTAATCAGGGTATTGTCTTAATCGTATTAAAATCGGATTATTGGTGTCCATGTAAACGTAGCCTACTCAATGTGCGCTAGCAAAATAAACATTGCAAATTTTGATTTCACTCAGACTTTGAAAGATGTATTTAGTCTGAATGTTTGTGCAAATTTTTGAAAATACATTTTGACAGCATGCTGGACTCCATCTCAGCTGGTCGATGAGGCTTTCAGCTTTCTCTAAACTCCTGAATAGTCCTTGAAGGAGACAGCAGAAAGTCAAGTGGGTCAGCGGCAAACTAAACAGACATCTCATTAGGCGACTAATGCATTCTTTTGTGTTGTCCTGCGAATCAAAATCCCTAAAATATTTCCAATTATTGGAAATGTGTCAAGCTGACCTGTTGTAATTAACACTTAATCATCATGGCTGGATTCAGAAAAAGCTCCTCATTAGTCAACACCTGTCTCCAGAGATCTAAACCCGCTGCCGCCGCTGCTCGTGAGAGACACACTTCACACTGAGCTTTTTATTCAAATCAGGCTCCATCTGACTACATCAAATATGCATTACTTATCATCACCCAACGGTGCTTTTATCATGGAGTCACCGTTTTAAACATCCCAGAACCCAGAAAATGAAGCTGCGCTGGATACACTGGAAATAATGATTCGTTGGATTTACTCTTTTTATTTATTTATTTTTTTAAGGTAAGTGTTTGAAAATTATTTGTTTGGGCTGAATTTAAACAAACAAAGTAGTTTGAACATTATTAAATTTAATTTGTTTGTTTAAATTTAACCCATATAAATTGTTTGTAACAATTTAGCAAAATGTTTACTACAAAATCATGTTTTTTTCAGTGTAGCTAGCTTCTAACAATTTGTTTTAATTTTCAAAATAACAAATAACATCATCAAGGTGCAAATTACAACTCATATTAAGCTTGGAAAAGCAACATGAACTTAAATCATTCCAAAACAATGATGATATACTGCATAAAAAACAAAATCAAATGACACATCCAGATACTATTGTCTTCACACTCGTTTTTAGAGAAGGTGCAAATATCAACAACATCACAACACATTTGTATTCATTTATTTACTTATTTTTATTTTATTATTCTTTATTATTATTATAATTTATATAGGCTGTTTTCACGTGAGACTCAGATGGAGGGCAGCAAGTGATTCTTCTACATAAGAATCGCTATCAAAACATAAAAGTGTTTCTGTTTTTTGTTGTTCATAATTGTTTAAATCGACCAAAATAAGAAATGCCGAACAGCTTTTATAGACTTCCAAAAGTTTTTGCTCATAAAGGGGAGAAAGCTTAAGAAACTGGCTGAAAAACGGAAGAAAAAGCGGCATAAACATTCATTCAATACATCATGGTGTACAAACTTTTTTCAAATACAAACACCACCACACTTATACAAATCCTGGCGAATATAAATAGCGTTCACTGCCATGTAATTGCTGCAATGAAATCTCTGTCTTGTTTTGTAATAATCCAAGTCTTTACTGGCATTTTGGCAGAATAAACAGCTGTAACGTGAACATCGAGATGCGCAACAGCAGTGAATATTTGTTGATGGTAAGTTCATCACCAAAACAAAAATGAAATGCAACCCTTGTGACAAAACTAGACTGTTATTATTGTGGAGCACTGCTTCCCCCTTACAAAATAAATAAATATATATATATATTCATTCATTCATTCATTTTCTTTTCGGCTTAGTCCCTTTATTAATCCGGGGTTGCCACAGCGGAATGAACCGCCAACTTATCCAGCACATGTTTAACGCAGTGGATGTCCTTCCAGCTGCAACCCATCTCTGGGAAAAATCCATACACACTCATTCACACTCATACACTACGGACAATTTAGCTTACCCAATTCACCTGTACTGCATGTCTTTGGACTGTGGGGGAAACCGGAGCACCCGGAGAAAACCCACACGAACGCAGGGAGAACATGCAAACTCCACACAGAAACGTCAACTGACCAGCCGAGGCTCGAACCAGCAACCTTCTTGCTGTAAGGCGACAGCACTACCTACTGCGCCACTGCGTCGCTGGCATATACAGTATATATATATATTGTAGACTATGCGGCCACCCTTTGTTTGCTTTCATCTGTTATTTCATGATGTCTGGAAGATCCGCATGGTGGAAAAACTATAGTAATTTATAATAAACAAGTTTTTGAACCACACTACAGTAAAGTGTATGTGTACAACTTTTTGTTAATAAATGTACCGATTACTGTAGCATAAAACTGTGATGGTGATTGTGCTGGTGTATAATAACTGAAGCCTATAGACCAATTACCATGTTTGTAAACATTCAGGATGCGCGCACAGGGAGGTGGCAGAAAAAAACCGGGAGCGCTACCATTTACAGTGAGGGAATGACATCTGATGCGGTACAGAGTTTGTTGTTGTCTTAGAAATATGTTATATTAATTACATATTCTATATATTATTGACATAATGCTTTCAGTGTATTATAACAGCTTGTCACCCAGTGATAAGCACAGTGATTCGGCAAAATTAACGTTAAAGTGAGCGGCGTTCGTCTGACAGGTCCATTTGCGATAGCACCCTCCCAATGGATATTGAATAAGACGAAATGACCAAGCATCCAGCCCGAATTATACAATCTCATTGAAGCTCCAAGGGATTTTACAAGAGAGAAGTTAAAGGTCTACAAGTGTTTGGATGCAAACAATTCTGTGTGGTCATGTGCAAGAAATAATGTTCCTGATTACCAGATTCAAAACTTTGTAGTGCTAAAAACCGAGGATCTGCCGAGCCAAAGACAAGGAAAGAAGACGGAGCTATACAAGGCCTGGGTAATCATCAACAAGCAGAACAACTGCATTCTGACAGCGAACTACACCTGTACGGCAGGGTATGTGAACTTACACATGTAGAGGTAAAGTTGGTTTTATATTCGCACATTCAGACTTTCTCGTTAATAATATAGTTTCAGAAAAGTATTATTTGCTCTAAATAGCAAAATCATATAAGCAGCCAATGACTATCAAAGTACAACATTGTTCACAGTCAAATAAACAGTGGTAATGTTGTTTTCAAGTCACACTTGCAGGTTATTTCAGCCCGAATATTCAAAGTGCCGTGGTAAACAATATAGGGAGTGTTTCACAAGCTGTCACTGAATGAATGTGTGAATATAAAACCAACTTTAATAACTTACACTTTCACGTTTCATTCTTAGCATTTCCGCAGTTCAGTTAACCACATGTAACTCTTCAACAGGGACGTGCAGAGACCTTTTAAGGGGCAGGGGCTCAAATGGAAAAAAGGCACTTTTTATTAAATAATAATAAAAATTGTACTTTAATAAATAAAATATATTATAATGAGATTATTAAGGAGATTTCACCCTAAATTCACCATATACTCACCCTTAAAAGGATAGTTAATTCAAAACTGAAAATTCTGTCACCATTTACTTGCCTTTTACTTGTTCCAAACCCATTTGACTTTTTTTTTCTTCTGTTGAACACACAAAGTAATAGGCTATTTTGAAGAAAGCGGGAAACCTGTAACCATTGACTTTCATGGTATTTGTTTTTCCTACTCTGGAAGTCAAAGATTTCAAGTTTATAGCTTTCTTTAAAATATCTTTTTTTTAATCTTTTATTCATTAGTGTTCAACAAAATAAAGAAACAAAGAAATGGAGCCACTTGAGGGTGAGTAAATTAAAATGTTTGGGTGAACTATCCCTTTTCAATGTATTATATTTGTTTGATTTTTTTTTTTCTGTTGAACAAAATAAAATATTTTGAAGAATGTAGGCCACTGACTTCCATAGCTAGCCTTTATGTACTTGTTTTATAGCTTCAATTGACATTATATATTTTGTGTGACTGCAAAAATAAGAGGACAATATTTTCACTATCCAGCTGTCGTTTCTCCATTACATTAGCCAGATGCAGTCCGCGTGCAATACGGATGCAGGAGTTGGCATAGGCGCTGATAGACGTTGCTCCACTGTTGACACCTTACTTTTGAGGCGAGAGTAATAATGTAAATATAGTCTTCGTTAGAGCATTCGCCTCGCATGTGGTTTTTCTTTCCAAATCGTCGGTTCGAGGCTCGCTTGGAGCGATAGACTAAAACCAAGATACTTTAAAGTTTCGTTTTTTTTATTGTTTGACAGGGAAAGCGGTCCTTAAATAGAACATGCATTAACATATATTATATTATTAGTAGTATTAAAAAATAATTATTATCCCCAGGAATAAAGGGCACTTTCTCTCCAGGAGAAAAAAAGGGCAGGGGCTCAAGCACCCAAAGCCCCCACCTCTGCACGTGCCTGCTCTTCAATATTCTTAACCACGCCCCTCTTGTTAGTTTGCTTGAGTGATTGATGCTAAAAGAAAGCCCCGCCCCCTAATCAATATTCCGTTTCAGTTGAAGTACATCAACATACTGAAATTGACCTCTCAGCACTTTCAGCTAAATATCTAAAGTAATATAAAATCTCAAAACTGTAACATCATGTATCATATATTTTACTTCCTTTCCCCCCTGTTTGAGGTACAAAAAATGTATAAAAGCTTTAAACGTGTTAATAGTTTCTGTCCCTTTAAGATAATTGCGACGCTTGTCCTCTTCAATCGTCTCAAACAGGAAGCGGTCAATGTGAAAATAGAGAAGAAATCATCAAATTTATGAACAGTTTCAGCTGTTTTTGAGAGGTGAGTAATCTGTTTAAATGCTGTTGAACCTGTTTGCTCATTGGACTTTGTACAAGGTTTATTCCCATTTGAGATACTCACGTGTGAACTGTATGATTAGTGAAGGAAATGCTCACATTGTCTTTCATCTAAGCTCAAATTAAAACCAGATTTTACTATTTTAATTTCAACCCCCTGCAATTTTTTTTTGTATTTTGGTTTATTTAAATATTTATTTATTCAATATTAAATCAATAATTTTTTTTGTAGTCATTACACGGTTCTCTGAAAAACTTGATTCTAATTGGTCAGTCACATGTGGTATTTCCAGATAACAACTGCTGAAACTAATAACACTGGCTTATTCGTGTACTATGAATCATCTTGACCGATTGTTAGTGAGTATATTTATATTTTCACATTATATGCTTGTCTGTCACGCTGCTGTTTGTGACTTTTTGGCGCCATCTTGTGACTGAATAACATGTAGATTAGGGTAGGTGGCTGCATTCCGCCATTTTTCTTTCTGCAAGTTTTACTTTTAATTAACAATTAGCAAAGTATTACAGCTCAGAATAATATTTTGTGTCAGATTGTTTACTTTTGCGGCAAGTAGTCATGTAATAAAAGTGATGTACATCTAGGCGGTTGTTTTTTTACAGATAGTGCTTCCGTTTAGATCAGATCAGGGGTGCCCCAAACTTTTTCCTATAATAGGCCAAAAAGCAAACTTCATTGAGGGGTGTGGGCCGAATATATACCAAACCGTATATATTAAATTTGCCATAGGTAATTTTCTAATTTATTCTGTAATATTTAAAATTAACTAGAAAACTTTGTTTTAAATGATATTGACTAACGCAGTATACTTTTTAACATTTTATAATTAAAAAGCCCCTATTATACATTAAATAGGGTCATATTTTGGTTGTAAGGGTCTCCAACAACAGTCTAATATGCATGCAAGGTCAAAAAACACTTTCATGGTCTTTCATATGCATTTATTTTTACCTAATTTTCCCAGCGACTCCCATATGAATCGTTCAGTGATTCATTTGTTCCCAAACCCCTCCTTAGCGAGAAGCTAATCTGTGCTGATTGGACCGATGACAGCCTGTTGCAATTGGTCAACACCTTTTATACAGTCATTGGTCAACACACTGACAGCCTTCAGCACGAGACAGAGTGAAATGCCCAGCACAGCTTATCAACAGTATAGAAGTAGTCATACATGCTTCATATTAGTGTAAAGCGTAGATTTCGGCAGTGGGTGAATACAGACGATGGACTTGAAAATACTGACGACTAACTGTTTTATTGATCAAAAACGAAGGAAGAACTGGGGAGGAGATCGACACGAGTCTCCTAGCCCGTCACATTTTACCTCAGTGTTGCCAGATGTAGCTGACTGATTCCAGCCCAAAAACTATCCAAAACCTGCCAAAATGCAAAAAAACCCAGCCCACTCATCTGGAAAACACGGTTGTGACAGTCGTGAAAAACACGATAAGTGTTTATACCCGCACAATCGAGTTAAAAACAGTCCAATAGGCCTTTTTCACACTTCCTGGTTCCGGTAAGCGAAACAGCGTACCACAACATCCGGTTCCAATGCAACGGAGTAAGAATGAATGGCAGAGTCGTCTCATCGCTGTTATTGCAGCGTTCCCGGCTGCTCCAACTCAAAAAAACGACACGCTTACCTCAATTTCCACGATTTCCCGAAAGACGAAGGACAGAGAACATCTTGGGTGAAATTAATTAGACGGGATGAACGTCGTTTCAAGGTATATGCGGGAGTACATTCATGTGCCGTATGCACTTCAAAGCGGAGATCGTCATGTTTTATCAAAGGCTGCTGGTCTTGGTTTTATTTTGATGGGTAATTATAATATAGACAAAATTCCAGTTAAATGATCTGCCTTCCACAAAGAGGTGCTCCTATCATGGTCATTAATCTATTATGGTCTTAATCAATTCCTGCAGAGATATGTTATTTAGAGGTATTAGACCATCCTTCTGATAGATCGTCTTTTGATATTACTAAATCTAATGTTGGCCAATTTTGTTTTACAATAAATACCAAGAGTAATAATAAAGCTATTTGTACTTTTTTCCAAAGAGAAATCATTACTGTACCTTATATGCTATTTTATTGGATGTCTTTATTAAACGGTGCTGAAAGAAAGAAAGTGTGTCTGTTACTACAAAAATATCATGTTAGAAATCAAATTAATATTCTATAAACTTCTCCACAGATTTTATCCAGCAAAACATTATTTACAGAATTGTAAAAGCAGGATTGTTGTGAATTGTTTTTGTAATGAATATGAGAAGGCTGTTTTACACTTATTTTGGCTTTATGTATAGTCAACTTATGTGGTGAAGTGCAAAATTTATTAATAACTTTCAGTGTTCAAAACCTCTGTCATCATTATGGGAAAATGTACTTTTTGGCTTTACTGTCTATCCTAATCAAGAGGAAAATAGTTGTATTTATTTAATTTGCTTATGTTGTTAACAAAACTGTACATTCATAAATGTAAATTTAATAAACAGAAACCAAATGTTAAGATATTGATGACTGAAATATGCTTGTACCAGTATCAGAGACTCTCTTAACAAGAAAGCTCGACCCACTTTATAATTTGTGAACTCTATAATGCATTTATTTAATTATTACAGATGTACATTTTGTATATTTGTATTTTATTTATAATTACCCCCTGGCATGTGTATTTTTTTGTATTGTAAAATGTTATTTGCTGTTCTTTAAATAAATAATGTAAAACAATACAATGAATACCTTTATTTTTCCGCGAGTAGGAGCTAAAGTATGTTTGCAGACTTGAGAAAACCTTACGAGCATTAAGCAACCTGTAATTTATGTGGCTCCTCGTCCTTTCATATTGACCGATCGCAACTCACCTGCATTAAAGGAAGGACAGTTTACGGACGGGACTACTAACACAAAACTAATCCTGCTGGATGTTAAATAGCCTAGTTAATCTTGCTTACGAATGGCTTGAATGAGCAGATCGTATGTTGTTAACTGCGCACCTTACTGTAACCTACAGTGGCAAACGCTTTGTATAAGACAGACTTTCTGCACAAATTCTGCAAATCGGTATCATCTTTTAAATGCTGTTTTATTTACGTCACTTTCACACAATCACCGAACAACGTCTTCTTGTCCAAATTATGGCAAAGATGACAGCGAGAATGTCATCCACTGTCCTGAGGGTGTCCTGTTTCAGCGACCGCTGGCGAAGCCGGAAATAGCGGTACGCTGCTGCGAAGGGTTCTTCCGGTGTTCTATTTCGCTGTGAAAAAGGTCTATTGAGCGGGAAACCGCCCAATCTAGCAACACTGCTCTACCTGCTCTTTTTTCACACACACACACACACACACACACACACACACACACACACACACACACACACACACACACACACACACACACACACACACACACACACACATTACCCTCCTCCTCAGAGGACACAACACAAAAATAAAAAAGTCCTTAACAGAAACATTCAAAAACAGAATACGTAGAATGTACATTAAAGAAACAACTTCACATTAGTTACTGACAACACAGTACCCAGTTCTCACCAGTGTTATCAGGGCTGGCACGTCCGTAGAATAGTGAGGGCGGCGTCCGTGAACTCCCCCGGTTCTCACTTTCATCCGCGACACCCACCCCCTCTCTCCCGGTCCTCACTTTCCCCCAGTCTCCCGGATTTTTTTGTGTGTGCATGAGTGCAGTAAAGCAGTGCAGTTAAACACCAGCATGTTGCTGTTATTAACAATAACACACATTCAGTATTAATCCACACAGTGGCAAAAGCTGCACTATTTTGAACCTTGACCGCCGCATGTGTGTAAGAACAGCTGACGGTAGCCATAGCAATGACAAACGACAGGATTGCAAGCTCACAAACACGTTTAAATCCCCAAAGAAAGTGGCACGCGTCGCGTTTTTAGCGTGGATTTAGTCGCGATATGTATAAGTGTTATATGTTCTCTGGGCTTACCTGTACTCTGCTTTGCCCAACGATCACCAACCCTCATTACAAAATGGAGGAATAATCCATGAGCTGTGTATTGATAGTGGAGCTTTGTCAAAGTCTCATACATCAGTAGTCTTTTCTGATCCTTCTTTTTTTTGCAAAAATAAACCTCAACCACTGACTCTTCACAGCTTCATCTTTGGGTAGAGAATATAACACAAACTTTCCCTCAAACTTCCAATAATATCCAGCTAATCACAGCGTCTTCATGACTCATGACTTCAGGATCTGTTTATCGTCCTCTTTAATTTGCTGCTGTGTTAGTGGGCGGGGCCGCAGGTTTCAATTTTGCGGGTCTGTGCGCGCAACCATTATGTTTCATATCCACGTCACGCCGAAACGGCTAAAGACTCGTTATCAAAACGATTCATTCCAACCACTATGAGTCGACTCTTTTATAGATGAATCAATAGTTTTAAAAACTGTCCACTTTCAGATTTAAGCTTTAGCTGGATATTTCACTTCTCTTAGAGCTGTGTTACACACTACATAGAAGGTCATTTTCAAAAACCCTTAATAGGGGCTCTTTAACTTATTACAGTAAAACATAAACAATTCCATTTAAGTTCAATGCTGAATACACTAGTTGAGCTTACTTTGATTTGCTCGCAGATGTCTTGTGCAATTTGCTGACAGTATTTACATTTTAAAAGTCTGATTCACTTACAGTATTTAATTGAGTAATTTAATTCTAGTTGTTTTTTAGTAGCTCAGCAATAAAACAAAGAAACAAAAGATTACGTTGAATTCAAAATGGCGATCACTGTCAAAGGCATTCGCCCCAACCACCTCCCCATCATTCTCCCTCTCTTTTCAGATGGGATGGCAGGCCAAATGAAAGGTTACCATGGGCCAACTTTGGCCTGTGGGCCCTACTTTGGGCATCTTTGGTTTAGATACACCTATATTATCCCTTACTTATATTTACGTTATAACTACAAATTAGTTATTAATGTAATATTTTATTTATTAATTAAGATTTTTTTGTTTAAACCATTGACCTGAAACATTGACTTGAATTTTTAGGCAGCAAGCTGAAATTAAAAAAAAAGATAAATAAAGCAATTTCTATCACTAGTGATTTTTATTATTTTATGTTTAATCATATTTCAGGCTTAGCACATAATGTTTTTTTTATTAAGAAGAAAAAAAGCTGGATAAAAGCATAATAATATAATTTGTTGTAAATTGTAACCAAACTATTGTTGCATTTAGCTAACCATGCTAACTGGAAGCCGAATGTAAAAATATGAGGTCTTGCTACAAATATACCTCAATGGCATGCAAAAATATGTTAATGTTTTGGCTATAGAAGGAATTGCTTCAGTAATAATAAAACATTGAATGACGCTCTTGTGTGTGTGAATCGAATGAATGAGTGTTCATTTCTTGAGAGTGGTAAATTCGAGTCTAAAGCAGAGTACCACAGTAAACCCTCTCAACCACGCTATAGGCTTGTTTATAATAAAGCTGTTGTGAGGAGCAAGATAAGCGGAGACGCTGAACTCTATTTCTTACTTGGCAGGCTTGTAAACACTGCCAAATGTGACAATAATGTCCCGTAACCGCTGCCAGCTGCCTGCCAGATACCTGACAGCTCTCAATGATTCTGCTGTTTCTCCGCCAGTATGGTTTGTAAAGGCTGTCCCGCTGCATTAAGAACTCTGGAGCTTCCAGATTCTTCTAGCATTTCAAGAACGCACCCTTAGCATCCAACTAACAACATCTGAGTGTTTACAAAGAAGCTTGTTTTACGAAGAGGAGCCAAATCTCCATGTTTTTTTAGGTAGTGATGTTTCTTGTGCATTATTGCTTCAAAAGAATAGTGTAATTCTATATCACTCTAGTTATATAGTTCTAAATAGTACTTAATAAGGTTTCTTGTAGCAATAGCTAACAAAACTAATTTCTAATAGTTCCACGAAAAACCAGGTTATCAGTTTATATTAGTGTAAATTAAAAAATTGAAATCATATAATTAAAAATATGATTTATTAATATCTTAATTTGATGCAAGTTAGGAAAACACTCGCAAATAGAAAAATACTAACAAATTGAGAAAATATCTTAATGACTTTTACAGCATGTGTGTATGAGAAATTCCATGCAAATGTCTACCTTGCTATAAAAAAAAGTTTTCACCAAAATAGCGAAACCCTTTCTAGGTTTTTTGTGTAGGCTTGTATTTTACAATACTTAAGAAATAGTCAAAAATGTCTTTGTCGATGTTTTCATACAATTATATTTGATTTATCAAAGTCACACAAGTGGAAATTTCACATCTGTCCCATCCAAAACCAAGTTTTTTCCTCATAAATGCAAAAATTGTAAATTAAAATAGAATCAATAGTTTTTCTTCTATAGAGAGCCAACTCTTATCCTTTTGATTACTATTATTTCTTTTGGATTGTGCAGTTTAATTCACAGAATATCTACAAAGTATGTTGTAGACTGCAAACTCACATCCTTTTTTGGTCACATCCATAACGCACGTTTATTTTCCTCATTTCAACTATAAAAATGTTTACAGATGAATATTTTTCTGATCCCATAACTCTGTGGGTAGTAGTTTTGGAAAATATAAACAGATGTTTCAATATCTTAAGATTTTACTGCAAATGTTACATCCATAATGCTGGAATTGCTCGTATGCAAATTCTAACAATAGATGCAAATACAGAAACGCGCTGCAAATAGCGCATTACGAAAATGTCAGAGGTCCCTAAAAAGTGATAAACTCACACTGTTAAAAATATGTTGCTCACTTACATTTTAAAGTTGAACCAATTCAACTTTACAAGTCATTTTAAAACATCAAGTTAAATTTTGTTTAAACTTAAAAAAAATTCAACCTGATTAAATGTTTAAATTAAGTTGAAGCAACGTAACAACACAAGTTGTCATGACTTTTTACTATGTAATTTTTTACAGTGTGCCTGCTAGCTGTTAAAATAACATTTCATAAATAACATTAACGCTATTTTTGCGATTTGTCAAGTTATTAGGGCTAAAAATACACAAACAATAACGGTTATGCTGATGAACATTGAAACGCATCCTCAAAAGTGTCTGTTGAGAGAGCGCTGACAGTTTTGACAGTTACAAGTTTGAAAAAAAGGCGGGAAATAAAGAACCATAAATTTAAGCACAAAGAAAGCCTAAAAATGTTCTTTGAGACGATATGGAACAGATAAATATTCCATAATATAATATAAATGTTCCATAATATAATTTTATATAATATAAATGTTTAACTTAAGTATAGTAACATGACAGCATAAGTTGTCATGACTTTTTACTATGTATTTTTTTACAGTGTGGTTGCTAGCTGTTAAAATAACATTTCATTTAATGCTATTTATGCGATTTGTCAAATTATTAGGGATAAAAATATACAAACAATAACTGTACAACCAGAAAGTTAAAATAAACAAATAATTCACCTCTCCAAACACTTGACTCTAAACAGGAAGTACATGTAAAAAACAAATGTAAAAAAAAAAACTTTAGTGTGTTTACGATGCTGATGAACATTAAAACACATCGTCAAAAGTGTCTGCTGAGAGAACGTTGACAGTTTTGACAGTTACAAGTTTGAAAAAAAAGGCGGGAAATAAAGAACCACAAACTGAAGGAGAAAGAAAGAACCATTTCAGCCGAAAAATGCTCTTTGAGACGATCAGGAACATTTGAAAATATAATTACAATGTCTAAAGTGTATTTTATTTTAAAGAACAATCGCTTTTAGAGTGATAAAGTTTGTGGGACAAGTATTTGACACCTGAAAATGTGATGTGTTTGAAGAATAGGCCTACATTTCATTCCAATCACACTGAGCTTCTCAGTTAAAGGACTAATTCAATTAAGCTAGAGAAGAATTCACCCCTTTGTCTTGGTGCCGGGATGAATTAAGCTTTAAACAGACTTGATACGGACTGTCAGACCCCATTAGAAAACAGCAATCTGACAAAAAAAGAGAGCGAGTGGGAGCTGAGAGCTGCGGCACAAAGCTATACTGCCAACGTTATTCAGGCTGTTGGTATAAATTAAACATTGACTGTACTCGTATGAGTGCCGGGACACAAACGCTCCACTGATTATATGCTGTCAGCGTGCGGCAAACACAGCCTGCGAAAGTGAAGGTCAAACATGTCGGGATTTTACATGAGAGAGGGAGAGAGAGAGACTTCAGTCTACTGTTTGATTGATGCCGCTCTTTCATCCGCCATCACCTCGTTCCTTTTCTGTCCAAATATGAAATGATGCAAGAGATGAGGAGTGTGTGACAAATTTGCCTACTTCAAATAATTTAGAGGTTCACAGAACATTTCAGAAAAGAAACCATCCGGATAAAATAGAAAGCGCAGAAAAGACATTTTTGATGCTGTTGTTAACGCCTGTGACAAATGATAAAAGAATCTTGTGATTTATGATGAGAAATATAAAGTCAGAAATATGAGCCCCCCTCTATATTTTTCCCCCAATTTCTTTTTACGGAAATAATTTCTCAACACATTTCTAAACATTCAATAACTCATTTCTAATAACTGATTTCTTTTATATTTTTCATGATGACAGTACATAATATTTTACTAGATATTTTTCAAGATACTAGTATTCAGCTTAAAGTGACATTTTAAAGGCTTAATTAGATTAATTATGCAGGTTTGGGTAATTAGGCAAGTTATTGTATAACAGTGGTTTGTTCTGTAGACAGTCGAAAAAAAATATTGCTTAAGGGGGCTAATAATATTGATTTTAAAATGGTTTAAAAACTGCTTTTATTCTAGCCGAAATAAAACAAAAGACTTTCTCCAGAAGAAAAAATATTATAGGAAATACAGTGAAAAATTCCTTGCTCTGTTAAACGTAATTTTGTACAATATTTGAAAAAGAAGAAAAAAATTCACAGGAGGGCGAATAATTTTAACTTCAACTGAATATACACTGCAACAATAGCAGAGTTAAAATCAACTCCAAATGAGTGAACATTTTGTCCCAATATTCTCAGAGTTAAAATAAAACTCTTAAGAAAGTTACTTGTACAACACTATAAATGAGTTATATTTACACTGTATCGAGTTAAAAATAACTCTGGTCTACACTACTAGAAGTTGATTAGGGGTGTCAAAATTAATTGTTTCTTCGGTGCATTGCGATGGACAGTTTGGTATCGGTTCAATAATAGATCAAAACCGGTTATTATGTACTGACGTCATTTATCACATATGCGCTATGATGCTGTAGCTTCTTCAGGCGAGGGAGGCGAGTATTTGCAATGCTCCCATTAACTCAAAAACTGTGCACAATTTCACTGCGTGAGTGTTTGCTGGACAGTCTTTCACTGACACTGAACAGCAGAAGCCCCTATTTCACTGCGATTGAGAAAATGAAAGTACTCCTTTTCTCTCTCTCACTGTGCCCCATTCGACCTGCTGGCGTGACTTTCGCCTACATCGATACTTCTGGATACAGACACGAGTGCGTGTCTGCAGAGTTTTCTCCACCGCATCTATCATGGATCTGCTGTGATCGCCGCTGCTGTTTATCAGTGTTTATCATCGGTGATCAGCGCCAGAGCGTTAGAGCCAATCGCAGCCCGTTCTGTTGAGTGCAGGACCAATCATAGGGGTGTAAAAACGAACTCACTAGACGGCTCAGAAAGCGAGCGGGATATTTATATTTGTTTATTTGCTATGAATGCTCATGTTGTTCTGTGCATGTACTTCAGTTTTTAAAGGTACAGTTTATAAATCTGACTGTTTGTATTAAAGGACAAAATTGTATTACAAATAGTATATAAATATATTTATACATTTTAATACAAGAATTGTTGTGCTGTGAAGAAAATATAAAACAGTTTATGGAAAGCATTGTCAATGCACTGTGATGCACCGAGATATTGAATTGAACCGAATCGATGGCATGATAATCGTAACCAAACCGAACCGTGAGACCAGTGTAGGTTCACACCTCTAGAGTTAATTGTTCCCTGAATTAAGTGTAAAGAGTGAAAATTCAACACTTTTAACAGAGAGAAATTACTCTGAATTTTTAAACTCTAGTATAACTAGTAAATGATACAGTACTCATGATTGATAGTTAAAATAACGAACATAAGACAATTCTCCAAGAAAGATAGAAAAAATATCACAATTACAATTATGCTATTAATAATTTTTATTACCAAAACATGTTAACACTTGACAGCCAGCACAAATTTACACTTTTCACAAATTACCATTTTTTAAGACTTTAAAAGATTTAAAAAATGGCATGACTTTTATGCTTCATTAAGATTTTTGGTCAAATGAATTCACAGATGTTGGAAATAAAGCCATCAAACCATTACCTGATTTTACACTGGAGCAAATCAGCTTCAAATTCTGATTGTGTTCATTTATCAAAATTCAAAATCTTAGTCAAAACTCGATGATGTCAACACTTTACACTTTACTTTAAACGGGAATATAACTATATTTAACTATGAATTTGCTATGTATTTACATAGGGAAAAAAAAGTGAAACAATATAACGATAAAAATCCCATTTGTCGTAAATATTGTAATTTAAAAATAATTTTTATTATTAATTAATTGTTTTCCCAGTGTTGGGTTGCGGTTGGAAGGGCATCCGCTGCGTAAAACACGCTGGATAAATTGGTGGTTCATTCTGCTGTGGCGACCCCTGATTAATAAAGGGACTAAATTGAAAAGAAAATGAATGAATGAATGAATTGTTATTTTTGTTACAGCTTTGAACATTTTGCAAAATGAAAAACAGTACACAGAAAAGACATGTTGTATACTGTTAGCCCTTTTAAAGCACAGGGCAAATATTAAAAGCACCTTTTGATTTGTCCTCGTTGTAAATTGTTTATAAATTTAATAAAGCTTTGAGTATTTCAATGTCAACAATGAACAAAAAAAAGTCTTGCAATTTTACTTCAGAAAAATATAATTAAATTAATTAGATAAGAACTGATTCATATAAACAACATTTGATGTAAAAAAGATATATATCTATATATACACAGTTGAAGTCAGAATTATTAGCCCCCCTTTGAATTTTTCTTTCTTTTTTGAATATTTCCTAAATGATGTTTAACAGAGCAAGGAAATTTTCACAGTATGTCTGATAATATTTTTTCTTCTGGAGAAAGTCTTATTTGTTTTATTTCAGCTAGAATAAAAGCAGTTTTTAATTTTTTAATAAACATTTTAAGGGCAAAATTATTAGCCCCTTTAAGCTACATATTTTTTGGTATCTATAGAACAAACCATTGTTATACAATAACTTGCCTAACCTAATTAATCCCTGCCTAGTTAACCCAATTAACCGAGTTAAGCCTTTAAATGTCACTTTAAGCTGTTTAGAAGTGTCTTGAAAAATATTCTTCCCGTGTTGGCGTGGGTTTCCTCTGAGTGCTCCGGTTTCCTCCACAGGCCAAAGACATGTGGTACAGGTGAATTGAATAAACTAAGTTGTCTGTAGTGTATAAGTGTGTGTGAATGTGAGTGTGTATGGGTGTTTCCCAGTATTGGGTTGCAGCTGGAAGGGCATTCGCTGTGTCACACAGTTGGCGGTTCATTCGACTGTGGCGACCCCTGATAAATAGGGGACTAAGTTGAAAAAAAAATGATTGAATGAATGAATAATAATAATAATAATATATACAGAGACATTATAGACTTCTTTTTGGATTCTTTTAGCACTTAATAAACCTACGTAAGATGTCAAAAACACCTTGTGGTTTATGACAAATTTAGCTACCTTTATTCATTTTGAAATCTGCGCTTCACTCTGAAAAGAAACTGCAGGACTCCAGAATAAAAAAATGATTAAGGGGCAATTGCTTGCAAAAATGAAGCATTTAGAAGCCTTTTTAGCTCACAAATTGCTTGATAAAAATGATTTACAAAAGAGCTTTGGGTAATTGTGTGCAGAACTTGTTTACCTTTTACCACCAGTCACTGCTGTGTGCTGTGATGAAGGAATATTTTATTAGTATTTAATATTGAACATTATAGAATAGACAACAACATATATTAAGAAACGACAACATGCATAGGTTTTCTTGACTGTGTCAAAACGCATAGACTATTCATTCATAGACTATTCATGTATTTCTGCTTTTTTATTGTCAGTGTGTGTGAATAGCTTGTGGTAAAACGTAAAAAATAATACTTTTCCAACTTGCTAGGCTGATTATGGAAACTACTATGGAAAGTACTAAATAAAAAAAAACTACTCAATAAATTAGCTAAATAAATAACATGCATTTTTAAAACAATTCACATTTTTGCAGAATCTATACTTTTGTATAACACTGTAAATCAGCCTAAACCTCTTGTGCTGTGAGCCCTGCTTAACAAAGAACAAAAAAGCATTTTTCTAGGAGAATATTGGGGCTCAAATTAACGTTACCTGAGTACAAGCAGAAGCAAATACTTCACTGGCTGCAGTTCATGTAATGACCACCGGTGTCCCTAATATCGCTGACTCCTGAATTCTGCATAAAACAGTGTTCACTTTATAATGTAATTAGTGTAATTATGGGTGTTTAGGTGCTGATTATTAATCTGGGGTCGCCACAGCGGAATGAACTGCCAGCATATGTTTTACGCTGCGGATGCCCTTCCAGCCACAACCCCATCACTGGAAACATCCATACACGCTCATTCACACACATACACTACGGACAATTTAGCCTACCTAATTCACCTATAGAGCATGTTTTTGGACTGTGGGGGAAACCGGAGCACCCGGAGGAAACCCACGCGAACATGGGGAGAACATACAAACTCCACACAGAAATGCCAAGTAACCCAGCCGAGGCTCGAACCAGTGACCTTCTTGCTGTGAGGTGATTGTTCTATCCACTGCGCCACCGTGCTGTCCTTTAGCTACTGTATGAAGAACAAATATTTCTGTAAAATATTTGACTTCTTTTTAAAATTGCCTACCATTTCAGTTTATTTCATTTGAATTGTGTTTAAAATTGTGTGAATAATGCGTATATTCGATTAAACATGAAAAGCCAGTATACCGTTACAATAAAACCCCCTGTATGTGTGTGTGTGTGTATATATACATATATATATATATATATATATATATATATATATATATATATATATATATATATATATATATATATATATATATATATATATATATATATATACACATACACATACACACACACACACACACACACACACACACACACACACACACACACACACACACACACACATACACACACACACAGTTGAAGTCAGAATTATTAGCTACCCTGTTTATTTTATTATTATTTTTTCTCCAATTTCTGTTTAACGGAGAGAATATTTTTTTCAACACATTTCTAAACATAATAGTTTTAATAACTATAATATAATAATATTGTACTAGATCTTTTTCAAGACACTTCTACACAGCTTAAAGTGACATTTAAAGGCTTAACTAGGTTAATTAGGTTAACTAGGCAGGTTAGGGTAGTTAGGCAAGTTATTGTATAACGATGGTCATATCACAGCCCCCCATATCATATCTATCAGCTGATAACCACTGATAATGCCCATTCAATCGAATGATAACATTTGAATTCGCTGTATCAACAGAACAAAACAGAGATATGATCACAAACAGTAAATTGTGGCCACTTGCGGTCCATATACTGCACCCGCAGCTGTTTTTCGGTCATTTAAAACCATCATGTCCCTTTCAGAGCTACAATTCAGGGATGTTTACATCTATCTTGTGGATATTCCTCAGCTATTTAGTCATTGTAATGATAAATAAGGAAAGTCGAAAGAAAATGAATGAATGAATGAATATTGTTTAGCCCTATCTCAAATACAGAAATGTATTCGGTTGTTGTGTTGTGCTTAAACATCTGTTTTGATTTTAAACGTTTGACCACACTGCTTTTTTCACACTCTGCTCATTTATCTGACAAATTCCTTACAATAACAACAAGGCTTCTTTAAATTGTTGTTTTGCAATCGTTTTTGCTGCGCTTTTTTTTTTTTTTTACTTCAGTGAACATGTAGTGCATTCAAGGATGCTTGTTTCACGGTGAGGTCAGATTTCCTCGCTGCTAGAAAAGCATTATGCCATCACTGTATACGTGTGATATGATGAGATGTGAAATCGGAGAACAGGTCAGTGCAGATATAGGGTAATGTGGGTTTCTCTCTCTGTGTGTGTGTGGCTGCTGACATTTGATCGGGATGAATCCAAAAGCAGGATCAAGGGTTAGTGACAGTCGAGGGCACCTCATGAGGGAGGCATCTCTGCTTTATATGTATAAATCACAGAGTAGGATCACAGACCTCAGGGTTGAAGGGCAGTGTGTTTAGTCTGTGCAGTCGGTGTGGGCTATGATTTTTTTATGTATGTGTGATCAAAGCAGTGGTTATGAAAGTCCACCTCGCCTCAGACTTCCTGCTGCTAGCATCATATGTGAGCGTTCAGTAGGAAATAATTAACATCCCTGCTTAAAAAAAAAGAAAAAGAAAGGAAACCACCTCAGAAGTTCCAATACAAATACCATTAAAAGCATTACAAACCATCAAATTGTAACAATCTAAACCAGTATATTTTAATGGATGTTTTGCGATTTATTTCAGATTTATCAGTTTTTGCATGCCACTAATAGTAGGAATAAAAAGACCAGTAGAGACACAAGGACCAATAGTTTCCAAACAAAACCAATTCAATTTAGGTTATAACAAATATTACAATTTCAACACTGTAAGATATGATATACTAAAATAAAATAAAAAATGGTCTATATGTTGTTGGGTAAATTTATGCCAAAATAAAAGTAGGACCAACAGGGTTATTTTAGTGTTATACAGTATCTTGGGTTATGGGGGCAGCACGGTGTCTTGTGGTTAGCATCATAGCAAGCTGGTTCGAGTCTCGGCTGGGTCAATTCGCATTTCTGTGTGGAGTTTGCATGTTGTCCCCGTGTTGGTGTGGGTCTCCTCCTGGAGCTCTGGTTCCCCCAGTCCAAAGACATGCACTATAGGTGAATAAACTAAATTGGCTGTAGTGTATGAGTGTGTGTGTGAATGTGAGAGTGTATGGGTGTTTCCCAGTGCTGGGTTGCGCACTCGCTGTGTAAAACGTATGGAATAGTTGGTGGTTCATTCCACTGTGGCGACCCCTGATAAATAAGGGGTTAAGCCGAAGGAATATTAATAAATGAATGAATGAATCTTGGGTTATATTCTGGGTTATATTGTTCTGATCAATAATTAACTGTATTAGTAGTATTATTTATATATGGCTTGCTTAAATTTTATATTTGTTCAGTTTTTAGTAATTTATTTATTTAGTAAAATAATTTTATAAACTTGTTTTAAGCCTGGTTTATACTCGACGCGTTCGCTTGAGTGCACACGGCAAATGTAACGTCATCACGGAGTTTGCGAAGGTTTGCTTTGGGTGCGCGCAACATGATTTCGGCCGGCGGAGCGTATGGTTTTTTTTCGAGACTCGGGCGAACAGTTCGCGCGGCACCGCATTTCATTTGAGTTAAATATGAAGATTTCGTCTGAAACAGTATGACTGTACAGACATCTTTATGATCCGTGATCATAAGGATAACCAGATGACCAATAATTCTTGGCTAGAAATTGCAACAGCCATGGGAAAGGAGGAAAGTTTTTGTTAAAAAGTTTGGAAAAACCTGAGGGATAAATTTGTTAAAGCCAAAAGAGGCCATGGTAAAAGTGGTTTCACACTGATGTATATGTTACAATTTTGAATTTAAAACAATTTATTTGTTACATAACAAAAATTAAGGAACAAATTATTTCTTTGATAACTGGAAGGAATATTTGAACCTATCGGTTCAACATGCCCTATTTTCTAGGCTTTGTTGGTGATAATGGTCAGGGATGTTTAACCATTATTGCCTTTTTAGCATAAGTATAGGACAGAAACTAGCCAGACAGTAATGTGTGAATTGTGGAGCGGGCTAAATCTAAAAAACATCTGTATTTTTTAGTAAGTGTGCTTTTTTTTTTTTTTTTTTTTTTTTTTTTTTGCTTTTATTCTTGCCATAATAAAACATATATTTGTAGAGCAACTCATGTTCTGTTGTCATTTATATTTTAATAAACTTCAATAGATAAAACTGTCCGAGATATGAACAAGCAAGTGATGCATCAATGGTTGATTAAAAAAAATCTTGAATTGTTATAAAGATCCTTATAATCATTAAAATAATTAATAAAAATAATTTGTTTAAAAATATTGAATGATATTAATGATTTGACGTATTTCTGGAAACTTTCTACTTCTCTGTTTATCCGTCTGACTTTACGGTGGGTTTCTTTTGACCGCCCCCTGTCTTTTTAAAGAATATCACTACGGCGAACGCGTCAAGTATAAAAGCCTCGTCTGTTTCGTGAGGTGCGCGCCAGTCAAAAGTATAAATCCAATCCAATTTTAAATTAATGATAAAAAATATTATATATATAAACCTACATATATTTTAATTAAATATTAACACTAAAAATACCACATATAAACCTACATACATTTTAATTCTATAAATATTAAAGCTAAAAATATTATATATAAACCTACATGCATTGTAATCATATAAACATTAATGCTAAAATATTATGTATAAACATACATACATTTTTATTAAATATTAATACTACAAATAGTATATATAAACCTACATACATTTTAATTATATAAATGTTAATGCTAAAAATATTAAAGATAAACCTGCATTTTAATTATATAAATATTAATGCTGAAAGTATTATATATAAATCTACATACATTTTAATTAGATATTAATACTAAAAATAATATATAGAAACTTACATGTGTTTTAATTAAATAAATAGTAATGCTAAATTATTATATATAAACCTACATACATTTTAATTAAATATTAATACCAAAAAAATAAAATAAATATAAGCGTTTAAATATAAACTAAAACAATAGCACTAATACAAAACAAATCTAAAACAATAGCACTAATGATTCTTATATTAACCAAGTATTTATGAAATGTTACGTTTCACAGCAGATGATCACATTTTTCATATCAGATTAGCATCCTATAGCATAAGGAACGCACTTTAAGACTGATACAGATGAACTGAAAAGGCCTGTGTGACTCAAAGTAAGCGTCTTCAGAGCACAATTAAAGTAAACTGCAGAAGCGGGTATAGTGTTGTATGTGTTTGATGAGCTCATCTCTGTTTTCAGGCAGTGAAGCCCCAGAGCGCTCTCTCTTTCTCTCTCAGTTTCTCCCCATACTCTTCCTCTACTGCTTCTAGGAAATATTCCCCTGGGAGGCTCTTTGTTTAAAGCAAACACGCAGAATCCAAGCCAAAAGCAGAACGTGAGCTCTTCAATTCATATACATGCACTGATTCTGATTCTGAGGCCAAGAGCTGAGTAAACCAACAACGCTGAGTGAATCTCTCACATCCAACCAGCTGCGCTTTTAAAACTACAACAGAAGATTATTATTCATTATACACACACACACACACAGAATATTGTATTTCGGCTTCAATGAAAATTTTCAATAAATTATGTTATCTTAAATCGAATACATATAAATCAAAATATAATAAATGGATGGCAGTTTTTGTTTTTGCAGTTTAAGTATAAGGCCATATAACGATTAAAATGCTTTAATCCAATTATATACATGTAATTATTATTCATAATTAATAGCAATTCAGTCAAACACATTTTGGCTAAAAATATATGCTATAATTTCTATTTTTAAAAACTAAAGTAAAAAAATATATAAAGTAAAATAAGTAAAAAATAATAAATAAATATTCTATAATTTCTATTTTTAAAAACTAAAGTAAAAATATGTAAAGTAAAATAAGTATAAAATAATAAATAAATGTTCTATAATTTCTATTTTTAAAAACTAAAGTAAAAAATATATAAAGTAAAATTAGTAAAAAATAATAAATAAATATTCTGTAATTTCTATTTTTAAAAACTAAAGTAAAAAATATATAAAGTAAAATAAGTAAAAAATATTAAATAAATATTCTATGATTTCTATTTTTAAAAACTAAAGTAAAAAAAATATATAAAGTAAAATAAGTAAAAAATAATAAACAAATATTCTATAATTTCTATTTGTAAAAACTAAAGTAAACTTTAAATTAAAAACTAAACTAAGTCAATTCATTCATTTAATTCCTTCAAGTGACTGATGCAGGCATGAAGTAAATGGCTATCTTTGTTAATGAATTATTCATTCATTCTTTCATTTTCTTTTCGGCTTAGTACCTTTTATTAATCCTGGGTCGCCACAGCGGAATGAACCGTCAACTTATCCAGCATATGTTTTAAGCAGCGGATGCCCTTCCAGCTGCAACCCATCATTGGGAAACACCCATACGCTCCCATTCACACACATACAATACGCACAATTTAGCTTACCCAATTCACCTATAGCTCATGTCTTTGGACTGTAGGGGAAAACGGAGCACCCAGAGAAAACCCACGCTAACACAGGGAGAACATGCAAACTCCACACAGAAATGCCAACTGACCCAGCCGAGGCTCGAACCAGCGACCTTCTTGCTGTGAGGCGATTGTGCTACCCATTTCACCCTGAATTAAGTAATACTACTCTAAATAATAAAAAAAACTAAAACTGTCAACATGTGGTGTTAAATATCTAATATAAGTCACTGAATCATTAATTTATTCATTTATTCATTCATTCAAAAATGGCTGATTCATTTAGGAGTAAATTAAATAGCTCTATAACACTATAGTATTTACATTAAAGTATTATAATAGTGTTTTGTCTAAAACAACTTTATTTGTTTAGGATATACAGTTGAAACCAGAAGTTTAAAAGAAAGTCAGATGTTAATGTGACTAAACTTTTTCTCTTTTAGGTAAGTTAGGATTATCAAATTTGTTTCTGTTATGCTTAATAGCAGAATATTGAGAGAGATATTTTTGGAGAAATTGTTATAACTTTTCTTGAAAGTCAAATTTACATACAATAAGATTATTATGCCTCTGAAAAAGCTCAGATGATGGTGTCAAAGTTTTGGAAGTTTCTGATTGGCTAATTGACAACATTTGAGGTTATTGGAGACACAACTGTAGAATAGTATTTAAGGAAAACCTCAAACACACTGCTTCCTTGTGTGACAACATGGGAAAATCAACAAGCCAGAATCAACAAAAAAGCCAGATTACAATTTGCTAGATTACATTGGGGAAAAAAAAACATGTCCTGTGGTCTGATGTAACTATTAAACTGTTTGGCCATAATGACCAGAGTTACATTTGGAGGACAAAGGGGAAAGCTTACAAGCTTAGGAACACCATCCCAACTGTAAAGTATGGGGGCGGCAGCATCATGTTGTGGGGCTGTTTTGCTGCAGGAGGGACTGGTCCACTTCACAGCATAGATGGCATCATGAAGAAAGAACATTATGTAGAAATACTAAAGCTACATCTCAAGACATCAGCCAGGAAATTAAAACTTGGCCACAAATGGGTCTTCCAAACAGACCCTAAGCATACTGCCAAATTAGTCAAAATGGGCTTTAAGGACAACAGAGTGAATGTTTTGGAGTGGCCATCACAAAGCCCTGAGCTCAATCCTATAGAAAATTTGTGGGCATAGTTGAAAAAGCTTGTGTGAGCAAGACAGCCTACAAATCTGACTCAGTTACATCAATTCTGTCAGGAGGAATGGGTCAAAATTCCTTCAAACTATTGTGAGAAGCTTGTGGAAGGATATCCAAAACATAAAACATTTGACCAAAGTTATACAGTTTAAAAGCAAAGCTAAAAAAATACCAAGGAAATGTGTGTAAACTTTTGTCTAGAAATTAATAAAAAATTCTCTCATTATTTAGTCATTTAGCAAATGTAAATGATTTAGGTAATCCTAACGGACCTAAAATAGTAAACGTTTAGTATGATTTACCATCAGACATTTTTTAAAAAATGGCTATGTTCCTTTTTTTAGAGTGTATGTAAACTTACAGTCAAAATAGATATTGTGACAGGCCTATAGGTAACTTTTTAGGCTGTGTTTTCATTGGCAAATGCATACTTTGTTCTTAATGCATTAACACACACACCTACGTATATAAAATACTTCTTATTGTACAAATATATTTCACAGTTGGAATGATTTCTTTCTAGTTTATTTATCATAGTAATGAGATTGTTTTGTTTGCTCACTGATAATGAGAACTGGGCTTGAAAATGAGCTTAATGAATCTAACACTGTAATGGTCCTCAAATATAATTCATTCATCTCATTCCCCTTTAATTTTAGGGGTGAAATACGAGCCGGACGTGATCCAGACAGGTCTTTTTTTTGGTGCGACTCACCCTTTAAGCTCAAGGAACGTCATATTCAGAGATATTTCTTTATTGCAAATGGATTCCTAGTCCCCAAAGCACTCCAGACATGAACCATCATGTCAGAATAATTGTAAAATGATAGGCAATAAGTCAGACAGATACAAGTGAATGAATCGTAAGATGAGGGTGCCCGTTTCAATTATGTACATTAGTTATAGATGAGGAACCTTTTGGGAATAACCCATACCGAATACATTTGCAGAATTAATACACTGTGCAAGGCCATTTTCTTGTACGTAATTGCACCCTAATTATCCATTAGTTATTGAATTACCCTTTTATCTGTTTGTCACGGGCAAAGGCTTAATAAATGGAAGAGAAATCATCAAGTTGGTTATCAACGCTCCAGATTTGCAACACAGCGAGCGAGAGAGAGAAAGAGAGAGAGAGAGAGAGGTTGAACTACAGTAGGAGAGAAAGCTAGAGACAGACAGAGAGAGAGATAAAGAGGCAGAGATGGAGAGACATACATATATTCATGAGCATCTTCGGGCTGTAATTAAGAATCAAATAGCTACAAGGAAGCCATTAGTTTATTAAGTGTAAGAGACTGCGCAAGTTACTCAGAAGATTTTTCGCTTCTCTTTCTCTCTGATGATGCGGAGCAGTTTGTGAAATTATTTAGCAAATGATGTTGACTCCGAATGCTTTTTTCGCTTCAATAAATTGTATTAAAAACTTATATAATTAGTAGTGTGCTATGAATTGGGGAAGTGAATTTTGAAGTTTGCTTAATTGTTTTAACACAGAATCCAATCCAAAATAAATACTATTATAAATATATTCTAGCTTAATTTATTACATATGTTTATCATTTTTATATATTTTATACATGCGCACACACACAATTCCCTTTTAAATTGTTATCTATCTATCTATCTATCTATCTATCTATCTATCTATCTATCTATCTATCTATCTATCTATCCATCTATCCATCTATCCATCTATCCATCTATCCATCCATCCATCCATCCATCCATCCATCCATCCATCCATCCATCCATCCATCCTAACCCGACAGAAGTCTTGTCATTGATCCCAGTTGTAAGAGCAACAAATAATAACTTGACTTCTACTTGATCATTTGGAAAAGTGGCAGAAGGTAGATTTTTCTGATGAATCATCTGTTGAACTGCATCTCAATCGTCACAAATACTGCAGAAGACCTATTGGAACCCACATGGACCCAAGATTCTCATAGAATTCAGTCAAGTTTGGTGAAGGAAAAATCATGGTTTGGGGTTACATTCAGTATGGGGGCGTGCGAGAGATCTGCAGAGTGAATGGCAACATCAACAGCCTGAGCTATCAAGACATTTGTGCTGCCCATTACATTACAAACCACAGGAGAGGGTGAATTCTTCAGCAGGATAGAGCTCCTTCTCATACTTCAGCCTCCACATCAAAGTTCCTGAAAGCAAAGAAGGTCAAGGTGCTCCAGTATTGGCCAGCCCAGTCACCAAACATGAACGTTATTGAGCATGTCTGGGATAAGATGAAGGAGGAGGCATTGAAGATGAATCCAAAGCATCTTGATGAACTCTGGGAGTCCTGCAAGAACGCTTTCTTTGCCATTCCAGATGACTTTATTAATAAGTTATTTGAGTCACTGCAGAGATGTATGGATGCAGTCCTCCAAGCTCATAGAAGTCAAACACAATATTAATTCTCTTTCCACTGCACCATGACTTTATATTCTACACTGTACATTATTTCTGTTAAGTGACAAGACTTCTGTCTAAGCAAATACCTTACTGTCCTAATTAAATAAAATTCAAAGCACGATAATATTTTATTTTGGTAAAATAAGCGTAAACTAGAGGCCCTTGCCTTTCATATAAGTCACTTTTGATATCAAATAATCAACTAGAAGTCAAGTCATTATTTGTTGTTCCTAAAATTTGGATTGGAGACAAGACTTTTGTCTGGTACTGTAGTGTATAGTGTGTAAATCAGATTTATTTTAACATTGTATTTCATCATAAGCTAGATATGATACTTGTGATTTGATGTTAATGAATGGAATTTAATTACTTTTAACCAGTCAAAAGTTCTACTTGAGTTTAGAACCTAAAAACGGGAACGTTGTGATATCTGGACCTTATTTTATTAGTTAGAAAGGTTAGTTTTAATATTAATATGTAGTTGCACGTATTCCCTTATAGTGAAATTTACAAGTGTTGAAATATAAATTTATATTATCTAGTTCCAAATTAACAAAAACACATACAAGTGAAAAGTTATATTCTTTGGTTTTGAATTATATAATTTAATTCAAAACTCTAGCAGCCCAAAAGGCAGAGACAATAAACCTATGGGATTCCTGAGCATTGGCAGATCTCAAAGTGATGCAAATGCTACAGGCAGGGTCTCAGCGACTGTGCCTTTGACTCTGGGTGATACTTTCAAGCTGGTCAGGGCAGGTGAAACCTCAGGATCTATTCAAAACCATGAATCAAGATTTTCAACTAAACTAGTCATGCCCGTTTTCTATACGCTGTCCCTCCTAAAACATATAATAGACAGGACGACTCAGACTTGTAGACTCATTTAGACTTGCTAGACTTGTGTGTGAGTCATGTTGACTTCTTGAAGATGCTTTTTGAATGAAGAACAACCAACTCGTCTCAGAATTTCCAACACAAGCCATTCAGAATTCACCTCTAGAAATAAAAAAACAGATTACAGAATGAATAAGATTCTACCATTTATTACACATAATGACATTCTTAAATAAAAATGCTTCACTTAACAGTTCTTGCATAGATATATTACAATACCAATTTAAAAAAGAATTATGAAACAAACCGGTAACAAAAATAAACTCTTTTCCTTTTTCCTTAATAAAGAACATTGTCATACTAACATCATATAATACAAATAATATATGCAAACACTTTTTACAGCAAATAAAATGAAAACAAAAAACAAAACGAATAAAACAAACAGCATAAATATAGGAGCAAAGTGGAAAGCATGAAATGCCTGCGAAAAGCAGAGGAATCGGATTTCATTTACAGCAGGAAGTGTGGAAAAAAGCCTTTAACCAGAAAACTACGCTACGAGTGCAACAGACATTAGAAATCACTCTGTTTATCAGCTTCGTACAATCCATTTGAAAGCTTTTAGCACAGCGTTTTGAGCAATAGAAGAGTACAAAAAACAAAACGATGCTTCAGATGGGAGCGAACGGACGCCAGCTGCTAACGAAAATGTACTAATGCATCAATCCAAAAACGACGCACGGACCTCTAAAACAGACTAATCAGAGTTTCACAAGATATGAAATGCATTCAAACTCCTAATATAGTGTTTCCCTGCATGTTTAGTAAGTGTCTCTGCTCGTGCCGGATCTGTGAATTGTACACCGTCGAGTGTAAAAAACGTACCTGCAAGTGTGCATCGTAATTACAAATAATTGCATTATCCCACAGCAGAAAGGTCAGTAAGTTGTCGATTTTAAAAGCCGCGAACGTACACGCTTTATACACACTTGAGGGAAGCTAAAAGACAGTGCACATAAAAATAGTAGACGACGAGCTTCTCTGTGGGGCTTCTGGAGTCCATTAAGACAAACACATTAGCTGGTTTTGGCCAAGGTAACGTCCCTAATTGGTCCTGCTGGAGGATGTTAAAGAAGGATTTTTAGGAAAAAGGTGCACTTAAATTGAACAAACGGTCAAGTCCATGAGGAAAACTGTTAGAGAGCGTCATATGTCATGATTCGTGGATTGCAATATTTTGAGAATTTGAGCACAAGAGTTTTGTGTTGAGTTGCACTGTGAATCCTCACAAAACATGAAAAGAACCAGGACATATTTCACCATAAAAATGGATATATTTAGTTAATTAAGACTACAATTGTGACTTATTTTACAAATTAGTAACAGTTGAACAGGTTTTAGTTTGATATGGAAGCTTGTTCTTGCTACATGTTAATACTAATAATAATATTAATAATAAAAAAAGACATCTCAAAGTTTCTTACACCTGAAAAAATGATTCGTTGGGTCGTAAGTGGTTGCAAATCATTTTTGGAAATAATTATGGGCTGAATTTCGACATACAAAGTAAGTTGAACATTACTAACTTTAATTAGTTTGTTTAAATTCAGCCTATATAAATTGTTTGCAACCACTTACCTTAAAAATAAAGAGTAAATCTAATGAATCAATTTTTTCAGTGTACAGTGCATACAAATGAGATATTATGATTTATATTTTATTCTGAATTGTAAGAAACAAAGTCAGAATTATGAGATGTAAACTGAATTTTCTGAGATTATAAGCCAGATTTCCAAGATATGAACTTGATTTTGAAGATATGAACATGTTTTTCTGAGAAATTAAGTAGTAATTGAGAGATATGAACTTAGAATTGTAAGAGAAAGTCAGAAATGCAAGATGTAAACAGAACATTTTGAGGAAAAAGTCAGAATTGTGATTTATAAACTTGGAATTGCATTTAACACCCACTTCGAATGTTATCAGTGGTTATCAGCTGATAGATATGGTCCAGTAGGGGCCTTCTGCGCCTACTGGTAAGTTCAGAAGGCTGTTATCATCCATCCACATGGTTAATCAGCTATACTAATAGAGAAAACTCCAGATTCAGAGCTGTTTTTATATTACTGTGATGGTTGGGTTTAGAGTTGGGGTAGGGGTAGATGTTTATAAAATAAAATTAATGGGAAATGTAATAAATAATATAAATAATTCTCGTGGTTAATCAGCTATACTAATAGAGAAGAATGTGGGGGGTGGATGGATGTCAAGGGGTGAGGTGTCTAAATAACACAGCAAAGTAACAGCAATGCACCGGTTACGGTCAGCCGCTGTGATCGGATGGATACGATACCAAAGTCGTTGATCCGAGGGTGTTATAGATTGTACCAAAAAGCTGAGTACCGGGAGGGGGGATGAGAGTTTTCCTGGAGAACTAACAGAATGGGAGGGTGGCGGGAGATGGGTCTAAAATATGGGAGACTGCCGGGAAAAATGGAATTGTTGGCAGGTATGATCTATCAGCTGATAACGCTCATTCAATTGAGTGATAACATTTGAATCGGCTGGCTATAAAGATTGTATTGTAAAAATAAAAGTAAGTAAGAATTGCAAGATTTGGAATGGTATGACAAACTCAGAAATTAGGAGCAAAAGTCTGAACTGCAATAAATAAACTTGGAACTGTGAGTAGTAAAATCAGAATTTCTCATCATAAACTCAGTAATGAACTAAAATGTTTATATATATATATATATATATATATATATATATATATATATATATATATATATATATATATATATATATATATAAACATGGAATTCTGGGAAAAATCTCATTCTGAAAAAAAGAAATAATCTCAGATATATGCATTCAGAACTTACAAATTATACAAATACAAATAAAGCACCAGTATCTTGAACATAAATGAAATTCTATGAAACTGTCACAATGCAGAAAAAGTCTGAATGGGACTTCTAGTTTTTGAGATGAATTGTGATCTAAGCATACTCTTGCCATGTTTTGTGATATTCACTCATAAACTGTTTCTCATATGTGGTTTATCCATCTCACCACATGAGCCCCGAAAATAAACACTCGCAATGACCATCACCAGGTTTGATCACCTGTATTACCTGCCCTGTAAAAATAATCTGTTATTTTACGTTTTTTTTTCTTTTCTGGCAGCTGGGTGCTGGAATAAAAATGTAAAATAACGGCCGTTAAATTACAGAAATTTACCGTAAAATAACAGATGGTAAATTACATAAATTTACCGGATATTTAAATTTAAGGAAATATCTGTAATTTAACTTCTCTTATTTTAACGGTCAATGTCTGTAATTTAACCGTCGTTATTTTACATTTATTTCTGGCACCCCAGCTGCTGGAAAAAAAGCATAAAATAGCGGATTTTGTTTTTACAGTGTGGTGTAGGTTGTTTATGAAAATATTGGATTGTTTTTCCCAAAAATGTGGGACATCATGATGCATATTATTGTCTGCATATCCCACGATCATATTCTGATACAAATTCTGAACTACAAATTACTACGATAAGTTGTAACCCTCCAGGTTGCAGTCTTAAAGGTCCAGTTCACCACAAAATTGGAAATTCTATCATCATTTATTCACCCCCAACTTGTTCGCACCCCCAACCAATTTGAGTTTCTTCCTTCTGTTGATCACAAAAGAAGATATTTCGAAAAATAATGTAGCCATTGATTTTTATAGTAGGTTATTTTCCCTATTATGAGTGTCAATTAGTTTCCATTCAATGATGTGAATTTAATTTATGTGCAAAACTTTAATATCGCATAAAACATTTGTGAATGAAGCACTGTTTTCATCCAAAATAGTAACTTCCTGATAAACTGATGGCAAATCGCAAAGAGAAAAATGGAATTTGCTGCGTTAGGAGAAGCCAATTTGGGCTTTTTTCTTATAACAGACTAAGGGCCAGATTCACAGACAGGGCTTAGCCTAAACCAGGATTAGGTTTTAGTTCAGTTAAGATATTTAAGTAACTTTAATAAACGTGTGCAACAAAAAACATTACTGTTTTGTATCTTGAGACAAAACAATAGCACTGACATATTTTAAGATATACCAGTACAATCTGTTAAAACTGCTCAAACGTTAAGGGCTAATCGCTAACGTTAACGTCTAGGACTCGATTAAGCCTTGTCTGTGAAACTGGGGCTAGTGTATACAGTGTGTGCCTCAGAAGACGAAACGCAATTAACATGCAGTGATTATTGGAGTCGTGAGACGCTCTTTGGGAAGTTCTGGAAGGTAATAATAGGGAACCAGTTTGATGGACTTTAGCTGAGGAATTTTAGAGTGACCAAAACCAACATTTCAGATAATTTACAATGTGCTCGGTCAACTAGTTTGTCCATTAATGACTATTTTTGTTATCACATGATCTGTAAAAATAAAATCACATGACTTTTTTGATGTGCATGCTCTGGAATTTATTCGATAAATGTTTTTCCATTGTAGTTTATGCAGATTTGGCATTCCCATTAGGCATTTTTATGCAACATTCCAAAATTAGGTGGATGGAAACAAAGCTAATTGCTAACATTCTACAAAATATCTTCACTTGTGATCGACAGTAAAAAACTCAAGGGTTTGAAACCACTTGAGGGTGAGTAAATGATGCATAAAATTAAACATTTGGGTGAACATTCCAATTAAATCTTTAAGAAAAGCAAGCTTCGTGCACTAGATTTTGGCTTGAAATGGTCTGTGCGACGGTCTCTTGAGGACATGGGATGCGCGCGGCTCTGCTCTGGATTCCTGTGACCTTGTGTCTTTGTTATTTTTCATGGAGCTAATGTGGCCAGGGAGGGAAGTAAGCCGACACCCGGCTACACGGTGAAATTGACTGTGTCGGGCAGTTGCGATAAGATCTCCCGGTCAGCATAAGTGTGGAGTATGACCCCCAGTGTGGTCCTACTCCGTTACGCCCCATTGAGGGGTTGACCAGGGCCTGGAGAGCCCAATTCCATTCTCATTACCCATACTGCCATTCTGACAGACAGGCCTCCCGTTGGTTCATGTTAGACAAGTGAGTGAAAAGGACAAGGAACTGACTGATCGTGTGAACAGGACATGAAATCCTTGTCTAACACTTATTTCTGGATGAAAGGAGTAAAATCTGGAGACGTGGTTATAAAATGTCATACTTAAAGAATACTAAAATGTATTAGATATAAACTCGAAAATAGTCAGAATTGTCAGATATGAACTGGAAATCAGAATTATATGATGTAAGCCAAACATTTTTGGAGGTATGAGATATGAACTTGATTTTGGAGATTGTGAGAGTATAAAAAATGTGTATGTTGTTTAAATTACATTAATTTTAGGGATTTAGATGTATTGTGCATATTTATACGCTATGGATAGTTTGCAATGGTTAATGATTAATAAATCAAATCTAGGTGTGTTGTGCTGCTTTTTATATTTTCAGATCTGGGGCTCTGAGTTCAGACATACAGTACAAATGTGGTTTCCCAGCAAACAATTTAATGTTCAATAGACGTCTAATACACATCTAAACATAGTCCCCTTGGCTAAAACAAGGCTAAACTTGGGCTGTCAGTGTAAGTCTAATAGATGTCTAGGAATATCTAGACTAGTCATCAAATAGACAGATTAGACAGATTTTATATGTGTAGTCATTCATTTCCGTTTATTTGCCGACTAGTCTAGTTTTGGCCTATTCTTAGACGTCTATTAGATTTTCACTGACAGCCCAAACTTAGCCTTGTTTTATCCAAGATGACTATGTTTAGACGTCTATTAGACATCTATTAGACATCTTTTAACAACAAAAAGTGCTTGCTGGGTTACACCACAACACACAAGACTATAACAGGATCATATGAACAGTTATTCATGTCATGTCCAAACCTCCTACACACAATGTCATAAGACGTTAATATTAAGTTAGATGTATGTCGTGACGTCAGGTGACCAAAATTCAATGTCTAGCCAGCATCTAAGGACAACGTTATTTTGACGTCCAATAATGAAGTCAAATGATGTTGATATTTGATTGTGTTGGAAAGTGACCAAAATCCAATGTCTAGCCAACATCTTAAACCAACGTCATATTGATGTCAAATACTGACATTTATTTGTCAGGTATGGCAACCAAAATCTAACATCTGATAGATGTCATATTGGTAACTTTTACACAGCTACATCATTAGATGTTGATATTTGGTTGATTTTAGGTTGGACATTGACGTTGGCCTGACGTTGGGTTCTGACGTTAACCCGATTTTCATTCCTAAACAAAATGCAATGTGCCCATAACATTGGAGTACAACGTCAATCTGACGTCATGTTGACGTTCTGTGCCTGCTGGGCTATGACTTAAGCAGAATGCTTGCTTCAAAAATATTTTTAAAAAGACTAGCTTTGAAGATGCACTGCAATGATAGTTGGTAAAAGCCTTTGTTTTTTTGTATTTCTTGGAATTGTGGCAAGTTTGAATATGTGGAAGTTGATCCTAAAAAACTATTTTGTGTTTAATAGACGTCTAATAGACATCTAAACATAGACAGCTTGGCTAAAACAAGGCTAAACTTGGGCTGTCAGTGAAAATCTAATAGACGTCTAAGAATAGGCCAAAACTTGACAAGTCGTCAAATAGGCCGATTAGACAGATTTTATATGTGTAGTCATTCATTTCTGTTTATTTGATGACTAGTCTAGTTTTGGCCTATTCTTAGATGCCTATTAGACATCTTTTAAAAACAAAAAAATTCTTGCTGGGTTACACCACAACACACAAGACGGCTATAACAGGATCATATGAACAGTTATTCATCTTCATGTCATGTCCAAACCTCCCAGCAGGCACACATTGATATTAAGTTAGATTTAGGTGGTGACGTCAGGTGACCAAAATTCAATGTATAGTCAGCGTCAACATTATTTTGACATCCAATAACGACGTCAAATGACGTTGATATTTGGTTGATTTTAGGTTGTGTTGGAAAGTGATCAAAATCCAACGTCTAGCCGACATCTTATGCCAACGTCATATTGACGTCAAATACTTATATTTATTTGTCAAGTATGGCAACCAAAATCCAATGTCTGATAGAGGTCACAGTGTTAACGTCCACACAACATCAAGCTGTAATATCATTAGACGTTGATATTTGGTTGATTTTAGGTTGTGTTGGAAAGTGACCAAAATCCAATTTCTAGCCAACATCTTAAACCAACGTTATATTGATGTCAAATACTGACATTTATTCGTCAGGTATGGCAACCAAAATCCAATGTCTGATAGACGTCATAGTGGTAACGTCCACACAACGTCAAGCTGTAACATCATTAAACGTTGATATTGGGTTGATTTTAGGTTGCGTTGGAAAGTCACCAAAATTCAACGTCGAGCCAACATCCTAAACCAACATTATATTGATGTCCAATACTGACATTTATTCGTCAGGTATGGCAACCAAAATTCAACGTCTGATAGACGTCATATTGGTAACGTCCACACAACTACATCATTAGATGTTGATATTTGGTTGATTTTTAGGTTGGACATCAGTCTGACATTGGATTCTGACGACAACCCGATTTTCATTTCCAAAGAAATGGAAACACAGTGTTGAGGTACAGCGTCAATCTGACGTCATGTTGACATTCTGTGCCTGCTGGGCTATGATGACTTAAGCAGAATGCTTGCTTCAAAAATTATTTTTAAAAAGACTGAAATATTGACATTGAGCCTGACATTGGGTTCTGACGTCTAGCTTTGAAGATGCACTGTAATGATAGTTGCTAAAAGCCTTTGTTTTTTGTATTTCTTGGAATTGTGGCAAGTTTGAATATGTGGAAGTTGATCCTAAAATTTTTCTTAGTGCTTTTATGCCAATTTTCATAGTTTGAAATCCCCCATTGTTTTTGATTGTAGGAAAAAAGAGACTACATTCTTCAAAACTTCTTTTGTCTTGCACTGAAGAAAGAAGGTTTGGAGCGACACGAGGGTGAGTAAACAATGGCAGATTGTTCATTTTATGCGCGTTATTCCTTCATCAACAAGCCTTTGTGTAGATCTTTATGCATGAGCCACAGTAGGATCTATCGTGAGCAATGATTGCATAAGTGCAGGGCCGTCCACAATCACCCAAGCTTACATTCACATCCCACACTTGATTGTACGCTGTAATTTAAACCTCACTTTTACTATACATTTTTTTTTTTCACACTGTACAGTTGTTTTACCGGGAACACTACGCAGACAGATATGTAATGTGTAAGAAAAAGCCCATTACAAAGCCTAAACATGTAGATGCCACCTTTAGGACCAGCGAAACACAAAACGCACACTATTTTTTTTTCTTTTATGATGCTTTCTACCACCCAAACTAAAATAACAGATGGGAAGGGTCTGTCCGGACAGTTTTTCGGGACGTACTACAAAACCTAAACTTTTCTGATCGCAAATCTTGCCTTGAATGGTGGAAGTCATTATTTTGTTGTGAAGTCCGCAGATAAACCATGGTGCTTTTCTCATTTCATGCTAGTCCTAGAATTCCCGAAGAAACCCAAGTTTATGGGGGAACATTTCATGGGTCATAAATAATGTTGAGGAATGCTCAAAACGTGTGCAACAACAACATTGCTTTTCTTTTTTTCTTTTTTCTTTTGCCACTAAAAGTTTGCGTTTCTAAAGAAATGAAGTCCACCTCAGATGTGGTCTGTGCCAGTGTAGAATCCACTACTTTTCGCTTGTGCATATGGCAGTTTTTCTTTCTTTTTTGGTCCATTTTTATTTCTTTTTCTATTTTGTACACATCCACAGGAGAAAAGCAAAAAAAAAAAAGAAGTCTTCTGAATTATATAACATAGTCATCATTCAAAAAGATCTCTTCCTTAATTTTTTTTCTTTATAAAAAGTCTCAAAGTGTCGCTGCGCAGCGGTTGGTTGGTTGGCAGGGAGGGATGTGAAAGAGAGAGATTTGTCCATCTATGAAGAAGGTAAGAGCGTTTCCTTCACTCCCCCGGTCAGATTCACATATAAGATTGATTCATCTTGGTCGCCTCTCACCTTTGAAATCCAGATTTCTCCAGATGGACATTCCACTTTGGATCTTGGCGGGATCAAAGCAGAAGGATAATCCTTGCTCAGAATGAAACAAACAAACAAACCATCTCTTTGGATTGACGTCCTATCGCTACGATATTCTCCAAAGGAGATGCATTCAGGACACGTCCTGCACGGTGCAGCAAATTAAATCTGGTGCAACAATAGCTTTAGTCTGTGACAATATGCGCAAGATGTCTAAGTAACATTGGCGAAATCTTTAATGGGTCGTGGAGAGCGCATTAATCGTAACTAAATCAAGTCATTGATGTTTTGAGTACCAACTGAAGCACACTGACATGAGCTGTCATACCACCTTCTCAGATCTGTAGAGCACAGAATGTACATCCTCATGGTCAGATGTGACTTGCATCTCGCCGACCAAACCTCAAGACCTGGTGTAAGTTCAGCTCTTGCTGGTCGTTCCCATACCGGGGTCTCTCTCCGGTGGGACAAGTGAATGGCCTGAGTGGTATCCGGCTCTTTCCCATAATCCCTCTCTTTCTCTCCCTCTGCCTTCTCTCTGTCTCTTCCTCCCGCCTCCTCCTCTTCCTCCTCAAACGTGCCTCTTCATGTGCAGTGCCAAGTGATCGGATCGAGAGAAACACCTGAAGGGAGAGAGGGAAAAAGAACTGATTAGGGAACCTGACTGAAATCTGATCTTTATGGATCGTCTATCAATATTTCATTAGGGTTTGAAAGATCATGTGGGTTTGATTCTGTGAGCATCATCCTGATATCATCTGATGACGCACATAAAACAGATGGGTTGGAAGAGAAAGGGAGAATATTCTGTTCTCCAGTATGGTCTCTAAAGAAATTATGGATTTTATTATTTATTTTACATTTCTGATTCGGATGTACATATTATGTATGTTTTGTGTAGTCATTTTATAAACTGGGAAATAACTAGGCACTATCACCTAATTGACCCCTGAACCTGTCCTTAACCCATGCCGTTAAATATAACCTTAACTAAGTACTTTCTTAGGGTGTACTTACAGTGTACAGCAGGGGTTCTCAACCTTTTTCACTTCGAGGCCCACCTCCTTCTGCAAAAATATTTTAAAGGCCCACCTGTCTGACATTTTCTCCTAAACTGATTGTCTAAAAAATGCTTATTTTAAACCTTTATTTATTAGCAAAACATTTATTTTGCCTTCTACTATTATTCTCTTATTTTTCTACAGCATTTTCTAAAAAGTGAAACATTACATATATATATATATATATATATATATATATATATATATATATATATATATATATATATATATATATATATATATATATATATATATATATATATATATATATATATACACATTTTTATTTTATTATTATTTTTTTAACATACACAGATTGAAACTATCTGAATTATTATTATTTTTGACCAGTTATTTTTTACAACTGCAGAGTATTTGGGTTCTTTTCTTCAATAAATGAACCTGACAAGAAAAGGATGGCAAAAAAAAAATCCTGCTGCCGCTTTGAATTGGACTGACTGCTATTCATCTATTGATCTACTATTCATATCCATTAAAAATAAACAAATTTAAATACAGTAACAATACTCTAAATCTGTTGAAACGCATCTACTGAAGGCAGTTGGATTTGAAGCTGAATATTAGGGTGCTTTCACACTAGCACTTTTGGTCCGCACCCGGGTTCGTTTGACGTCATAGTACGGTACGTTTAGCTAGTGTGAACGTGTCTTCTGAACTCGGGTGCGCACCCGTGAACCATACCCGAGTCCGCCTGAAAGAGGTGGTCTGGGGTACGGTTCATGCGAACTCTGGTACGGTTCATTTCTGGTATGAATGCAATCGTACCATATAGCGGAAGTGAACCGGCAACTGTACAACAAACTATCGTTTTCATAACGTTCATTCGTGTGTGTGTGTGTGTGTGTGTGTGTATGTGCACCACTTTAGCGGGACTGAGCCAAGCACAGTGATACACAGTGATATCTGCTTGTCTCCTCCAGAAACAGCTTCTGCAGACACTGTGTGATGTTCTGAATGTTTATAATATTTTTGCAGCAGACAGACGCGAGTCGCTTTCTGTATGTCCAAAACTTATGATTCAGTAAAAGCAAATCGACCGCGATGTGCGGAAGTCTCCATTTTGGCGCTTTGCTTTCGTGACTGTCACCTAGCAACAGCCGTAAACAAAACAGCAGCTCTATGAGGCAAGCGTACCGGGGTTCAGAAGGAAAAAAGACAGTGTGAACACAAACCAACCGAGAAGGTGGCAAGGGCGGACAATTAAACTTGGGTACGGTCCAGGCAATTGAACCAAGTGTGAAAGCACCCTAATTGTACAGTAGTTCTCTGACAGGAACAGTGAACAGCTGTTCACCACTGAAACACCACCGAACCACGCTAGATCCTCCTGTACGAGCGCGCGTCCATTATGAAACACTCGCAGGACATTCATTTGGACAACTATGCGGATAATTTAATGTGTTCACTCAAAGAGAGCGTGCATAGTTTGTGAATTAATGACTTACTGATACAGTACGAGTCGCAGACGTGAGGCACTCTCAAACTAGTTATTATTACTCTAATCATCGTTACGTTCACAATTGCGTGACGGTTTGCTTATGTAGTCCTAGTACACAGTTATGTCTGTATTTAACAATGAGGCTGTTTTTTCACCGAGACCGAAGTAATCAATCAAAGAAAACGGGAAATGCCATTACTTTGATAATTTTAATATTACATATTTAATCATGAAATCAAATAATTATAGCATAATATTTAAGATAATTATTTCGCGGCCCTCCTGCAGGATCGCTGAGACCCACTAGTGGTAGCAGTACACATACAGTAAAGTGCTTGTCAAACAAGTGTTTCATATGTTTTTAACGTGATGCACGTGACACTCCTGTGACACTCATGTGTTTTTTTCTGTAAAGGGACATTTTTGAAAATAATATTGATAATACTGTTCAAAACTAGCCTAGATCGCCATCTGCCATCTGGCCCAAAGCGCCATCTACTGTTCAAAACTATGGTCAATCAATTTAAGACAGAATAGCAATGTGTTTTGAGCTTGATCTGCTGTTATAAACTAGCCTAGAGCACCATCTACTGTTCAAAACTAGCCTAGAGCACCATCTACTGTTCAAAACTAGCCTAGATCACCGTCTGCTATTAAAAACTAGCCGAGCGCCATCTACTGTTCAAAACTAGTCTAGATCGCTGTCTGCTATTAAGAACTAGCCTAGAGCGCCATCTACTGTTCAAAACTATGCCCAGAATCAATTCAAGACAGAATAGCAATATGTTTTGAGCTTGATCTGCTGTTATAAACTAGCCTAGAGCACCATCTACTGTTCAAAACTAGCCTAGACCACCACCTACTGTTCAAAACTTGCCTAGATCACCACCTGCTATTAAAAAAACTAGCCTAGAGCACCATCTACTGTTCGAAACTAGCCTAGATCGATGTCTGCTATTAAAAAAAACTAGCCTAGAGCACCATCTACTGTTCAAAACTAGCCTAGACCACCACCTACTGTTCAAAACTTGCCTAGATCACCACCTGCTATTAAAAAAACTAGCCTAGAGCACCATCTACTGTTCAAAACTAGCCTAGATCGCTGTCTGCTATTAAAAAAACTAGCCTAGAGCACCATCTACTGTTCGAAACTAGCCTAGATCGCTGGCTGCTATTAAAAACTAGCCTAGAGCAACATCTACTGTTCAAAACTAGCCTAGATCACTGGCTGCTATTAAAAACTAGCCTAGAGCAACATCTACAGTTCAAAACTAGCCTAGATCACTGGCTGCTATTAAAAACTAGCCTAGAGCACCATCTACTGTTCAAAATTAGCCTAGAGTGCTGTCTCCTGTTAAAAACTAGCCTAGAGCGCCATCTACTGTTCAAAACTATTTCAGACAGAAGAACAATGCGTTTCGCTGAATCGATTTTTCACCACAGCTCTAGATGTCGAGTGCTATGCGTTCAGCTTTTAGACCCATGCTAGTACTTGACAACTAACAACAACAACTGTGGACTAAAGGACCATCTCTGCATAGGTGCGTAGTGTTTTTTTTTATTTAATTACATTTTTTACAAAGTGACAGCACCAACTACTGGCTCGGCATGCTTCATACAGCAGTTGTTTTTGCAGATCCATGTGAACAAGGATCATTTTGACACCATTGTCCCCCATAGGCCAAATAAAAGCTAAAACAATAAGCTAAAACCTGTATAAACCAGACTAGTTTATTGGAGCATCTTGGTCGATCCCTCAGACATATGCTTTCATGCTAGGTCTCACCTGTCCTGGAACAGCAAGGGGAGAAACATGAATTGGGAAATCAAGGGGTGTGTTTTTTGGCTGGGTCGGACAGATGGCAGATCAAGCCACTGCCAGGAGGCACCAAACCAGCTGGTGTGACTCCACCCTCTTCCACACCCCCACCCCGCTGTCCTGACGGGGGGTCCGGACACGGTTGCGACGGATTAAGAAGAGGCCTGAGGGCCATGGCTACAGGTCTAGTGTCTTGCTGTACTGTATTTACTGTTCAGTCGAGACTGGGAGCCCCGCCGCATGCTGCTCACCGCTGTTGCAGTCAACTCTATCATTGTAATGGTAATCCGGGGCTCCCTTGACATTGGCAGAATGGATTCCCCAAGGTGTACAAGCAGCCAGGATGACAAGAGAGGGAGGAGCTGAGCTCAAAGTGAGATGCGCAAGCCTAACAAGCATGAAGGACCTATTTATACATCAAAGCGAAGACGAGTTAAGATTCACTTCAGAGGTGGAAGCTCTTGGACAATACCAGGAGGCAATTGTCTCCAAGGCACTGCACCCAAATTGAAAATGTTCTGAGAGAAAGCACAGATCTACTTGCTTGGCTTTGTACACCAATTGAAATTCATACTTGATGTTTTATGTAATAAAAGTCCTTCCGTGTAATGTATGTTGGAACATTTAGAGAGCTCCAGCATACATTTGCATAGATTACAGCTTCAGCGTGAAGTATAGTCTTGCAGTTTTGTAATGTCTAAGCCTGTGCTGTTATTGTTAGAATTAAGGTAACGCCAAAAAAATCCACCTAAATACTCTCATCTTGAAACAACAATCTTTAAAGGTTGGTCATTTGGCATTCGAAAGTCATGTTTATCCAAGTGATTCAGTTGGTTTAGATGGCTCACATTAACAAATCATTTTAGAACAAAGAGCCACTGATTCATTTAATTCCTAGTATGGATTTTTTAAAATATATTTTGTAAAATATTTATGACTTAGTACTTAATATTATACACCTATTCAACTGCTTATTGGCAAATATAATGGAAAAGTACTACATTTGTGCATGACGATCTGCTGAAGTTCAAACCAAACCTCAGAATGGGGAAGAACGATGATTTGAGTGACTTTGAGGGCGTACTCACACTATGTACAGTTGCGTTGAACCGGGCCAAAGCACACTTGTCCCCCCTCCCGTCTCCCCCGAAGGCCCGCACTCACATTACATTCGGGCCTGGGCACGCTTACGTCATCGATCGTATGTTACGCTCAGCACAGTGGAGATTTCTTTAGTTATATCGTTTAAGTCGTTTGATATGCGGTGACACGCAGTCAAATATTTCACCGAACAGAGTAGCCACTTTTGACGCTCATAAAGTTCTCGTGCTGCAGGAATTAGGAGGTTTGCTGAAGGTGCAGCTGTCGTAAAGTGAGGGGTTTGCATCTTTAATAAACTAAGACAGTTTGCGTTCATTGAACAGTACGAATGATTAATTAATCCATATGAAACGGTCTCTTAAAAGTCACGTCTCGCTTTCAGTTTCAGGCTTAGGCACGCTTGCACTCACACTGCAAGCATACCGCGCCTGAGCCCAAGTGAACTGCGCTCTGGCACACCTCTTCAACCGGGCCAGGGCCGGCCAAGTGAACCATGCTTGAGCCCGGTTCAGAGCACTCACACTTCTCAAAAAATCTGGGAAACGGGCACGGTTCGGATAGCATAGTGTGAGTATGTCCTGAGTGTGGCGTGATTGATGATGCCAGATGAGCTGGTCTGAGTATTTCAATAACTGTTGATCTGCTGGCATCTTCATGCACAACCATCTTTAGGGTTTACAGAAAATGGTCAGGGAAAGAGAACGTATACTCTAAGTGACAGTTCTGTGGTCAAAAATGTCTTGTTGATGCCAGAGGTAAGAGGAGAATGACCAGACGGATTTGAGCTGATAGAAAGGCAACAGGAACTCAAATAACCACGTGATAAATCACAGGTCTGCAAAAGAGCATCTCTGAACACACAAAACATCAAATGTTGAAGAAGATGATACACTCTAAAAATGCTGGGTTGTTGTAATCCAATGTTGGGTCAAATATAGACTACTAACCCAACGGTGGGTTATTTTTTCAGTTCAGTTTAACACTGGAACTACCAGAATTCTATGACAATATGGTTATTCTGACTGTTCTCATATAAGACATCATAGTGTCATGTAGTAGTAATAATAATAACAATAATAATAATAATAATAATAATTCCTTACATTTATATAGCGCTTTTCTGAACACTCGAATCGCTTTTACACATTAGGGGAATCTCCTCATCCACCACCAGTGTGCAGCATCCACGTGGATGATGCGACGGCAGCCATATTGCACCAGACCGCACACTAGAGCTGTAATCAGGCCATAAAAGTTAGGCCTGATAGGGTCCAAGCCCAAGAGATTTTGGCCCGAGCCCGACAAGGACATGTTGATTGACAGCTTTTTAAAAGCCCGAACCCATTTATAGCCAGACATTATTCACATGTGCACATGCACACAGCTCTTTTGCTTTTTTTCATGAATAAGTCCTTTATATGTGTTTTATATGTGTTTATATGTGTCATTTATTCATAACAAACGTAGGCTATAGGCAGGGCCGGCGCATCCATAGAGGCGACCTAAGTGGCCGCCTAGGGCGGCATAATAGCCAGGGTGGCAAACGCGCCCCGCCGCCCAACCCAACGTACTGACTTTCATCCGCAACATCAATACAACCCCCCCCCCCCCCCCCCCCCAACCCCCCCGCCCCTGGCATGCTTCGGCCCTGGCTATAGGCCACTTAGAAGTTGGAACAAAGAAATAAAATAAGTCCTCTGTAACATCGTAACATCTCAGCACTCTAAATAGGCCTAGGGACATTTTTAAATTGGCCAACACACCAATGAAAATAAGTCTTTCTTAACAAATTAAATTTAAATAAATTAGAAATTACGACGGGTATTTGGCAATAACGAAATTAAGATAAAGTCTCTGTGGGATTTGTCTCGCCACTTCTTTTCACAGTCTGACGGTGAAGCTGAATATTAAAAGAATAGTGCCAACATAAGCATATATAGGCCTACTCTGTCTACATTATGATTTTATGGTTTAATTAATATTTAGTTATAATTTGAAAATCCTTTACTCACCAAGATTAGGCTATGTGTTTTTGTGGAGGAACATTATTGAATCCACTATAATAGATGGCTTTAGTGCAGTTCTGCGCTCACTGAGCAGCACTGAAAGGTTTTTCGCACTCAAAATATCGTTTTAAAAAGACATGTCTGAAGTAAAGTTATGAGAAAGTAATGTTTTTTTTTTTTTAAAGAAAGTTGCTAGGCATTCAATGGCGGATACTGAAATGCATGCGGTCAATTTGACCATTGTGGTAATTTACAGAACTCATTTATTTTACTTAAATGAACCACCAACTATTTTAGCATATGTTTTACACAGTGGATGCCCTGGGACTACTGGGAAACACCCATACAGTCTCGCATTCACACTCATACATAAGACCAAATTTGTTTACCCAATTCACCTACTGTATAGCGCAGGTTATTGGACTGTGTGGGAAACCGGAGCACCCTGAGGAAACCTACATGAACACGAGGAGAACATGCAAACTGGACTTGAAGCAGTGACCCTTATGTTGCAAGGCAACAGTGCTAACCACTCAGCCACCGTGCTGCCTTTACTCAGAACTTTTGTAATTTTGATAGTATAACAATGTTAGAAATTGATACACATTTAGGAGAAGTCAGGATATATTATAGCTTCATATTCGTATTATTTTAACAAAGTTAATACATTACAAACTAAAAAAAAGAAACAAAATGGTAGTTTTTGCGTTATATTATTCATTCATTCATTAATTTTCTTTTCGGCTTACTCCCTTTATTAATCTGGGGTCGCCACAGCGGAATGAACTACCAACTTATCCAGCATATGTTTTACGCAGCGGATGCCCTTCCAGCTGCAACCCATCACTAGGAAACACCCATACACTCCCATTCACACACTTACACTATGGCCAATTTAGTTTAGCCAATTCACCTATAGCGCATGTCTTTGGACTGTGGGGGAAACCCGAGCTTCCAGAGGAAACCCATGCCAACACGGGAAGAACATGCAAATTCCTTACAGAAATGCCAACTGGCCCAGCCGAGGCTTGAACCAGTGACCTTCTTGCTGTGAGGTGACAGCGCTACCCACTGCTCCATTGTGCAGCCCCATGTGTTATATTACTTTTTAAAATTTTTCTTAAACATTTTTGATTGTGAACAAAGTCCGAGATCCACCCAACAAAAACGTAAATTAAAGTAAAAAGAGTAACACTGCAATAATAGGTACAAAATCAGGATTGAAACGTATCTGATACAGTCTCTCTCATATTTAACCAAAATTGTACAGTTTTCTTACTGGCGCTATTTATTTTGGCTGTGGTGTATTCCAAACTAATAATGTCCAGAAGATAGAGCCTCTAGGATAGATCAGCTTAGATTACACTTTTAACCCAATGTTGGGTTTGTCCATATTGATCCAATGGGTTTAGAGTGGACCGGTGCAATCCTGTCAGATGAGAAGAGCTAACTGAGACTCTACTTCTGATAAGTCATGATATCTGCTGCGACATTTGGATGGTGGGGTCAGAATTGGTTGTAAACAACATAAAAGCCTGGACCCATCCTGTCTTCTCTCAGTGGTTCTGAATGCTGTTGGTGCTGTAATGGTGTGGAGGAGATTTTCTTGGCACACTTTGATCCCCTTAGCACCAACTAAGCATCCTTTAAACACCACAGTCTACCTGAACATTGCCGCTGACCATCCCTTTATGACTACAGCGTGTCCATCTCACGACGGCTACTTCCAGCAGGATAATGTGCCATTCCACAAAGCCCAAATTATCTATATAACTGGTGTCTTGAACATGACAGCGAGTTCATGATACTCCAATGGCTCCACAGTCATCAGATCCCAATCCAATAGTAGATTTGGGATGTGCTGGAACAGGCGATTCACACTATGAATGTGCAGCTGACAAATCTGCAGAAACTACATTATGATGTCAAGTCTATATGGAGCAAAATATTAAGAAATGCTACCAGAATGCATTCCTGAAGGAAAAAGCAGTACTAACATGGTTCATTGTGGTACTAGAAAGGTGTATTAGGTGGAAGATAAAAACTGAAAATGTAGTCATTTTAATAAAGTTACATTTTAGTAGTTACAGTCAAGGATAAAACTGAAGTGAAGACCAGACTGACTTATATTTTCATTTAGTTGCCAGTCAAAATAAGCTAATTTGTTAGAAAGAAATGAACTTTCCAATGCAAAGAAAGCAAGCTTGTATCTTGGTACCCCTAACCTGATTTCAGTAGGACATGTTCCTGGATTAACATCTATGTTGATCCTGGAACAACATTCTAATCAGCCAATCAGAAATAAGGGATACGTTTACCATTTATGTTGAGTTTAGGCTTATGGTTTGGTTTATGCACTTCTACATGATTGTTATCCAACTCTGATTTTGTGAATAATCTACAGTTATGGTTGGGTTTAGGGGTAGGGAATAGGTATGGATTACATTTTCCAACAAAAATGATGTTCCAGGATCAACATGGATGTAAATCCAGGATCGCATGATACTTGGCAAAATCATGAAGTGCCCTAAAATGTCAGAAGTCACTTTATTAAACAGCAAAGTTGAATTTCCAACATCAAACGTCAACAGAGTAGAGATCAAGGTCCCATAATGCTATTCATAACCATAAATTAACAGAAAAAAATAGTGAACACGAAATACAGAACCTGTTTATGAACTAATTTTTTTTTTCACAGTGTACCAAGATGCACGTCATGATTTTTCCAAGTACGATGTGATCCTGGATTAACATCTATGTTGACCCTAGAACATCATTTTTGTTGGAAAATGTAATTCATACCTATTCCCTACCCCTAAACCCAACCATAACTCTAAATTATTCCTAAAATCAGAGGGGAATAATAGTTAATAGCAATAATAGCAATAGTTAAAAGAAATAGTTAATAGCATTATGGGACCTTAATATCTACTCTGTTGACGTTTGATGTTGGAAATTCAACTGTGCTGTTTAACAAAGTGACTTTTGACATTTTAGGACACTCAAAAAATTAAGTTTTTTTGTTTATTCAAACTTTATATTTAAATTGAGCTGAAGCAACAATTCTTGAGTTTTTTTGGGGGCAACTTAATTGTTTTATGTTCAATCCACTTAAATTTGTAAAAGCTAATAAGTTAACAATTCCTTCATGTTGTCCCAACACAAACCGATTGTATGGAACCCAGCATTTATTATAGCGTAGTTAGTAGTTTGAAACAAAATGTTGAATAAAGAAATAGTGAAATGTAATGTATATTTATATAGGGTATTTATTGTTTGTTTGTTTTATTTTTTCAACTTTTTGAGTAATGTTAGTTTGTGTAATACATGCTTCAGTGAATTAAATGTATGTATTTATTTAAATTACATTTAATTTAATAATAAAATATATTCAGGTTTTCATTGTTTTGTGAGATGGCCTATCCTGTATTCTGACCTGGGGAGCGTTTCCCAAACACTGACGTAACTCGCGGCTGAACTATCATAGTATGATGCATCATTTGGAAAAAGAACGATGTAGTGACGAGTGTTTCCCAAAACCCTTTGTTTCTCTGTTGCAGATCCATCGTTTGAACCACGTTAGTTAAAAGATAAAACGCCCATAATGATGCTCCAAATGGGGTGGTAACAACTTCTTTAGAGAAGAACCACATAATTTCTTTGTGTAGATTATATAGTTTTACACGCAGACACTTTAAAAAAAATCCAATATTAGTTTTGGTAAAAACATGCACTTGTTTTCCATATTAATTGAAATATATGTAAATGGCACATATAGGGCCTGTGTTTCCAAATATTATAGAGAACATTACATATTCAATTCTAAATTAACATAAAATCATGTACAAAAGCTAACACGTATTCTAATATCATATATAAATCATATAAATAAATAAATAAATAATGAGGCTGTTTATTAGGAAATTAAATTTAGTATTTATTTTTTATTAGGAAATGAAAAAAATCATGATGATGATGATGATTATTATTTTTATTAATATTATTATTATTATTATTATGATTATTATTATTAATTAGGATATTGTTTTTTTTCTTTTCTTACTGAAGAGTCTACTTTTACAATTTGACACATGCAAACCACTGCAGAAATGTTCTAAATAACAGGCCCATGTCACATACAGTACAGATACTTAATAAATAACCCACTATAAATTAAAAGAATTAACATATGCTATGTTTTTGTTTTCACAAGCTTTTGAGTTGAACTTAAACTCCGCTTTTAAATAATAGGTCACCTATAGCTTTCATCAAGAGCCACGGCTGTGTTCAAAATGACATCAATGTTTTCAAAGTGCACTGTGAAGGGATTGCAGTTGTAAACATGAAGATCGCTAAAACTGAACTGTAAAAATACTTTGAAAGCAAATTACACCTAAGAGTGACGACTTTAATGCTTTAAAAAAAAATCATTCCAATGTTAGAATGTTCTAAACGAATAGAGCATAGGGGGGATAATTTCTAAGCATAGAAATTTGCGACACAGTTTGCGAATGTTCGTTGGAACGACGGATTTGGAAACGCCAAATCAGCAAACTATGTTTGTAATGACACAACTTGCAACCTTAGTTGGCTAACGATGGTTTTCAGAAACGCACCCCTGATTAGCTATTTTCGGCTTACTTTAGGTCAATAGAAACTATGCATCTAATTTGACATTACTTTTAAGCTTTATGTAGAAACAAACACCTATTTTATGAGAAATCAGTCTTGTGAACGCTTACAGTGACTATCGGTGCTCTAAATCTGCCGGTTTCAGACTGTTGAATGGCCTTTTTCTTGCAAAGACTGATTAGCGTGATTATGAATTCACAATGTATGAACCTTAATAGGGATGGTCAAATTTTAATTATTAACATTATTATTTAAAATATATACGGGGGGGTCAAGCCTTGATCAAATCCCCCCAACCCCCCCTGTAATTCCCACCCTGGTTATACACCTACTCTTTACGAGAAGTGCCATGGGATTTTTAATGATCACAGAGAGTCAGGACCTTGATTTAACATCTCATTCAAAAAGATGGTGCTCACTGACCGTATGGTGTCCCCTTCACTTTACTAGGGCATTCGGACTCACACAGACTACAGGTTGAGCGCCCCCTGCTGGCCCTAGCAACCTATTTTCCCATGTGGTCTCCCATCAGATACTGGCCAGGTTCAGCGTTACTTACAGTAGCTTCAGTGAGTAACTGATCATGGGCTGCAGGGTGATATGGCAGTGTATAGAGAGAATTAAGTCAGTAAAATAAGAGTAAGTTCTGTACTGTAGTACTATAATTTACAACACCAACCCAGGCAATAGTTCACTTCAAACTATTTAAAAAGTCAATAAAAGTCACTTTTTAAAATGGTTCAACATCAGAAAAGTTCCCATAATGCAATTCAAAAGCATAAATAAATAAAATAAAATAAAAACATGAATCAAAAATATGGAAAACTGTTAATTTATGGATCTTTTTTACAGTGTAGTTTCAAAGTAATGTGAAAAATAAGGCCAGCGACTCTACACGTCACTCACCATGTTCAATTCTAAAGCTTATTTACAAGATCTGGTGAATACAGAGACACCATTGTCTGAAATAGCAGATGTTTCTTATCATAAAGCCACATCTACTGGCACAGGTGACAGGTGGACCATCTTAGATACAGATTTGAAAGTGAAAATATTTCAGACTATTCATCACATTTTACACCCAGGGCACCTGTGTTAGATTTTGCCATTAAAACTAATGTTTAAGATATAAATCAGCCTACAGAAAACGCTGAGCAAGAATTCCCAAAATCCCTACAAGGTGCTAGAACTAAATGAGGCTTAGTGGGAATTAAACGATGCTGATTTAATAGTAATATTAATAGTAATTTTTATATGTGTATTTAATACAATTAAAAATAAAGGGGCAAAGATCCCGTATAACCCAGACAACACTTATTTAAACATGACAAGAAAAAAAAAAAACATAATAAAAAATGGTATATATAGAAATGTAGAGTTACTGTTGACATTTCTCCCAAATTAATGTCATTTTTACATGAAATAAAAATACGCCATGTATTTCAAACATGTTTGTATAGATTTGTAGACTGCACAGTACCAATGTTTTAACTTCTAAAGAGTTAAGAAATCTATATTTGGTCAAATACTTTAGATTTTCCATCACAACAATTGTCAGTTGTCAGATTCTGAAACACAAAAGCTCTAAATGACACAATTTTTTATATTAAATTTAGAAGAAATGTCATCAGACCTTTATAAAATAGAGTAAATATTCATTCATTCATTTCCTTTTCGGCTTAGTCCCTTTATTAATCAGGGGTCGCCACAGCGGAATGAACCACCAACTTATCCAGCTTATGTTTTACACAGCGGATGCTCTTCCAGCCACAACCCAGCACTGGGAAACACCCACATTCACATTCACACACACATACTCTACGGCCAATTTAGCTTATTCAATTCATCTATAGTGGTGGCGCAGTGGGTAGCACAATCGGCTTACAGCAAGAAGGTCGCTGGTTCGAGCCTCAAGCTAAATTGTCCGTAGTGTATGTGTGTGAATGAGAGTGTATGGATGTTTCCCAGTGATGGGTTGCAGCTGAAAGGGCATCCGCTGTGTAAAACATGTGCTGGATAAGTTAGCAGTTTATTACGCTGTAGCGACCCCAGATTAATAAAGGGACTAAGCCAAAAAGAAAATGAATGAATTCACCTATAGCGCATATCTTTGGACTGTGGGGGAAACCCTATATATATATATATATATATATATATATATATATATATATATATATATATATATATATATATATATATATATATATATATAGGGAATGTTAGAACTTAAAAAGTAAAATAAATAATTAGACAGAATAAAGAATAGACAAGTGGGCTTAATATTACAAATACACTCAGTTGAAAATTATTCACACCCTCTTGTGAAGTTTTAATTCTTTTTTTAAATATTTGAATATAGTGATATTTAACAGAGCAAGGGAATTTTCACAGTGCTTCCTATAACATTTTTTTTTCTTCTGTAGAAAGTCTTATTTCTCTTAGCTTGGCAAACGGAAGTTCCAGCTGCAACCCATCATTGGGAAACACCCATACACTCTCATTCGCACACATACACTACGGACAATTTGGCTTACCCAATTCATCTATAGTGCATGTCTTTGGACTAGTGGGAGAAAACATGATAATAATATAATATAATATAATATAATATAATATAATATAATATAATATAATATAATATAATATAATATAATATAATATAATATAATATAATATAATAATAAATAAATAAATAATAATAATTATAATATATTATAATATAATAATAAATGAATAAATCAATAATAATAATTATAATATATTATAATATAATAATAAATAAATAAATAATTATAATATAAATAATAATAAATAAATAATAATAATTTATAATAATAATAATAATAATAATAATAATATTTATAATATAATATAATGTAATGTAATAAATAATAATAATAATAAATAATTATAATATAATATAATATAATATAATAATAAATAAATAAATAATAATTATAATATAATATAATATAAATAATAATAAATAAATAATAATAAGTTATAATAATAATAATAATATTTATAATATAATATAATATAATGTAATAAAGAATAATAATAAATAATAATAATAATATAATATAATATAATGTAATAAATAATAATAATAAATAATAATAATAAATAATAATAATATAATATAATAATAAATAATTATAATATAATATAAATAATAATAAATAAATAGTTATCATTTATAATAATAATAATATTTATAATATAATATATAATGTAATAAATAATAATAATAAATAATAATAATATAATATAATATAATATAACATGATAATAAATAAATATATAATAATTATAATATAATATAAATAATAATAAATAAATAATGATAATTTATAATAATAATAATAATAATAATATTTATAATATAATATTATATAATGTAATAAATAATAATAATAAATAATAATACTATATAATATAATATAATATAATAAATAAATAAAAAAAAACATTGCGTACCGTTATCATGGCAAAGATAAAAAAAAAAGAGTTCGATTAAGTTATTAAAAATATTATGTTAAAAATGTGTTGGAAAAAACTCGACTCTGTTAAACAGCACTTGGGATATATAAATGTAATGAAATACTTTTAATAATAATTCTTTTAATAATAAATAAATAGCAATTTCACTGGAGGGCAGATAATTTTGTCTTCAACTCTGTATTGCATATATAGTAAGAGTAAAAAAGGGTTTAATATAGAAAACAATAAACACATGTGATTTGTTTACACATTATATGAATTGTAGCAATGCTTATTAATGCACCATTAGTAGGAGCCACAAGACAATTATCTGCTGTTTTGCGTCTCACCTGTCGCAGTGATTGCACTTAAAAGGCTTGGCGCCGGTGTGTTTGCGGTAGTGCCTCGTCAACTCGTCACTTCTCGCGAACCGCCATTCACAGCCTTCCCATGAGCACTTGTACGGCTTCTCCCCTGGTACAGACACACAAACACACACCTGATTAAAAACTCTCTTCCTTCCTCAAGGGGCCTGGAAAATCCACGCCTCTGTCCAGCCAGCCGTCTAATTCATTTGTTTTAAGTTGATTAGCCTATCGGAGGAGTGTTGACACAATTGGAGTTTATGAAATACATGATCGTCATTAGAGCGCACAGCTGTCGGACCAAATGAACCCGCACTCGATGAGCTTCCAGCGAGATCTTCACGCGTTTAACAGATTGTGAGCTGTTTCTGATGTTGTGTGTTTTTGGTTGCGGATGGAAGGCGCTTTGCAGGAGCGCCGTACGTGGCTCGTATGGGGTCTCGGAGCTTGTTCATTAGCGCTGCTGATCGTAACGTATGAAATGGGGGGCAGGCAGAGTTTATTTGGATCTCTGGGAGAGGTGATAATTGGAGTAGTAATGATGGGTAATGGGGAGGAACCTCATATTTACTGTCAACCAGCTGGCCCTGTCTCCACTGTTTGCCATATTCACAAATCTTCGGGAACGAGACTGTGGCTTCATATAAATAGCTTGATGGAAAAAACAGATTAAGAGCAATTTTATTGCAATGATGGCTTCAGAATTGAACAAGCACTCGAATGTTGAATCAAAATCCATCCTACTTACGGTCGTAATGTTCATACAGTACATAGAATTCTTTTTTTTTTATAAAAACAAGTAATTCTGCATTTATTTATTCACAGAATCGTCCTCATATTTTAAAAGCTCATTTATTTATTCATTTATTTATCAAGTTTAAGTTAATCAAGTTAATGTTTAACGATACAAGAAACATCCATTCCTTTCTTTTTTGATCTATCTTTTTTTGCTCCTATCTATCTATCTATCTATCTATCTATCTATCTATCTATCTATCTATCTATCTATCTATCTATCTATCTATCTATCTATCTATCTATCTATCTATCTATCTATCTATCTATCTATCTATCTATCTATCTATCTATCTATCTATCTATCTATCTGTCTGTCTATCTGTCTGTCTGTCTGTCTGTCTGTCTGTCTGTCTGTCTGTCTGTCTGTCTGTCTGTCTGTCTGTCTTTGTTGATCTATTTTTGTTTTGGTCCATCCACATATCCATCCCTTTTTAACTCTTCCTTTTTTGTTTCCATCCATCCATCAATCCATCCATCCATCCATCCATCCATCCATCCATCCATCCATCCATCCATCTCTTTCATTTTTTTTAATCTATTTTTGGTTTGATCATCCATCCATCCACCCATCCATCCCTTTCTTTTTTGATCTATTTCATTTTGTTTTGATCCATCCATCCATCCATCCATCCACCCCTTTTTTTTGTTTTGATCCATTTATTCATCCATCCATCTATCTCTTTCTTTTTGGTCATTTCTTTTTTTTGTTTTGATCCATCCATATATCCATCCCTTTCTTTTTTGATATATTTCTTTTTTGTTTTTATCCATCCATCTGTCCATCCATCCTTCCATCCATCCATCCATCCATCCCATTTTTATCTATTTATTTTTGTTTTGATCCATCCATCCTTTTCTTGATCTGTTTCTTTTTTGTTTTGATCCATCCATCCATCTATCTATCTATCTCTTTCTTTTTTTTAATCTATTTTTGTTTTGATCCAGCCATCCATCTATCCATCTCTTTCTTTTTTATCTATTTATTTTTTGTTTTGATCCAGCCATCCTTTTCTTGATCTGTTTCTTTTTTGTTTTGATCCGTCCATCCATCTATCTTTCTTTTTTTTTAATCTATTTTTGTTTTGATCCAACCATCCATCTATCCATCTCTTTCTTTTTTATCTATTTCTTTTTTGTTTTGATCCATTCAGCCATCTATTCATCTCTTTCTTTTTTATCTATTTTGTTTTGATCCAGCCATCCATCTATCCATCTCTTTCTTTTTTATCTATTTCTTTTTAGTTTTGATCCATTCAGCCATCTATCCATCTCTTTCTTTTTTTATCTATTTATTTTTTGTTTTGATCCATTCAGCCATCTATCCATCTCTTTCTTTTTTATCTATTTCTTTTTTGTTTTGATCCATCCATCCATCTATCCATCTCTTTCTTTTTTTATCTATTTATTTTTTGTTTTGATCCATTCAGCCATCTATCCATCTCTTTCTTTTTTATCTATTTTGTTTTGATCCATCCATCCATCCATCCATCCATCCATCCATCCATCCATCCACCCATCCTTTTCTTTTCTGATCTATTTCATTTTGTTTTGATCCATCCATCCATCCATCCATCCATCCTTTTTTTTCTGATCTATTTCATTTTGTTTTGCTCCATCCATCCATCCATCCATCCATCCATCCATCCATCCATCCATCCATCCATCCATCCATCCTTTTATTGATGTGTTTCTTTTTTGTTTTGATCCATCATCCATCCATCCATCCATCCCTTTTTTTTCTGATCTATTTCATTTTGTTTTGATCCATCCATCCATCCATCCATCCATTTATTGATCTGTTTCTTTTTTGTTTTGATCCATCATCCATCCATCCATCCATCCATCCCTTTTTTTCTGATCTATTTCATTTTGTTTTGATCCATCCATCCCTCCATCTCTTTCTTTTTGATTATTTCTTTTTTTGTTTTGATCCATCCATCCATCCATCCCTCCATCCCTTTCTTTTTGATCTATTTCTTTTTTGTTTTCATCCATCCATCCATCCATCCCTCCATCTCTTTCTTTTTGATTATTTCTTTTTTGTTTCCATCCATCCAACCATCCATCCATCCAGACATCTAGAAATCTGTCTGTTATGTCTCACTTTTCAGAATGCAGTTGTTGAGTCTCACCCAACATTATATGTATTTTTTTACATCCTGTTTTTCTTAAAAATAGACCCCTCTCTGCAAGAGAAATGGTCTGCGAACACACCATCCAAACTTGTTGTTTTCCACCAATAACCTTCCATGACGGCCACACTTTCATTCTGAGCAGTAAAAAACAACAACAAGTTATATTTAGATCAGAATTCGAGCGCTAAATTGCATTCCCTTTCACACACACATTGGCGAGCCAGCCACATTAAGCAGGACAGGTTTAGACCTGTGCTCTCCACGACCGCAGCACCAGCCAATTATAAGTCAGGGAGGCATGGATGCTCAAGTCTGTCGCTTAGCAACCAGGCAGGAGCGTAACGTAGGAGGCAGCAGTGGAGCCGGCTCGATCTGGCATCGCCTGTCCCTCTGTGCCACCAGCCAATTACGGCTCTTACTGGCAGGGGAGGATGCAGTTGCCTGGCAACCGGGAAGTTACATGATACATGTATGTACAAGTGGATATACAGTGGCCTCCTCTAATATTGGCACAGTTGGTAAACATGAGCAAAGAAGGCTGCGAGAGAAATGTTGTTATTGTTTAACCTTTTGATCTTATGCTCAGAATATTAACAAGGAATTGTAAACACAGCATAGTTTAATGAAAAAAAAAACCTAAAACAGTTATTGGCATCCCTACAAACTCATATGAATTCATATCATTCATATGCCCAGTGATATTTTGCATTTGTTTTGTACACCTTGGTGACTAGAAATAGTCAATTGTTTAACTGTGACCGCGGGTTTCACAGAGATTTGAGAAAACACACAGGCTAAACTCATCACCAAAGAACAGAGCAGTGATTGCTGCTGTTAAGCCTCCAAAATAAAAAGGGAAGTGGCTATAAGACAGTAGTTAAAACACTAAAAATGGCCATTTCCACCATCAGAGCAATAAATAATAGGTCACACTTTATTTTGATGGTCCGTTTGTTGAATTGAAGTTACATTGCAACTAATTCTCATTAGATTATAAGTAGACTGTTAGGTTGGGGGTTAGGTTTAGGGTTAGTGTAAGTTGAAATGTACTTGCAAAGTTTCTTATAGTCAGTTAAATGTCTGTTGAAGCAGCAGTATCAATAGGTATTAAGCAGACAGTCTACTAACACTCAGATGGACCATCAAAATAAAGGATTACCTAATAATAAATTCCAGTCAACTGGAAGTGTTATGAATCAGTCTGGAAGACGATGTGTGTTTATTTTGTGTGTTTACACTGTTAGCATCATGGTTTGAGTGGGCAAAAAGAATCTCAAAGAATCAGCCGAGGAGCTGCAGAGGTTCGTTTGGTCTTGAGGTCAACACGTCCCCAAAAATACAATCCAATAAGGCTGCAAGACATTGGAAAAAACTGACATTGCCATATGTTTTCTGCAATATACAGTTGAAGTCACAATTATTAGCCCTCCTTTGAATTTTTTCCCAAATGATGTTTAACAGAGCAAGGAAATTTTCACAGTATGTCTGATAATATTATTTTCTTCTGGAGAAAGTCTTATTTGTTTTATTTCGGCTAGAATAAAAGCAGTTTTTAATTAAAAAAAAAAACATTTTAGGGTCAAAATTATTAGCCCTCTTAAGCTATATATTTTTTTCTGATAGTCTACAGAACAAACCATCATTATACAATGACTTTCCTAATTACCCTAATCCGCCTAGTTAACATAATTAACCTAGTTAAGCCTTTAAACGTCACTTTAAGCTAGAAGTGCCTTGAAAAATATCTAGTAAAATATTATTTACTGTCATCATGGCAAAGATAAAATAAATCAGTTATTAGAAATGAGTTATTAAAACTATTATGATTAGAAATGTGTTGAGAAAAATCTTCTCTCTGTTAAACAGAAGTTGGGGAAAAAAATAAACAGGGGGCTAATAATTCAGGGGGGCTAATAATTCTAACTTCAACTGTATATACTGCAATATTAATGTAATTTCACAAGATTATTGAAATAACTTTATTAGGATAGAATGACAGAAGCTACATTTCCATCCACCTATTTTTATGTGCATTTTAGATGTGCATAAAAATGCTTGATGGAAACGCCATGATGCGCATACATTTAGAAAATGCGTATAAAAAACATATGCGCATAACTGACTAGGATAACTTTTCATTCGATAAGAAAAGATGCGCATAAACTACGATGGAAACACTTTTACTAAACAAATTCCAGTATGCGCATTAAAGAAGGTCGTGTGATTTTGTTATAAAAGATCATGTGATTATAAAAATGTGTGTGAATGGACAAACCAGCAGGCTGAGCACAGATGTAGAACATCTGAAATGTTGTTTTGGTCATTCTAAAACACCTTACTGTTTCAGTATTAATGTTATTATATTATTAATGACCTCCAGAATCAAGAGCATCTGTGCTCTGCATCTCACGATTTCAAACGCCACCATGTGTTCACTGCATGTCAGCATCGTCTTCTTAGGCGTGAGTCATTTATTAAATAAGGAACCGATTCATGCAGCTTTTCCTACTGCAAGAAATTACGTTTTTACCGTTGATATTTGGCGCAGTTAATCAGGAAGTGACGATTTTGTTCTCTTTATCTCGTTGGATGGAAACGCTGGTTTGTTCGTACATTTTTATGCGATATTTCAGTTTTGCGCATAAAGTTATTTAGCATTTTTGGATGGAAACATAGCTATTGATTGTGATCATTTTCTAGGGAGTGTGTTATAAAATACAATAAACAAATTACAACCATGAATGAATAAAACAAAAGAAAGATACAAATGCAATAGAAAGTGTTCATGGTTTTCTGCATATTCCAACAGTTGTAAGGTAAAATGTCAAATACAAATGTAATGTAATCAAATGTAAATTAAAACCGTATAGTCTTCATTGTATAAATAAATACAATTAATATTTGTTAAAGCTACACATTGCATAATTTTTTGTACCCATTTTGGTTTAAATTAGGTTAAATTCTTAGTCACACACCTTAAAAAAAATCACTATATTAGCATTAAACTTTGCTCATCTCCAAACACAGGTAATTATAATCCCAATTCAACATTTCAGATCATGCAATGTGACTATTGCAGATTTGCAAATTGCAATATCGCTGCTTAAATGATATATTGTGCAGCACTACAATCCAACATCACTTGCATAACAACAAATAGTTTGAAAGAGTTTAAAGGTGCTGTAAGTTTTTGACTCTTCTTAAGCATAAAACACTCATAATATGTTCGCAGATATTTAAAGAACATGCTGAGTGAACATTCTTGTTTATCTGAAAAACAATGCTGAAGTTAGATATTCTGCTTTGAAAATGTGCGTTACGTGCTGGAACGTCTGTCTTTGTTTTGGTTCTTTTAACCCACCCAATGCCACTTTAGCCAATTATATTTCAGCACCCCGGGTTGCCTTTGTGGTTTGATTTCATTTATTCAGTCAGGAAGGCTCTCAAAGCATACGTCTGTGACTGAAATGCGACCTCCGGTGGAAAGTAACAGCCTCTAAAATGAGACGCAGATTCGGAGTTCTACATGAAGTGATTAATTAGCAAGTGATATAAATATTACGAATGTAAACATTATGTGAGCAGGTTACATTGTAACTACGCTACATGACGAGATTTGCAGAAATAAGCAATTGAGCTGTTTGCACCAGACGAAACACGACAGAAATTTAAATACAGCCATTCAGAAGCACAGATTAGTGCACTTACTGCACTCCAACATAATGGAAAGGTTTATAATCTAATTAATACATATTAAAACTCTTTAACATTATTAAATGTACATGCTGAATCACTGATATGTGTTGGTTTGCACAGAGTCACAGTTCTAAAGTTCAATTTCAAACGGTTTATTTTAACTTCAAGATCTGAGGTGAACTATCTGCTGCTTTTTTCAGTAGTATGGCACTAAATGTCATGTAAAATGGCATTCAAACTCACATTATTAGCATTTAACACTGAATAAAGTACATGAGGTGTACCTGAGCTGATCGTTGTCAGTTTATCCTGTTGTTCAGCTGCAAGAAATAGAAGCTGTTTCTAAAATATATATTTCAGGTGTGGATTAGGACAAAAACTCATTTTAATATGATAAATATTCCTTCTATTGCGTGTCGTTGCTTTTATTCAGCCTTTATGCTCGACAGTCAGGCACACTCCTGTTGGTGTTGTCAATCTGGCAACCTGCGATTGTGTGTGTTTTGAACCAGGAGTGCAATACCTAGTTCAACCACTAGATGTCAAACTTGCATATTGCACATTTATTGCACATTTAAAGACAAAAAGCCTCTATACCACTGATCATCAACTGGCGGCTCGCGGGCCCGCTGGGCCGTTCAATCCGGCCCGCAACTGGATTCCAGAATTGTGAGGATCAAAAAGAAAATAGTGGTCCACACTATTGAAGCAACTAAAAATAACAACAACTGAGTCTCTTGTCAGAATAACCACCATTTATGACTATATTTCGAAATGAGGACAGACTCAGACAGACTATGCGGCGTTAAGCATTTATTGTTTCAAACCGGTTTTAGCGTAAGTGAAGACCGGGTGGGGTGTAGGCGGAGTGCGTGCGACGTGTGTGTGATGAAGGGCAAGGAGGGATGCGGTGGAGAGAGGTGCACGGCGTATTTGAGGAGCGGGAGAAAGACGCGCGATTACCGGGAGATTATCATTCGTTTGCGGGCATCCGGGAGTATCTATGCATTTGCGGGAGACTCACAGAACTTCCGGGAGATTTGGGAGGTCTGCCTCAGGACTAAAAAAAGGAGGAAAAACTATCTGGCACAACTGAAAATAACATGGTAAATAAATAACCTAGTACCAGAACAAAACAGGTTACAAATAATGTTCGCACATCAAATAAAACGTTTTCTTGAATTCAAATCTCAATGCTGAAACGGGCTACTCACAGTGCTTAATCAATGGCTAAAGTTACATTTCCCCTTGTTGACTAATTGAGTTGAGGCAAAATATCTATCACTCCTAGTGGTTGACTGTGGTATAGGTGATGGGAGCCTGAATCAAATGCCTTCAGTTTTGTAATGAAATTGAAAAAGTATAAACATTAAACATAATGTTAAGCCAAAATGAGATTTTTATTTGATTTTCTTCTTGGGGGTCCGGTCCTCAAGGAGACTGTCTGGTAAAACTCTGGCCCTCTGACAAATATAGTTGATGACCCCTGCTCTATACTCTCACAGAAAACTAACTCAAGCATCTTCAGTTTTTGTCGTTTTTAATCAAAAGATCAAAATCTTAAACAATAAATATTTTTTCACAGTTCAACCAAGGGTGCCAATATTAATGGATGGTGAGCATTGGTGCTCCTGGGAATGAAAGTGCGGTGACGAGGCTAGTGGTGTAAGCTGAAACCAGCACTGAGACCTGAGAATCATTCCCAATTATAGAGTCCCGTTCAGAGACACACCAGTTGCCTGGCAACTCCCCACCCCCATCACACAACCTTTCCTCCCTCACACACTCTCTTCTCTCTGTGAACACCCTTACAGGTGCCTGAGTCTCGCTTAATTACATTTTCTCAGTTAAACTGGAGACAGAAAGACTCATTATGATCTGTGCAGCTCACGGCGGCACCAAGCAGAAACCATTTTCTGTCCTTCACCGCTCTTCCAAGTTTTTTTTTTCCCCAAATCAGACTTCGTTATAATGGAATGCAGAGTGAGAGACAAAGTGGAAACGAGTGCCGCCACGTTCCTCTGTGTGTCCCTGAAAACTCGGTCTTATCTCGCTCCCAAACACCATTCATAAAACGCTCCAGAGGGCAATGTTATTTCCATTCACGCACTACAATTCTCAATCACACAATTTGTACAAGTAATAATGCCTCTGAAATAGGATTTGGCTAATTGCAAACGAGTTGACAAATCATTTTGGCATCAGATTTTAGCACGCCACGTAGAGTCCGTTTGTTGCTTTGGATTAATGCAATTCAGAAATTGCTGAGAAAGATTACGGCTGATGAATAATGCAGTTTTAGTTAGCGAAGAGGAAATTAAAATGTGGATTACTGTGGCAAGCAATCCACAGGACAAAAAAAATATATATCTTGTTGTCTATCCCAGTTGTAAGAGCAACAAATAATAACTTGACTTGTAGTTGATCATTTGGAAAAGCGGCAGAAGGTGGATTTTTCCAATGAATCATCTGTTGAACTGCATCCCAATCATCACAAATACTGCAGATGACCTACTGGAACCTGCATTGACTCAAGATTCCCACGGAAATCTGTCAAGTTTGGTGAAGGAAAAATCATGGTTTGGGGTTACATTCAGTATGAGTGTGTGCGAGAGATCAACAGCCTGAGGTATCAAGACATTTGTGCTGCCCATTACATTACAAACCACAGGAGAGGGCAAATTCTTCAGCAGGATAGCGCTCCTTCTCATACTTCAGCCTCTACATCAAAGTTCCTGAAAGCAAAGAAGGTCAAGGTGCTCCAGGATTGGCCAGACCAGTCACCAAACATGAACATTATTGAGCATGTCTGGGGTAAGATGGAGGAGGAGGCATTGAAGATGAATCCGAAGAATCTTGATGAACTTTTCCTTCCATATAAGACACCTCTGATACCAGATGATCAACTAGAAGTCGAGTTATTATTTGTTGTTTTTAAAACTTGGATGGGCAACAAGACATTTGTCATGCAGTGTATATATATATATATATATATACACACACACACACAAACACACACACACCAAGCACTATAATATAATATAATATAATATAATATAATATAATATAATATAATATAATATAATATAATATAATATAATATAATATAATATGTCTTTATGGTAGAATAGAACAAAATCTAAACTGCTTTAATTTGCGATTCATGTTTTGCATCAGATTTTAAACAGCTGATATGTTGTTTTTACAAGTGCTCTGAGGAATTATAATATAATACACTATTTAGAAAATGTATTATAATTCATTTATTACTGAATGTGTTTTCCATTTGCAGATTTCTTAAATGTTTGCCTCCACCATAGCTCTCAGATGTGATTTGTTTCTATTAACAGTGTGTTCCTTTTGGTTATAAGTAGAGCCAGATGGAATCTGTGGACATTTTTCTGCTATGTCTGTGGAGAATTTTGGTAAAAATCTGCGGATTTCTGTGCAATTATTTTGGGAGTATCATAACTAAAACCTTAATATATGAAATAAAAAATATATCTTTTTAACTTTTATTTAATGTTTAAAATGCAAATCCAATTAGATTAACTTTATTTGGTAAACAAAGCAAGTCTTTCATATAATATATTTACTAAAAGACAGAGAATATTACTGGACAAACTGTATTGTAAATAAATCAGATGAACATTTTCATATTAGTCAATAATTTTACTGTAATTAATTTAAAAACTGAATAAATATAGATTTACACACATTTACTCAAGTAAATAAACAGAATTAATGATGGGCTAAAAATCTGCGGAATTCTGCGCGCGCAGACTCTGTGTGGGCCTAGTTATAAGTAGGGCCAGACACAATCTGCGGACACTTTTAGCTATTTCTGCAGAGAATTTTGTAAAAAAAAATCTGCAGATTTATGCGGAATGATTTTAGGATTATCATAACTAAAAACTATTTAGTTACTAAAAAAAATTATATTGTTTTAACTATTATTTAATGTTTACAATGCAAATCCAATTAGATCCACTTATTTGGTAAACAAAGCAAGTCTCTTATATAATATATCTACTAAAAGACAGAAAATATGACTTTACAAACTGTATTGTAAATAAATTATATGAAGATTTTAATATTACTATTATTATATAACAATAATATTGGTGAAATGAATTTAAAAACTGAATAAATATAAAAATTACACACATTTAAACAAGTAAATACATGGACTCAATGATGGGCTGAAAATCTGCGGAGATTCACGCAGATTCCGTGTGGGCCTATAAGAAAGCAAAGACAAAATGCTTGTTTTTGTCATTCATATCACACCTTCTATGACACATCAAGCTTGAGTATGAACAAATTAGATTAAGAGCTTCACTGCAGGACAAATATAGTTACTTGAAGCTACTGTGTGACTTCAGAATGCTTGAAAAGGCCACGAGCAATATGAAATACATCACAGACACGCTTCGTCTTTAATTTAGCAATTTTGTTGTCCTTTTTGGACCTTGACAAGGTGTTCCTGATCATTCTGGACGGTCTTCGTGTCATAACATGCATGTCTGAAATACGTTCGAATGCATCAGAAGGGAGCCATTAACATGTGGCATGTTCTGGTTTGGAGACTTGGGGATCTGCCCTGATGTGTTAACCGGCGCACAGCAGACGTAGGGAAATATACAGGCGACTACGTCTCATTCCAGCCGGTCCATCCATCATGAGGCAGTTATTCACTCCGCGGACAGCTTTGGGACAGCAGTCTGAGTGCTTTTGGATTGAGATCGAAGAGACAGAGAATTATGGCCGTTTCCTGCACCATTCGAATCTGCTGAGGAAGTACTGTCGCAACCTTGAGAAAATGTTTGCCGCCGAGGGGCCGGACAGGCACGCTGCCATCGCGACGACCAAGCGCCATTAATTACATCAGCTTGTCGCTTATTGTGTAAAATAAGATTGATTGTGCGGAATATGAAAATTAATGATAAATGTGGTGTAACCGACTGAGTATTACTAAATGTATACCATGCCATGACTGATAGGGCAGTGATTGTTTAAAGCCGCAAGTAAACTATGCAATTAATTAAATAAGCAACCTTATTTGCTGTGTTGTTATGCAGTGATAACAATAACTAACATATACATAGGCATAGATGATCACTTCAGTATTTCTGAATGAATACATTGACTCGCTTACAAAAGAGTAACTTGTTTCGTTCCTGAATGAATCAGTATTTACGAAGGAATCAATTTACCATATGATTCAGTGATTGCTCACAAAAGAGAGTTTGTTGTTTTATTCCTAACTGAATCAGTATTTTGGAACAAATCAGTTCAATGAGTGATTCAGTGTCTCACTTAAAAATAGTTACTTGTTTCATACCTGAATTAATCAGCATTTCTGAATGAATCAATTGACTCGCTTACAAAAGAGAGTTACTTGTTTTGTTTCTGAATGAATCAATTTATCATGATTCAGTGAATTTCTCACAAAAAAGAATCTTGTTTTATTCCAAAATGAATCAGTTATATACTCAATGAATAATACAACGACTTGTTCAGAAATACAGTCAATGAATCAGTGTTTCAGAACAAATCGATTGAATGTATGATTCAGTGACTCACTTAAAAATAGTTACTTGTTTCGTACCTGAATTAATCAGTATTTATGAATGAATAAATTGACTTGCTCACAAAAGGAAGTTAGTTATTTCATTCCCGAATGAATCAGTGTTTTGGAGCAAATCAGTTCGAGTGATTCAGTGACTCACTCAAAAATGGTCACTTGTTTCGCTCCTGAATGAATCTGTATTTCTGAATGAATCAACTTATCATGATTCAGTGACTCGCTCACAAAAGAGAGTCTGTTAGTTTATTTCAAAATGAATTGGTTATAGGCTCGATGAATAATACAACGACTTGTTCAGAAACAGAAGTCACTTGTTTCTGAACAAGTCGTTGTATTATTTATCGAGCCTATAACTGATTCATTTTGAAATAAAGTAACAGACTCTTTGACAGATTCGTTCCTGAATTAATCCACAGACTCAGACTTAAGACAGTCACTTGATTCATTCCATAATAAATCTATTCCTGAACGAAAAATAATTTCAGAACAATTTGGTTCAATAAATGATTCAGGTGATCTTTCAAAAATAGTCACTGATTTTGTACCTGAATGGAACAAAGTTTCAGAACAAATTGATTCAATGAATGATTCAGTGACTCATTTATAAATAGTCACAGATTTTGTTCCTGAATGAATCAGTGTTTTAGAACAAATTGATTCAATGAATGATTCAGTTACTCATTTATAAATGGTCATTAATTTTGTACCCGAATGAATCAGTGTTTCAGAACAAATGGATTCAATGAATGATTCAGTGACTCATTTATAAATAATGACTGATTTTGTTCCTGAATGAATCAGTGTTTCAGAACAAATAAGTTCAATTAATGATTCAGTGACTCATTTATAAATAGCCACTGATTTAGTGGCTGAATGAATCGGTGTTTCAATCATTCATTCATTAATTTTCGGCTTAGTCCCTTTATTAATCTGGGGTCGCCACAGCGGAATGAACCGCCAACTTATCCAGAACATGTTTTACGCAGCGGATGCCCTTCCAGCCGCAACCCATCTCTGGGAAACATCCATACACGCTCATTCACACTCATACACTACGGACAATTTAGCTTACCCAATTCACCTGTACTGCATGTCTTTGGACTGTGGGGGAAACCGGAGCACCCGGAGGAAACCCACGCGAACGCAGGGAGAACATGCAAACTCCACACAGAAACGCCAACTGACCCAGCCGAGGCTTGAACCAGCGACCTTCTTGCTGTGAGGCAACAGCACTACCTACTGCGCCACTGCGTCGTGTTCAATCATTCATCTACCGATTATTTCTAAGTGACGGTTCATAAATGAGGTACTGAATGAATCAGTGTTTCAGAACAAATCAGTTCAATGTATGATTAAGTGGTTCATTTATAAATAGTCCCTGATTTTGTTCCTGAATAAATCTGTTTTAGAACAAATAGATTGAATGGCTGAGGAAAGCCTCTTGTTTGACGAGTGAATGATCCATTGGCTCATTCAATGAAAACCACTTGATCTGCTTTGTCTTTTTAACTTTTCCGTCAATAAAATGGTAAAAAGCCAAGAAAAATAATGAACACAATTAATAAACGAACATAGAAATTATACATGCTTACCTGTGTGTGTCCTCTGATGTGCCTTCAGATGCGAACTCTTAGTGTAGACCTTCCGACAGCCGTTGAACTGGCAGCGATGGACCCTCTTTTTATTCTCCGCCATATCGCCGACTCCAATAGTACAGGTGCCACCCTGTTCCCCATCGCTCTGAGTGCCAGTACTACCATGCTGAGGTGAAAGTGGCACCGGGTGAGCCGCCACAAGCTTGGCAGAGCTCAAGCCCACCTTTCGGGCCACAAGCTTGAGCGTGAGGGTCCCGTCGGGCGACGCACTGAGCGTATGGGTGGGTTTGACTAAATGTCGACCCAGTTCTGGAGATGAGGGCGGTGTTAGTGAAGTGACTGCATTCAGCTGGGCAGCGTTGACTCCTAAGGTGGCGTCTGGAGAAATGGAGGAGAGGGTTTCTTTACGCTGAGGATGAGGAGGGCTGGGAGGGTTGTTGAGGCTGGGAAGGAGAGGGTCTAACAGGTCTTCATCTCCATCTTCCTTCATGAAGGAAGGGGTGAGAAGGCCGTCCAGCTCCTCGTCGAAAAGGTCAGACAGACGCTTGGGTTCTGTCTGCAGGTAGCGCTCCAGCTCCAGGCATGTCTGTGGAAGAGGATTTAGGTATTTTTAGTGACCTGAATATAGTTCAGGTGATTTGCATTTCTTGTGTGTGCAATGAGGAAACACCTACACACATCATGATAGCATGAAATTAGCATGTGCTTCAGGTTGGAATTGTCCTACATTACACTGGAAGATGCTTGGATGTACTATTTACAGATAATATCATAGAGATTTTAGAGTAAACAAGAGTTTGTAATAAAAGTAAGGATAAAACGCACTCAGGGCTACAAAAATAGATAAATAAAATGGACATGTGGTTTTTGGAAACTTTAAGCCATTCTTAAAAGTCCAGTGAAATTAAAATAATTGGTTTTAGATGTTAAGGCAAGGCAAGTTTATTTATATAGCACATTTCATACACACTGGCAATTTTAAGTGCTTTACATAAACAGGAATAAAAGAGACAAGTATAAGTAAAATAGAAACAAACAATATAAAAACAGATGAAAACATCATTAAGACACATATTCCAAAAACACCGGTGTATCATATTTTCTCATTTTACTTTGGGACTTCCCCATTCTGGTGATCACCCCCCTCTGTGGACTTTTTCGGTACCTATTAATCTATTGGACGTCTCCAACAGAATCGATTTTTCACCTAAAATCGTTAAGTTAAGCTTTACAGCTCTAAATGCGTGCCCCCTCAATTTCAACTCCGCTTTAGCTAGCCAATCATAATCAGGGTGTCCGCAGGGTCCTAAAAAGTATTAAAAGTTGATAAATCAACTCAGAGAAAATTAAGGACCCTAAAAGGTATTAAAAAGTCGTAATCTTTTTACGAGGTCTTAAATGTAGTTAAAGCGTGGTCCAAAGTGTTTGACTCCAAAAATAGCATAAATATATTTATTTTCCTCCTAATATTGGTGTGCTCAATCCACACGATTGGGTTGGGCCGGGCACGTCCGGCCAAGCTCCTTCGTCCGGCTGATGTCACGTAATTTGTGACAAACGCGGGAAGGTGATGTGACGCTCTACACATGTAGCGAAACCATCGAGCGAAACAGACGGCAAAATGTGAAAATGTAAGTTTGCATACTTCTAGTTGGAGAAAGACGAGTTTAAACAGTGGCTGAAGCCTGTCGCTGAAAACAACTGTGTAATTTATACTTTCAAGCTTTGTTTCTTCCGAGCTTATCTGAGTTCTGTTGCATGGTTGTGCTCGATTGATTTATTTAACTACAACTGTTTATTAACAACTATTTATTAAGTTAAAGGTTTGATACTGATTAGAACTTGAAGTGGCGATGAGGTCTTAAAATATTCCGAGAAGTCTTGGAAAAGTCTTAAAAAGGTATTGAAATTACCTTTAGGATTCCTGCATATACCTTGGTAATAAAAGGTCTTGATCTCTGCCAGACGCCAGGGACTTTAAGCCCCCCGCAACAGTTATCTGTGGCGAGTCACATCTTGGACCTCACTTATTGTAATTACTCTGCTATCCCACAGAGACAGCTCTACCAGTATGGTAATGGCCCAAGCTAAATCTTTTAACTGCCCAATCATATACAGTTTTTCCATATTCTATGTTAGTATCAATATATTGATCTTAAGGATATCTATCAGCTACTGTGCCACAAAAAAATTGTGTTTAGAAGATATAAAACCGATATAAACATGTAAGGCTTGTAGTTTGTCACTTCTGCCTAAATGGATCAACATTTTTTTTATACTTCAGTTTCTCATCAAATCTTGACCAATCAAATGCTCTCTAGTATCTGACATGTCCCGCCCTCTTCTTGTTTTCTTTAATTTGATGCACTTGAGCTCAATCACTCTTAATAGCAGAGCTGTGATGAAAACAAAAAAGCGCTATTGGCTGTTTTTTTTAAAAGCGGAGGAGCTACTCTGACCTGTCCTCTCTTTGTTTTTCAATTGAGATTTTGTCAAACATTAAATAAAAAATGACATTTCAAAGCACTTCACATGCCCTATAAGAACATTATTTTGTGAACTCATACTAAACATCACAATATTGTTGTAAAAAACTTCATGTGTAAAGTGTTAGTAAAGCCAATCTTATATTTTTTGTTTAGTAAATTATACATGTGATCCTGGACCACAAAACCCGTCATACAGTATGTAGCAAGGGTATATTCTGCCATGGCAGCCCCTGATAAACAAGGAACTAAGCCAAAAGAAAATGAATGAATGAATGAATGAATGAATGAATGAATGAATGAATGAATGAGATGTTGTATTATAAATAAATGTATTTAAATGTGACCCTGGACCACAAAACCTGTCATTCAGTATGTTGCACGGGTATATTTTTGGCAGTATGCATAAATACATTTTTATTATTTTTCAGGTTAGTCAAATTATTTTTACTTTATGACAAAAATAGAGTAAGCATAATTTTCCATGACAATATTTAGCAACTTTTCTACCATAAATATACCAAAAGAACTTTTAAGAACTTAATTTGGACAACTTTAGAGACAATTTACTCAGTATTTAGATTTTTTTTGAACCCTCAGATTCCAGATATTCAAATGAGTTTTCATTCATTCATTTCCTTTTTTGGCTTAGTCCCTTTATTATTCTGGGGCTGCCACAATGATATGAACCGCCAACCTATTCAGCATATGTTTTACGCAGCGGATGCCCTTCCAGCCGCAACCTATCACTGGGAAACACCTATAAACTCCCATTCACACAGATACACTACGGACAATTAAGCCTACCCAATTCACCTATAGCGCATGTCTTTGGACTGTGTGGGAAACCGGAGCACCCGGAGGAAACTCACGCCAATATGGGGAGAACATGCAAACTCCACACAAAAATGCCAACTGACTCAGCTGAGGCTCGAACCAGCAACCTTCATGCTGTGAGGCGACAGCGCTAACCACTTCGCCACCAAAATTAGTTGTATCTCAGCCAAATATTGTCCTATTATAACAACGCATACATCAATGTATTCAGTTTTCAGATTATGTATGCATCTCAATTTCTTTCTGCTGACACATTTAAATACATTTATTCATAAACTTCATGTTCAACACTCATTGTACTGTAAAAGTTTTATAATATTTTGTAAACTAAAACAAAAATTGCATTAATTATTCTTTAAACACTGTCTCCATAAATGATTACATCTTTCATAAAACTGTTGTAGGGGCGTCACGGTGGTGCAGTGGGTTGCACAATCGCCTCACAGCAAGAAGTCACTGGTTGGAGCCTCGGCTGGGTCAGTTGGCATTTCTGTGTGAAGTTTGCATGTGCGTTTCCTCCGGGTGCTATGGTTTCCCCCACATGTCCAAAGACATGTGGTATAGGTGAATTGGGTAAGCTAAATGACCGTATTGTATGTGTGTGAATAAGTGTGTATGGATCCGCTGCGTAAAACATATGCTGGATAAGTTGGCGGTTCATTCCACTGTGGCGACCCCAGATTAATAAAGAGACTAAGCTGATAAGAAAATGAATGAATGATACTATTGTTTATTAAATGGCCATGATATACATTATATGATAGCCATATTACACACAAAACCTAACTGTTCTTTCACTGAGACACACACTGAGACGTTGTTTTGTTTTTATTTTATTCATTCATCCAAAATTAGTCAAGTTAAGGACTTTATTTCATGATTCCATTTTTTTTTTTCAACCATAGGGCCCTAACTGTATCTTAATGTCATTCATTCATTTTCCTTCAGCTTAGTCTGTTTATTCATCAGGGGTCGCCACAGCGGAATGAACCGCTAACTATTCCAGCATATTTTTTACACAGTTGATGCCCTTCCAGCTGCAACCCAGTACTGGGAAACACCCATCCACTCTCACATTCACACACATACACTACAGCCAATTTAGTTTATTCAGTTCACCTACATGTCTTTGGACTGTGAGCGAAACCGGAGCACCCAGAGGAAACTCACGCCAACACGGGGAGAACATGCAAACTACACATTGAAATGCCAACTGGTCCAGCGGGGACTCGAACCAGCGACTTTCTTGCTTGTTCTAACCACTGAGCCACCGTGTCGCCCTGTATCTTAATGCAACTGAGATAAATAAACCAGAAACACCAGATTCTTCTGTTTTTACACATTGTTTGTGCCTATTAAACTACTCAAGCACTTAAATGAAAGATAAAATCATCCAGCCTAATCTACCTCATTTGCTCTGCATGTAAAGTAATGCCTTTTTTCTTTTTTTTTTCGGACTCAGAGTAACCCCTTTCTAGACCGTTAACTGTGTACTGAGACTGCGATTGCATATCATTTGCTTCAGCAGGTCTTCAGGAATAGATGGTTACTCTGTGATTGATTACACAGGCTAGACTGGAGCTGAAGAAACAGACCTGGCCTGAATTGCTTGTTAGAGCTTTTATGTGGAGCAAAACTGGCTCTTCAAACACAAGGAGAGAAAAGGAGAGAAAGAGAGAGAGAGAGAGAGAGAGAGAGAGAGAGAGAGAGAGAGAGAGAGAGAGAGAGGAGAGACGAGAGAGAGAGGAGAGATGAGAGAGGATAGAGAAGAGAGAGAGAGAGAGAGAGAGAGAGAGAGGAGAGAGAGAGAGAGAGAGAGAGAGAGAGAGAGAGAGAGAGAGAGGAGAGAGAGAGAGAGAGAGAGAGAGAGAGAGAGAGAGAGAGAGAGAGAGAGCCATCAGAATCAGATTCTTCCATTATGGATGGGTTTTATATTTCATACAAAAGAGGGTTTGATTTTTTTAAATATAGTAAAAGGGTAAAGGAAGAGCAGTGCCAACATAATATGCAACTTATAAGCCACTTCTGCTTCATTAAGAGGCTTTAAGGAGACATATAATACATTTTTTCTTTGATTTGAAATTTAACAAAACCTTTTTCAGTTTACATTGCTGCTTTTTTTTTTTTTAACTGTAAATGAGTAAGAATTGCCATGAACAACCTTTTATGAATATTGAGTGTCACATACATGACCTCAATTTCATATCAGGTAAAGCCCACATTAGATTTTCATGACTGTATGATCTGTATTTAGCAATACTGTTGTAAATGCTTGATTCAGAAAACACTATAGTAATGATGACACAACTATGAGCACTGATCATTGCATGTTCAATAATAATAATGCAATAATAATAATAATAATAATAATAAGATAATGTTATTATTAATAATACCTTAAGGTGCCATGTAGCAAATATATTTTGATGCTGGGAAATGGTCATGCAAGATAAATAAATAAATAAATAAATAAATGCAATAATAATAATAATAATAATAATAATAATAATAATAATAATAATAATAATAATATATTGTTATTGTTAATAATACCTTAAGGTGCCATAGCAAATATATTTTGATGCTGGGAAATTTTCATGCACGATAAATAAATAAATAAATAAATAAATGCAATAATAATAATAATAATAATAATAATAATAATAATAATAATACAAAGTTATTGTTATTAATAATACCTTAAGGTGCTATAGCAAATATATTTTGATGCTGGAAAATTGTTATGCACGATAAATATATAAATGCAATAATAATAATAATAATAGTAATAATAATAAAAAAAAATAATGATAATAATAATAAAAAAATAAAATAAATAATAATAATAATAATATGTTGTTGTTATTATTGTTATTATTAGTAATAATAATACCTTAAGGTGCTATAGCAAATATATTTTGATGCTGGAAAATTGTCATGCACAATAAATAAATAAAAAATAAATAAACAAATAAATAAATAAATGCAATAATAATAATAATTACAATAATAATACTAGTTATAATTTAACAATAAAATATTATTGTTGTTGCTGTTATTGTTACTAATATTATGATGATGATGATGATGATGTTGATGATGATTATCATTATTATTACTGCTACTACTACTAGATATTAATAATTTACTTGCTTAAATAATATGTGCAGAAATAAACTTCATTTTTTGAATATCATAAATAATAAAGTCAGGGGATTTGAAAATAGTTGTTTTAAATATATTTATAAATCTAAAATAACCTTTCTCCAGCTGCAATATGTTCATGGAATAAAATAACTAATATTATTTATTTTTCTAAACATATAAAAAATGGTCTAAAACTGTACAATGTTTCTTCTTTAAAATAAATGTTTTTGCACAGCAGCAGAAGCAATGCTTTATTTTTCTGAAATGTACCTCATAACCTGACCCAAGCCTTTAACAAAACGCTAAAGAACAGTAACCTCTCGTGTCTCAGACAAACTGCCCTCCAGCTACAAACGTCTTCTCTTGAATCTCCAAACATGACGCTGGTTTCAGCTCAGCTTCTTGTTGCTAGGCGATGTTGTTTGCTTGTCATTTCATGAAAGGAGCGTCTGCCGTTCTTTTTTTTTTCTTCTCAGTGTTAAAAGCATTTTAATGTCTGCGCAGAACTCGAAGGTTTCAGAAGTCAGGTAAACAGAGCATAGCTGAACTGACATTACCCGAGACGTCACCTGGAATATCTATAGTAAGAAAACACAGATCCTCGCTTAACCATAATCTCCCAATCCGCTCTCTCGACTCGCTCAAAACAAACATTTGCATTTCTAAAAATCTGTTGTTTTGTTGTCGCTTTCACCATAAACACACACTGGTTTCTCGCTGTGCCCTGAACTGATGGGTAATTAGTCACTTAAATGAAGCAGTAAAGAGATACTCTCTCCATTGAGTGAAAGCGCTGATGGCTGCGTGCATCTCTGTGCATGTTTTCCCAGCTCAAGCATTGACATTTAAAAGCCTCAACTCAGCAGGCCGGCAGCGGTGCGCGCTCTGTGGGCCCGTTGGACACACGCCGACATGGGAGCCATTGATTTTTTTTAATGTGCTATAGGGCTATGGTGGTCTGGCGTGTCATGCCTGTGTGCTGTTGAACCATCACACGTATGACAGGAACACGGGACGACTGGGTTCGAGGGGAGTTCGCTTGAAAAAGGCAAGACGTGAGCATGTATGTGTGTGTGTGTAGGGAAGGATTACATTTTGAAGGTGAGGCATTTTTCTTATCGCTCTTTGGCTTTTCTGCGTCTCGCCCCTCCTCCCACTGAAGTGACATTCAGAGGATATTGTTACTTAAAAGGGATATATTAAGCTCCTTTCATAAGATGAAAAAGAAATCCGAGGTGTCTCCAGAATATATATGTGAAATTTCAGCTCGAAATAACAAATACACCACACAGAATTGGGTGTAATTGGTTACAAAGTAACTAGTTACTGTAATTAATTACATTTACGCAAAAAATAAAGGGATTACTTTTCATTTTATGTTATTTTATTAGTTACTTATAACGTACTTGCCTTAAATACTTACTAAAGCAGGTTTATTTTCATCAGGCTGATTGAACATGAATTGACTCAGACATTAATGACTCAATTCATCAAAGTAATTAGATTACTTTTAAGCAAAAAAGTAAGAGATTACTTTTCAGTTTTATGTAATTTAATTAGTTACTTGCCTTAAATGTTTAAGAGAGTTTATGTTTTCATCAGGCTGATCGAGCATACAAAAACGATGATTGAGCATACAAAATGATGAATTTAGTCAGAAATTAATGACTCAATTCATAAAAGTAATTCGATTACTTTTACACAAAGTAAGGGATTACTTTTCATTTTTATGTAAATTAAATAGTTACTTATAACGTACTGGTCTTAAATATTTACTAAAGAAGGTTTATTTTTCATCAGGTCGATTGAACATGCATACGAAATGATGAATTGAGTCAGAAATCAATGAGGTAATTCATAAAAGTAGTTCGATTTTACACAAAGTTGGGGATTAGTTTTAATTTTCATAAAATTTATTTAGAGTGAAACGTACTTACCTTAAATACTAAACAAGGTTTATTTTTTTTAATCAGGTTGATCGAACATGCATACGAATAGAAATTGAGTCAATTCATAAAAGTAATTAGATTACTTTTACACAAAGGGATTACTTTTAATTTTTTTACGTAATTTTATTGGAGTTACTTGTCTTAAATACTTAAGGTTTATTTTTCATCAGGCTGATCGAACATACAGTTGAAGTCAGAATTATTAGCCCCCCTTTGAGTTCATATTTCCTTTTAAATATTTCCCAAATGATGTTTAACAGAGCAAGGAAATTTTCACAGTATGTCTGATAATATTTTTTCTTCTGGAGAAAGTTTTATTTGTTTTATTTCGGCTAGAATAGAAGCAGTTTTTAATTTTTTAAAGCCATTTTAAGGTCAAAATTATTAGCCCCTTAAAGCTCTATTTTTTTCGATAGTCTACAGAACAAACCATCATTATACGATAACTTGCCTAATTACCCTAACCTGCCAAGTTAACCAAATTAACCTAGTTAAGCCTTTAAATGTCACTTTAAGCTGTATAGAAGTGTCTTGGAAAATATCTAGTAAAAATTATGACTGTCATCATGGCAAAGATAAAATAAATCAGTCATTATAAATGAGTTATTAAAACTATTATGATTAGAAATGTGTTGAAAAAATCTTCTCTCCGTTAAACAGAAATTGTGTAAAAAAATTAACAGGGGGGGCTAATAATTCAGGGAGGCTAATAATTCTGACTTCAACTGTATATACAAAAGGATGAATTGAGTCAGAAGTAATTACTTAATTCATAAAAGTAATAAGATTACTTTTTACGTAATATGTTTCTAAAGAAGGTTTATATCTCATCAGGCATGCATACACACACACACACACACACACACACACACACACACACACACACACACACACATATATATATATATATATATATATATATAAAATCATAGTCCAACGCTATCTCCTGGTAATTCGTAACTTTTTGATTTAGCGGCTAATTCTTATGAATTCGTACGATCTCATTCATACAATTTAGTACGAATTGCTTGTCAATGATGGTTAGGTTAAGGGGCGGGGTTGGATGCCACGACTTTTTTTTTTAAATCGTACATTTTCGTAAATTTGTCATTTGCCACTAAACTGACAAAACGTAAAATACTAAAGTTTCCTCGTGAGATCAGGCTGGTTAGACTAACCAGAAAACCATAAAGCATTTTATTATAATTATCTATTATAAACGTTTTACCATAACATTTATTTTACTTTTATTTTTGCTCTATATGCTTGTAATTTATTATAATTTATGCCGATGCACTTCATAGAAAAAGACTTGATATAAATTAATAAAATCATCCCAAATAGACCTATTCAAATCATCTGTTGCAATGGTATCCATTCATTCATTCATTTTCTTTTCAGCTTAGTCCCTTTATTAATCTGGGGTCGCCAGAGCGAAATGAATCACCAACTTATCCAGCACATGTTTTACGCAGTGGATGCCCTTCCAGCTGCAATCCATCACTGTGAAACACCCATACACACTCATTCACACACATACACTACGACCAATTTAGCTTACCCAATTCACCTACAGCGCATGTCTTTGGACTTGTGGGGGAAACCGAAGCACCCGAAGGAAACCCACGCCAACAAGGGGAGAACATGCAAACTCCACACAGAAATACCAACTGACCCAGCTGAGGCTCGAACCAGCGACCTTCTTGCTGTGAGGCGATTGTGCTACCCACTGTGCCACCGCGCCACCCTTAAATTTTATTCATACCGCAATAAATATTTAAGCAAAACAAAATATCACAATGTCAGATTGTTCCAATATCGTGCAGCCCTAAAGCTTTTTAAATGCATATACATTCAAAAAAGATATTAAAAACTCTCAAGGAATTAAGATGCTGATGACCATTAAATGCTTCATTACCGTCTTGTGAAAAGGATTCACAGAACTTAAATACAAAAGTCAGATTTTCCCGAAATGTCCCCTTTAAAATGGCACAAAACCCAATGTATCCAGCGCCGCGTGATTTAGACTGGATGCCAACAGCAATAAAAGCTACCCTGCGGATTTGCGGATTCGCAGATCTCTGACAGTTTGGATGTTTAATCAAAACCGATCGCAACTCCACGCCCCAGTTTTGCCGTAAAATAGGCAATAAAAAAGGCAGATCGTCGCTCAGTTGGATAACAGATGGCTCGAATTTGGTGTTGTGGTCCCTGTGTGGGTCACACATGATCTGCGAGAGACTGTGACATAAAACAAACCTCAAGTCCCCCAAGTCAAGGTCAGCCGCCTTCGTCTTCCCACCGTTTCAGTGCAATCAGAAAGCCAAGCCATTTGATATTCATGAGGCTGCCTGATATGTATGATTAGTGTGAACTGATAGAGTGCCAGCCATAGTTTTTCATCTGCGAAAAGCTATTAAATTAAACGTCTTTACATAAACTTTTTTGCAAAAACTGGATGACTAGACTTTAGAAGACATTCAAAGCAGTTGCATAACAGCACATACAGTTGAAGTCAGAATTATAAGCCCTCCTGGATATTTTTCCCCAATTTCCGTGGAGAAGACGGGGAGAAGATTTTTTTTTCAACACATTTCTGAACATAATATTTTTAATAACTCATTTCTAATAACTGATTTATTTTATTATCGCCATGATGACAGTAAATAATATTTTACTACATATAATATACTAGTATTCAGCTTGAAGTGACATTTAAAGGCTTAACTAGGTTAATTAGGCAAGTTAGAGTAATTAGGCAAATCATTGTATAACAGTGGTTTGTTCTGTAGACAATTGGAAACAAATATTGCTCAAGGGGGCTAATAATATTGACCTTAAAATGCTTTTTTAAAGTTTTTAAACTGCTTTTTTTCTAGCAGAAGTAACAAATAAGACTTTCTCCAGGAGAAAAAAATATTATAGGAAATACTGTGAAAAATGCATTGCCCTCTAAAACATAATTTGGGAAATATTAGAAAAAGAAAGAAAAAAAAATAAATCACAGGAGGGCTAATCATTTTGACTTCAACTGTATACACTGCCTCAGAGAAACAGCCTGGTAATCATAAACACATACAACCACCCTTTAAAATCTTTAGTTTTATACATGTATATTAAAGCAAAATATAGTTTACACCAGATTCCTTTAGTAACCATGGTTGGATCAACCATCTGAAGGATGTGTCAGTAACGACAATTTATGCTTCGTATCCGAAAACAAGTCACTTCATATTTAAAAGGTGCGGTGTGTAAGTTTGACACCCAGTGGTTGAACTAGGTATTGCATACCTGGATCAAAACAAATGCAAGCGCAGGTTGCCAGATTGACGACATCAACAGAAGTGAGCCTGATGATCGAGCCTAAATGCTGATTTAAGCAACGGCACGCGATAGAGGGAATATTCTACATATTAAAATGAGTTTTTGTTCTCACCAACAGCTCAAATTGATATATTAGACAAGGCTTCTGTTTCTCACAGGTGAACAACAGGATAAATGACAATGATCACCTCAAGTGCTTTATTCAGTGCTAAATGCTAATAATGTGAGTTTAAATGACATTTTACATGACATTTATTGCCATACTACTAAAAGCAGCAGCAGATAGTTCACCTCAGATCTTAAAAATAAAATAAACCGTTTGAATCTGAACTTTCAAGTGTTCACACTTAGCTGATGATTGATAATGAAGCGTGTTTGGCATGCTGTCCCGGGCGCCCTCCCGTTTGAAGGGCGAGAGGAGAGTTTGAGCTCAGGGTCTCGAGAACTCCCTTACTAGTGAACTACTGAGATATATCTGACTAAGAGTTGCATTAGGATGCTATTTTGAAGTAGTCAATTTACTTATGGTGTATGTCTTTGGACGGTGGGAGGAAACCGGAGAACCCGGGTAAAACCCACGCGAAACACGGGGAGAACATGCAAACTCCGCACAGAAATGCCGACTGGCCCGGAGAGGGCCGAACCAGTAGAGTTCTTGCTGTGGGGCAAGAGTGGTACCCACTGGGCCACCCTGCTTCCCTATCAGAGAAGGGGAGGAGTGTGGGGGGGGGATTCTTCAAGACAAAGATGACTGGAGTAGAAAGCTCTGGTAATTTATAGTGTGTCAGTATTCATCTGATTGGTACAAATACACGGAGCTAATGCGGTACCAGCTGGGTTCAATCATAAGCATGTGATCCTCTCGAAATTAGTTTATAAATAAACCACACTTAGAACTGTGACTCAGTGTAAGCCACCACATATCAGTGATTCATCATCTACATTTAATAATGTTAAAGAGTTTTAATGTGTATTAATTAGATTATAAACCTTTCCATTTCATTTGAGTGCAGTAAGTGCACTATTCTGTGCATCTGAATGGCTGTATTTACAATTCTGTCATGATTCGTCTGGTGCAAACAGCCAAATTATTACTGCAAATCTCGTCACGTAGCGTGTTGTTAGGACACGGGGTTACAATGTTACCTGCTCACCTAATGTTTACGCTCATAATATTTATATTATTTGCTAATTAATAACCTCATGTGGAACTCTGAATCTGCGTCTCATTTCCGTGTCTGCTACTGTCCACTGGAGGTTGCATTTCGGTCACGGATGCATGCTTTGAGAGCCTTTCTGACTGGATGAATGAAATATGCGGTTTTCCACCAAGGCAACCCGGTGGGCTGAAATATAATTGACTAAAGTGGCATTGGGTGGGTTAAAAGAACCAAAATAAAGCAGCCGTTCCAGCACGTAACGCACATTTTCAAAGCAGAATATCTGACTTCAGCATTGTTTTTCAGATAAACAAGAATGTTCACTTAGCATCTTTCAGAAAAATGTGCAAACATATTATGGTATTTTTATGCTTTAGAAGAGTCAAAAACTTACATACAGCACCTTTAAGAATGTTACCAATGTTCCTTTCTGAAGGTGTGACCACTTGAGGGTTAGTGAATAGTGAGTACATTTTCATTTTTGAGTGAACTATCCCTTTAATAGCCCTGACTGGGCAAGTAAATACTGAGTAAATTTTCATTTTTGACAGAATTATCCCTTTTAATATAACCCTGATTGGTCCAATATATCTTGAATAATTTGTGATGGCGTTTCAACATTTGCTTCTCTTCAGAAACCTGCTGTGCCTAGTTAGGATATACAAATAGTGAGCAAAATGCAAAATAAATAAATCACCATAAGCCTCCCCTTGAAGTCTGTACGTCTGCAGCAGAATCTAATGTCAGCGGGTGCAGAAAGAGAGCAAGCGAAGGCCTCCTGCCGGCATCTCACAACAGCGTCGTGGAATGGAGCGACTGTCAAACATTGTGAGGTTTGAACTGATAAAGTGAGTCATCTGTGACGTGCCCCGCAGCGAGCGCAGCTGAGAATATGAGAGCCAGATACGCAAGGCCCTTCGCTGTCACTCAAGCAAGGGCCTTTTTTTGGAAGCCTGTCCATCGGTGCCGATTTGCGACCTGCTCCTCGCCGCAGGTTTACCGCTGATGTATCATCTGTAAAGTGACGAACGCAGCTCGCGATTGGCTGTTATGGCAGCGATGTTGACACGTCTGTCTCTCATAGACGCAATTATCTGTTCTGCATCTGTGCACCTGTGACAACATGCCACTTTCTTTTTGCGTCTCAACGTGGCCTCTAGCCGTCGGACTCACCGCGGTGTAAACGGAACAATGGGTGAGTGCAAGGGCTGCACGATATTGGAAAAAATCTGACATTGCGATATTTTGTTTTTCTGCGATATACAGTGTTTTTTTTCCTGGGAATAATATTTCTAAAGGAGCTTTTGACATGGAGTTGAACCCGATTTTGGTAAAAACCCCAAACAATACAAACATAAAAATAAAACAAAACCCCCAAAAATCTGAAACATGATTTCTGTGTAATAACAATGGAATGACACAAAGAGAAAGTACTGAACTACTAAAACATATTTAATACTTTATAAAAAAGGCTTTTTTGGTGATGGCAGCTTGAAGACGCCTCTCATATGGAGAATGAAGTCACATGCATTGCTCAGGTGTGAGTTTTTCACAGACTTTAACAGAGTGTAAAAATCTTGATGGTTCTGTGTGTCTCGTCTATCAAATCTGAGCTTTAATTCATTTTTCTTTTTCGGATTCAAGTCAGGTGATTGGCTGGGCCATTCTACAGCTTGATTTTCTTTCTCTCAAAGAATTTGAGTTTCCTTGGCTGTGTTTTGGATCATTGTCTTGCTGAAATGCACTCTGGTTCATCTTCATCATCCTGATAATGTAGACTGAAGCAGCTAATATTCATTTACACTGAGGAAGGGCAGAAGGTTGCTGAAGAACTACTGAGAGATTTCAGCTGCTGTCTGGGCTTTCACTGCCTTTATACACCTTCCTTTTTTCCATGTATTCAATATTTTTTTCCCTGTGTCATTTAATTTTATTACAAATAACTTAATTTGTAAACAAATTAGATTAGTTTTCTCTGCATACAGTATATTGATTTATTTGGTTGTTACCAAACTCCAGTGAAAATTACAAGTCAGCAGCACCTTTAGAAATTATTTCTGAGAAAAATGGTGATGTGTTCAATACTTATTTCCCCCACATTATATTGCAACATGAATAGAATTTCACCAGATGGCTTGACTAGCTGTATTTGAAAAAAAAAATCATTAATTTAGATTGATTGGGGTGATTTTTATAAGGTTGTGAATATAGAAATTTATAAAAAATAAAACAAAACAAAACAAACAAATAATAGAGTAAAGAAGTAAACAGTGCTTTGTGGTTTTTCGGGAGAGTCAAACATAATTCGTAATAATGACATATAAAATAAAACAGTGTTGTCTTCATTGTATTAATAATTTAATAAACTTATTCTCCATTAAAGTTACAAATGTGCCCGAATGCTTTAAACTCTTTTGAAATGCCTTTAAAACGCATGCCAAATGATAAGGTTTCACTAAGTTATAAATACTTTGCAATGACTCTACAATGAAATCTCATGTATTCTCAATTGTTGTGTTGATCAGTAGTAATAATAATAATAATAATAATAATAATAATAAACTTTATTTTTATAAAGCGCCTTTAAAAGTAGCATCTCAAGGCACTTTACAGACATAAAATGTGCAACTGTAAAAGACACAAGGATAAATCCAAAAAAGTAATAATAAAAATTATTAAAAACACATAAAATAATACTAAATGTAAAAATCTGTCAAATAAAAGCTTCCCTAAAAAGTCAGTTTTAAAAGATGATTTTAAAATCCTCAGGGATTCTGCATTGCGAATATCAGAGGGTAAAGAGTTCCACAATTTAGGTGCCAATGAAGAGAATGCCTGGTCTCCCATAGACTTTAGCCGTGTTGACTGAGCAGTTAAAAGACCAGCATCAGACGAGTGTAATGCCAACTATTTGGAAAAAAAAATCTTTAATTTAGATTGATTGGGGTGATTTTGTAAGGTTGTGAATATAGAAATTTATGAAAAACAAAAAAGCAAACAAATAATAGAGCAAAGAAAAAAGTCAAATAAACAGTGCTTTGTGGTTTTTCAGGAGAGTCAAACAGTATTCAGGTGCAAAAATTGAATAATGAAGTATAAAATGAAACCGTGTAGTCTTCATTGTATTAATAATTGAATAAAATTATTCTTCATTAAAGTCCTGAATGCTTTAAACTTTCCTGAAATGCCTTTAAAACACATGCAAATAATAAAGATTCACTCAGTTATAAATACTTTGCAAGGACTCCACAATGAAATCTCATGTATTCTCAATTGTTGTGCTGATCAACTATAATCCCAACTCAACACTGCATATCCTGCGATTACGGGCACATATGGACCCTTTTCACAAGACTGTTATGACGCGTTTAACGGTCATCATAATCTTAAATGCTTGAATGTCAGTGTTTCCTAACCCTGTTCCTGGACACACACTAACAGTACATATTTTGGATGTTTTCCTTATCTGACCCATTAACTTCAGGTTTTGGAGTCTCTTCTGATGTTCTGATGAGTTGATTCAGGTATGTTTGACTAGGGAGGGGTTGAAAATGTGTACTGTTGGTGTGCCTTTAGGAACAGGGTTGGGAAACACTGGCCTATGTGGCAGGACAGTAAATTTGACATTATTTTCTCTTCTGTCCCCCATTATCAGTCTCACGCTATTTTTTTTTCTGAGTTTTTCTTTCAATATTTCAGCAAATAGGATTGTAAAATATTAATTATTTGTACTCTGGCATTCACTGCACTCTAAGTTTACCCAACTATGGTGACTTCCGCTGCTGAGAAACCCGTAAATGTGAAAAGGGTTCATTGTGCAGCCATCGATGAGCACAATATAACACCAGCTTTGGTATTAAGTTTAATAAAGCTTAATGTGATCTGAGGAAGGAGTCGGTGATCCCCTCGTACAGTCGCACCGTGACGCTCAGCGGGGACACCACCGTCATGCGGCGCGCCAATTAACATGGAAGCGCTGCCTCCCTCCAGCAGACAAAGCTAATAAAACAAGCCGGTTATAAAAATGAATGAGGAGCCCGTGGAAGAGGCGCTGCTCCGACATCCAGACCCAATGCAAACAGCTGTTAAGCGAGTTGACAGAGAAATGCTCTATTAATTTTTGGGAGATGATTTAGCATCAGCTGTCCGCAGCTAAAGGCCGTTGGCGGCGGAGATGCGTCGGGCTCTCTGAAAACATGCGAACGGGGCGGGGGGGTTATTTGTCAGGTCAGATTGTTGATCGCTGTCCTAGAACATTTGTCAAAAGGTCCGAAAGGGGGAAAAATGTGCTTGCGAGAAATAATTAGTTTCTCTGAGGCTTGTACCTGCGTTTCCAATTTCAGGATTGGAAGAGTCGTTAATGGCTGTTGTGTTTCCATTTGTGGCCTCCGCATTTAAAAGTCCCCATTGGTATCAAAATTGAAGGTATGCATTTGAGATTTACAGTCTCTCATGTTTGTTAATATGATCAATGCTTTTGATTACGTCACTCTGCACATAATTTGACCAATCAAATGCTCTCTACAAACTCAAGATGCAGCCTGCTTGACTATTAACGCTTTATCAGTAAAAGTAGCATATATGGTCATTTCATTGACATGGATTACAAAATAAACGTCATAAAAGTTTAACAATTGTGTAATAACCCCCAGTAACACTGCAGGGTTTTTTCAATGATTGTGTTTCCATTTGTGGCCCTCGTTGAAAAAAGCATGTGCACTTAAAAGTTCCCATGAAATCAAAATTGAGGTTTTCCAGCTTTTATTATGAATATGTTTGCTGCAAGGTTACCTGTTTGTATTTTGAAGATGTATGTATTTGAAATTTACAGTCTCTCATGTTCATTAATATGATCAATGCTTTTGGTGACGTCACACTGCAGATAATTTGATCAATCAAATGCTCTCTACAAGCTCAAGCATCCAGCCTGCTAGACCATTAACGCTTTCACCCGAAGAACCATATATGGTAACTTCACTGACACGGATTACAAAATAAAAGTCATACAAATTTAACAATTGTGTAATAACCCCCAAAAACACTCCAGTATTTTTTTCAAATGTTTGCAAAATTGACGATTACCAATATGAAATTTTATTACCAATATGTTAGCTGAAAGGTTAGCTATAATTTGTATTTTGAAGATTTATGGGTAGTATGATAACTTCCTTGACATTTTGTAAGTCATAAAAGTTTAATAATCTTGTAATAACCCCCAGCAACCTTCCAGGGTGTCCACGTATTGTGATGATTAGCCTATAAAGGGTGAATGTTTTATAAAGCTAAAACTGAAATCAAACAATTGCCAAGAAAATCTACATAAAGTGAGAAAAACAATCATAATGAGTACATTTGATCATATACTTTAAAATGTCAAAAAGAAATTGTCATTTGCTGTGGTCAGTATACTAATTGAATATATCATCTCGTTATCAGGATTTTTTGTCATGTCGCCCAGCCATACACTGAATAATGCTGAACTTCACAGAATATTTGTTAAAATAATATAAAGCAGAAAAAAATGCAGTTTTCCAGCTTGATAGTTATAATAAATTATATATTCGTTCAATTTCTGAAGGATCATGTGACATTGAAGACTGAAGTAAATCTTGGCATTGACATCACAGAAATAAATAAATAAATAAATAATAAAAAAAAAAAAAAAAAAAAAAAAAAAATATATATATATATATATATATATAATAATAATAATAATAATAATAATTCCTTACATTTATATAGCGCTTTTCTGGACACTCAAAGCGCTTTACACATTGTGGGGAATCTCTGTCACAATTATACACAGGAGACCCAAATGCAAGTGAATGCAAGATGATTTATTAATAGAGATAACAAGAGTCACAACTGGTATATCTCACCAGATATAGAGGAATTGTGTAGAGCAAGGGTGCTCCTCACAAGGAATCCAACACGCTAAACAGCGGTAATAGTTCATCCGAGAAACAGATCCGAAGTGAAGTCTCTCACTGATATCTTACCAGATATCGAGGGAAGGGGAGGTTAGTGCTATGGAGCAACTCTCAAGGAAATCGACACGCTTACCAGCGGTAATAGTTCATCAGAGCAGCAGATCCGGGGTGAAGTTTCTCACTGATATGGTTGTCACCAGTGCAGGCAGTTGCAACAACATCAATAAAACGGAGACGTGCATAAGGTCCAAATATAACAGACTTATGATGATTCACCACCAGCGGATTTAGCAAGAGTGCCTAACAGGAAGCAGACACAGAAGTGAACAAACAACGGACTGACAAACGCTATCTACAAACACTGAACATATAAAGGCGTGCGGTAATGCGCAACAGCTGTGGCTGAATGAAAACAGCTGAGTGAGATGAGTGGTACCAAGACACGTGATAACCCAGCTGATGAATGTAAACACACACACACCACGCGGTGAAGATATACCCAAACAAACACACCCACTTCCCACACACACACACACACATACAAGAAGAACAGATAGATCCACAATCGTGACAATCTCCTCATCCACCACCAGTGTGCAGCATCCACCTGGATGACACAACGACAGCCATATTGCGCCAGGCTGCACACCACACACCAGCTGATTGGTGGAGAGTAGACGAAGTGATGAAGCCAATTATGATATGGGGAGGGTTGAGGAGGCCATGATGGACAGAGGACAGTGGGCAAAGTTGACCAGGATGCCGGGATTAAACCCCTATTCTTTTTGGAAGGACATCCTGGGATTTTTAACAACCACAGAGAGTCAGCACCTCGGTTTTAACGTCTCATCCAAAAGACAGCACTGACTGAGCAGCATAGATTCCCCTTCACTATACTGGGGCGTTAGGACCCACACAGACCGCCCCCTCAGGTTGAGCGCCCCCTGCTGGCCTCACTAACAGCACTTCCGGCAGCAGCCTAGCTTTCCCATGTGGTCTCCCATCCAGGTACTGACCAGCGCAGCCCTGCTTAGCTTCCGTGCGTGACCATGTGAGAGTTGCAGAGAGCTAGCTGCCGGCTAAATGACCTTCTACAATCAGAAAACAGAATGCAGTCCTTATAAACTGCAATACAATTTCACAAATACTTCTCAAAAGCATCATTCATCACTATCAGACGCTTAATGAATAATGCAAATAATAATAGTTGGCACCTCGCAAAACACATGCTAGCTGATTAGCCATGAGCCATAACAGAGAAACCCTTTTCCAAAAGACCAGACACTGTCAGAAACACACACACACACACACACCAACTCCAGCGATCCACTTACACCAATGACACCCTCCTGACGGATGGGCTTAGAAGTGAAACTCATCCAGCCTGTTCTCTGATCAGTCATTGATCTGTAATGTAAGACTCGGGCTAAAGGGAGAGGGGGACCACAAATGACCACCTGCCAGTGCTTTGATTCAGGAAGGGACTGTCCAGCTGGCGGCACCCCGAGACACAATCCCCCCCTTCAGGCTGCAGCGGATCGATGGGACTGGGCGAATGATGGGGCCATGCGTGATCTCATCAACAGTAGCCCTCTCTGCCTCCCATTTACAGCCTCGCCGGGCAGCGCCTAAAAATAACCCACACCTCATCTGCAGGAGGCTTGCAGACGCATAATATCCACACACATATACACAACCGACAACTTTAGGATCAAAGCTGCTAGGAAGACTTTATAGTGAGTTAAAAGGAGTTTTTGTGTGAGCAGGTTATGAATTATTTGAACAGGACAACAACAAATAGATGTTGTTGTGTATTCGTTTTACATTTATGGCTTTTTATGTATATGTGGTTTTGAAAGAAGTCTCTCATGGCCACCAAAGCTGAAATTACTGTATTTTGACAAGTAAAAATACCCCCGAAACAAAACAGCAATGAATTATTTGAACAGGATAAAAACAAAGAGATTAATGGCTGAAAACTGCTGTTTATTATTGTTGTTTTGTATTAGTTTTACATGTATGGCTTTTGGCTGAAGCTTTTATGTATATGTGGTTTTGAAAGGAGTCTATCATGCCCACCAAAGCTGCATTTACTCTATTTGGACAAGTAAAATACTGTAAAATACACATTTATGGCTTTTGGCTGAAGCTTTTATATATATTTGTGCTTTTATAAGAAGTCTCTCGTGGCCACCAAGGCTGCATTTACTGTATTTAGTCATGTAAAATACAGTAAAATATAAATTTTTGGCTTTTGGCTGAAGCTTTTATATATATTTGTGCTTTTATAAGAAGTCTCTCGTGTCCACCAAAGCTGCATTTACTTTATTTAGTCATGTAAAATACAGTAAAATATACATTTTTGGCTTTTGGCTGAAGCTTTTATATATATTTGTGCTTTTATAAGAAGTCTCTCGTGTCCACCAAAGCTGCATTTACTTTATTTAGTCATGTAAAATACAGTAAAATATACATTTATGGCTTTTGGCTGAAGCTTTAATTTATTTATGTGGTTTTGAAAGAAGTCTCTTATGGCCACTAAAGCTGAATTTACTGTATTTAGTCATGTAAAATACAGTAAAATATACATTTTTGGCTTTTGGCTGAAGCTTTAATATATATTTGTGCTTTTATAAGAAGTCTCTCGTGTCCACCAAGGCTGCATTTACTGTATTTAATCATGTAAAATACAGTAAAATATACATTTTTGGCTTTTGGCTGAAGCTTTAATATATATTTGTGCTTTTATAAGAAGTCTCTCGTGTCCACCAAAGCTGCATTTACTGTATTTAATCATGTAAAATACAGTAAAATATACATTTTTGGCTTTTGGCTGAAGCTTTAATATATATTTGTGCTTTTATAAGAAGTCTCTCGTGTCCACCAAAGCTGCATTTACTTTATTTAGTCATGTAAAATACAGTAAAATATACATTTATGGCTTTTGGCTGAAGCTTTAATTTATTTATGTGGTTTTGAAAGAAGTCTCTTATGGCCACTAAAGCTGAATTTACTGTATTTAGTCATGTAAAATACAGTAAAATATACATTTTTGGCTTTTGGCTGAAGCTTTAATATATATTTGTGCTTTTATAAGAAGTCTCTCGTGTCCACCAAGGCTGCATTTACTGTATTTAATCATGTAAAATACAGTAAAATATACATTTTTGGCTTTTGGCTGAAGCTTTAATATATATTTGTGCTTTTATAAGAAGTCTCTCGTGTCCACCAAAGCTGCATTTACTGTATTTAATCATGTAAAATACAGTAAAATATACATTTTTGGCTTTTGGCTGAAGCTTTAATATATATTTGTGCTTTTATAAGAAGTCTCTCGTGGCAACAAAAGCTGAATTTACTGTATTTAGTCATGTAAAATACAGTAAAATATACATTTATGGCTTTTGGCTGAAGCTTTAATATATATTTGTGCTTTTATAAGAAGTCTCTCGTGTCCACCAAAGCTGCATTTACTGTATTTAATCATGTAAAATACAGTAAAATATACATTTATGGCTTTTGGCTGAAGCTTTTATGTATATTTGTGCTTTTATAAGAAGTCTCTCGTGTCCACCAAAGCTGCATTTACTGTATTTAGTCATGTAAAATACAGTAAAATATACATTTATGGCTTTTGGCTGAAGCTTTAATGAATATATATGGTTTTGAAAGAAGTCTCTTATGGCCACCAAAGCTGCATTTACTGTATTTGGTCAAGTAAAATACAGAAAAAAAAACTGAAATAGTTGTGCATTTACTTGATAAGGACAATAACAGGACAATAACAAAGATATTATTGTTTGAAAACTGCAAATTATTGCAGTTGTTGAGTAATTGTTTACATTTATGTCTTTTGGCTGATACTTTTATGTACAGTATATGTGGTTTTTAAAGAAGTCTCTGGTCAAGTCTTTACTCAAATAAATACAGTAAAAAACAGAAAAACTAAACAAAGCAGCAATGAATTATTTGAACAGGACAAAAAAAAAAAAAAAAAAAAAAGATATTAAGGTATGAAAACTGCAATTTATTGCTGCTGTTTGTATTTGTTTTACATTTATGGCTTTTGGCCTTAATATATTTATGGTATATATATATATGTGGTTTTGAAAGAAGTCTCTCATGACCACCAAAGATGCATTTACTGTATTTGGTCAAGTAAAATACAGTAAAAACTGAAAAATGCCCACCTTAAGACTTGGGACAAAATTTCACCTGAAACACTTGGTGTATTCAGTCCCTAAACGCCTTTTAAGTGTTGTGAAACGAAATGGCAACATTACAAAGTAGTAAATGTTTTACTTTCCCAACTTATTTTTTAAATGTGTTGCAAGAACCAAAATTGGAATACACGTTTATTAAAAAAAAAAAGAAAAATCACAAGGAACACATTGAATAATGTCTGTTGTATTGTCTGCAATGTAACACAAGCCAAAGTAAATTTAGAAATCACTACCTTATTTTTTATTTGCGTTTTCCATCCGTACTGTCCCAACTTTTTCAGATTTGGGGTTGTAAAATGATTAACAAAACAGCAATGAATTATTTGAACAGGACAACAACAAAGATATTAGTTATTTGAGTTACTGTTGCCTTTCTATCAGGTCAAACCAGTCTGGCCATTCTCCTCTGGCATCAACAAGGCATTTGCGCCCACAGAACTGCCGCTCACTGGATATTTTCTCTCTTTCGGACCATTCTCAGTAAACCCTAGAGATGGTTGTGCGTGAAAATCCCAGTAGATCGGCAGTTTCTGAAATACTCATCTGGCACCAACAACCATGCCACGTTCAAAGTCACTTAAATCCCCTTTCTTCCCCATTCTGATTCTTGCTTTGAACTGCAGCAGATCGTCTTGACCATGTCTACATGCCTAAACGCACTGAGTTGCTGCCATGTGATTGGCTGGTTAGAAATTTGTGTTAACAAGCAGTTGGACAGGTGTATCTAATAAAGTGGCCAGTGACTGTATACATATACAACTAGACTAGCTAAATTGTACAAACATGATTTGCTATCTGCATTTCCTACATTCACCCGCTGATGTATTAAAGTTGGTAACTGTCAAATGAAAATGGACCTTTCAGCATCTGCAGATGTATGCTCTGTATCTGTATGCTCAGAGCCTTAAAATTGTAAACCTAAAATTAACAACAGGAGTGTATTAAATCACGCCACAAAGTAGTTTCAAAGCATCCCTGCTGACATTTTCAAAGCGGTGACATTGATCTAAGTGTATGAATGCTCGCATTATCTGAGCGCGGCCGTTTGCTAAATGTAGGCTAATGCCTCCTGACACCTTTAAGTAACCATAAAGGCAAAGCTGGCACTCGTGAAATGGATCCTGAAGAGGCCTGTTGACATAAGCATTAATAGGAGCGTGAGCGCCGAGGGACAAAACAATGGCCTCTGCTAAAGATGTAAATGTTTCCTCGGAGGACGTTTGTCATCTCCTTGTTGATATATGGACCTGTCCTTTCCCAAACACGTCTATCTTCCTGTTTCTAATATAATGGCTTCATTATGCACTTGCTTATCAAGGTTCCTTTGCGAACAGAATCTTATTTTTGGCTGCAAGTTTTAAGCTGAAATGCTTGCCGCAGCTCGTTTAAAGGTGCTAAAGGTATGGAGCATCGTGCATTTCAGGCCTGATAAACCGGTCGCCGGCAATATACCAGATATGACATAACGCCAATTAAGAAATCACACTCTCGCACAGAAGCCCTGGCACATTTTTACAAGCCGGAGGCAAATGAAGCGCTCCAAGTGTTCCTGTCCCTCCTGAGCTGTAGCGCTAATCTTATGCTCGCACTTAAGGGGGAAAGGCAACGTAATTAGCAATAAACCAGCCCTCTGATGTGTGCGGATCAATCAGCTCTAGACCATTAGAAACTGGTTTTAATGTGGGAGGAAGGAGCTGCTTGCAGAATGTGCACTGACCGTTATTTCTGGCCTATAATGCCACTGCTGCAAGCTAAACCATGCACTGTTTACTACAGCATCTTGTTTTACGCTCTGATATCCCAGTACAGGGTATGTGCATGTTAATTAATTATTCTAAATGTTGAAGTATATAAATAATAATGGTAATCTAACATTTTGTTTAAATAAAAAAGCAAAAAGTATATATTTGTGTATATACATGTATTGTACATGTATATATAGAAAGTATATACTATAAATTATACATAAATGTAAAGCATATACACATACTAATACTACATACTTGTACTACAGCTTTTAATTAACTTTCATATAATTTATTCATTTTCTTTTCGGCTTAGTCCCTTTATTAATCCGGGGTCGCCACAGCGCAATGAACCGACAACTTATCCAGCAGGTTTTTTTACGCAGCGGATGCCCTTCCAGCTGCAACCCATCTCTGGGAAACATCCACACACATTCATTCACACTCATACACTACAAACAATTTAGCCTACCCAATTCACCTGTACCGCATGTCTTTGGACTGTCTGGGAAACCGGAGCACCCGGAGGAAACCCACGCGAATGCAGGGAGAACATGCAAACTCCACACAGAAACGCCAACTGACCCAGCCAAGGCTCGAACCAGCGACCTTCTTGCTGTGAGGCGACACCACTACCTACTGCGCCACTGCGTCGCCTAAATGTAATATGTTTTGGGTGCGTGTTTGAACAGACATATGCGCATAATTAATCATAATAATATCTAAAGGTGTCGATCTTGGTGGGTACTAATTTCGTCCTAAATGAGCATAAAAAGTTAGGAAAGCAGTCGAATTCTTTCATTATAACATTAGATGTGTGCATTTTTAAAGTGACATCCCTGTTATTTAATGTAATCAAACGAAAAATCCAAATAAATGAGATTCATTCGTTGCTCTTTAATCAGAATGTGTCAGTTATACAGTGAAGAAACGGCTAATGAGATTTTATAGCTTGATTATATTTCATTATAATAGCTATTAATTTTAACAAGCTGAACTGTTTGCTAATGTATTTGCTGCTAATGTATACTATTTATTTTTTCTTTTGTAAATAATAAGGTAACACTTTATTTTGATGGTCCATTTGAGTATTAGTAGACTGTCTACTTAATATCTGTTGACACTGACATTTAACAGTCCTTCAACAGACATTTAACTGACTATAAGAAACTTTGCAATTACATGTCAACTTACACTAACCCTAACCCCAACCCCAACCCTAACCCCAACCTAACAGTCTACTTATAATCTAATGATAATTAGTTGCAATGTAACTTACATTCAACAAACGGACCGTCAAAATAAAGTGTGACCAATAATAATAATAAAACATATATTACTGACCATTTAACTGTTTATTTACAATGAAACAGCTCCTTATTTAGTCATTTGGGTATTTTTTTTATGGGGGTCGGGGGAATTCCTTGTTATGGTGGGCGTATCTCTTATTTTCACATCCCAATGTTGACAGGTATGGTCATAAACTATGTTTCTGATCCACTATAAAGAATCGCCTCAGAGTCACTTGTTCATGAATCAGACTACATGGTTAAATTTTATGCACATGACTCTTTATTGAGAACCGGTGTCATGAGAAATCGAGTCCCCCCTGACAATTGGGTCCGTCTAGGACCCTGGGTGATCCTATTGGTTCACTGGAGTTGTATTAGGTATAGTTTATAGCGCCTTAGTATTATATATATATATATATATATATATATATATATATATATATATATATATATATATATATATATATATATATATATATATATATATATACATATATATATACATATATATATACACATATATATATACATGCAGCGAAATCTCATTTAGATTTTATTTATCATGATTTTATTTATTTTAGATAGACTACAACTTGCTACCACTTCTTATGTAAATATATAATGTTACATATAAATACCTAAAAACATCAAAAAGGCATATTTAAATGTTTAGGATCGTTTTTATTTATTTTAACTATGCATGTCTTTAGTAATATAAGTTGTTAAAATGTGAAGAATGAAAATAGACTAAAAAAAGCACTTTTGATGAAGACTGAGAACTTGCACTTACCGATAATAATGTTACTAATATGATAAATCTTGTTAAAATAATGTTACTAATATGATAAGTCTTGTTAAAATCTGAAGACTGAGAATAGACTATAAAATGCACTTTTGATCAGGCATTCAACGCAGACGACCCATTGGGGTCCTAAGCGGACTCGATTACAGGGGGGGACCCGATTTCTCACCACACCGTCTCAGAGTCATTTATTCATGAATCAGATTACAGTGTGATCTTATGTCTGTTTCTGATTTACTAAAAGAACCAACTCATAAGAATCACTTGTTCATGAATCAAAAAATCAGATCAGAGTGATTTATTCTCGAATCAAACTACACTAGTCATAAAGTATGTATCTGATTCACTCTAAAGAATCGGCTAATAAGAATCACTTGCTCTGAAGTCTCTGAGTAGTGATGTGATCCATGCAATGAGCCGTTGATAACTCTGACTGCAAGCTCAGCTGACTTGTATGCTAGCAACTCACTGCTAGCCATTGTTTCAGGCAGTTCAGCACAATGCAGTGATCGTGCCAATACACCGGCTTGTTAAAAAACCCGGGTTAGAGGTCACCGCATGGGTACAGAGCCCAAGTCAGACGCTTCATCAGCAAAACCATGTCAGGCATGCAATTGCGCTTTGTGTAGTGCTCAACCTCGCACCTCGCCAGCGCTTTCTCCACACTCGCTGCATGCGTCAAGGCCTTTGTCACTCGAATTGTCAGAGGAACTTCATTTGAATATGAATTAGTGTTGACATTTTCCCTCGCAACGCTTTGAGTGCAAGCTAAAAGGGAGTAGGCGCTCCGCTATCAGCACGTCGTATTAATGCGCGAGGGCTAAATCAGGATTTACAAAAGACGAAACAGTGCCTGGAAAAGTCAATCCAATATATAAATATTTTTGTTTCATTGATTTGAATGCTTGAACCGTGCCGCGATGCTTCTTGAAGGAAAATAAAGGATGAGATAATCCGAGCGGCAATGCCAAAGCGCGGTACGGGATCCACTATCTAGCTTTAACAGGATTTGCTTGTTTATGTGTTTATGGGTTGCCTTACGGGCCGCAGTCTGGCAAACGCTAGCTAATCTTATCAAGATCCAGCAATTTTCATTAAAGCACTCATAGAGCATTAAGTCCCAGCGTGAATCCATTGATAGCGGGGGGAGTGACGGGGGTGTTGCTCATTTTAACTGAGGGTTAACAGCTTGTTACCATACACAGGACGGGTGTCTGCCCCGAGGACGGGCGACCTGTTGTGGCACGAGGCAGCAGGGCTAATCCTCATAATGAGAGCCACGAAGACAAAAGCATTAAAGCATGGAGGAGAATATGGATAATGGGGGGAAAAGCTCAGAGACGTCGCTTAATGAGCTAAAGGGAAATGTTGTTTAGAAAACTCGATGCACGGATTTATGTTCACAAGATTCTCAGATTTAACAATGTAAACAACACACATTCCCTACCAATTTTCCTTAACTGCATTGCATAATGAGAGATGGCAGACTGAGTACTAAAACGTTTATTAGGGAATGGGATGGGGTCTGATTTCTGGTCTTTTAAGTTCTATTAATGATTCTGTTAAAATAACTGTGGATTTAGTATTACAAACATAATCCAGCACTAAATGATGAGATGATGTTAATGTTAAAGAATACAGCGGGGTAAATAAGTATTGAACATGTCTCAATTTTTCTGAGAAAACATATTTCTAAAGGTGCTGTTGACTTGAAATGTTCCCCGGATGTTGAAAGCAACCAAAGAAATCATATATGCAAAGAAAACAAATATAAATAGTTTGCAAGTAAAGTTATGCGTGATAAAATAAAATGACACAGGGAAAAAGTATTGAACACATGAAGTAAGGGAGGTGTAGAAAGATCGTGAAAGCCCAGACAGCAGGTGAAATTTCTCAGTAGTTCTTCAGCAACCCTCTGCCCTTACTCAGTGTAAATGAATATTAGCTGCTTCAGTCCGACATCTACATTAACAGGATGATGAAGATGAAACCAGGGTGGACATTTCAGCAAGACAACGATCCAAAACACAGCCAAGGAAACTCTCAAATTCTTTCAGAGAAAGAAAATAAAGTTGTAGAATGGCCCAGCCAATCACCGGACTCGAATTCAATAGAAAATAAAAAATAAAGCTCAGATTTGATAGACTAGACCCACAGCTCCTTTAGAAACATTATTCCCAGGAAAAAACATGGTGTTCAATACTTATTTTCCTTCCTGTATATTCAAATTTATTAAACAAGAACATAAAAATCACATGCGACACATGACCTTCCTATTTTAAAATCATGTAAAACACACCTGAACTTATTTTTCAAGCAGAAATTTTTTTCATAATAAAATAAATATATAATAATGAAATGGTGATATAATTATAAATATTTTACATAATATTTTATTAAACAAATATTTTCTGTAATGTAAAGAGATTTATTTGAAATCTGTAATGCATAAGTTATTCAAGATTATTGCCTAATTCAATATTACTTGTCATTTATATAATATAATATAATATAATATAATATAATATAATATAATATAATATAATATAATATAATATAATATAATATAATATAATATGGGCAACCCAGTGGCGCAGTAGGTAGTGCTGTTGCCTCACAGCAAGAACGTCGCAGGTTCGAACCTCGGCTGGGCTGGGTCAGTTGGCGTTTCTGTGTGGAGTTTGCATGTTCTCCCTGGGTTCGCGTGGGTTTCCTCCGAGTGCTCCGGTTTCCCCCACAGTCCAAAGACATGCAGTACAGGTGAATTGGGTAAGCTAAATTGTCCATAGTGTATGAGTGTGAATGTGTGTGTGGAAGTTCCCAGAGATGGGTTGCGGCTGGAAGGGCATCCGCTGCGTAAAATCGTGCTGGATAAGTTGGCGGTTCATTCCGCTGTGGCGACCCCGCAAGGGACAAAGCCGACAAAGAAAATGAATGAATGAATAATATAATATAATATAATATAATATAATATAATATAATATAATATAATATAATATAATATAATATAATATAATATAATATAATAATGTTTTTGTAATAATAATTATTGTAAAATATTTTTTTCTTTCTAATTTGGCAGTTTTTGTTTAATTTAATGTTTTACTAATGGAATAGATTTATACAAAACCTCAACAATATTATTTTATTCTATTTAATTATTATTTTTATTGCTTTTAAATAGTTTTAAATACTTTAAAACATTTTAAAACTAAATTTCATACTTTGAAATTTCAGGGTGGTACTTATAAATCTGTACCTTGCATCTGATTCGTCATCAATTTGTGTTGTATTAGCATTGCGTGGCTCCTGGCCAATAAACATTAGCACCAGCCGTTAAAAATTCCTATTGGTAAACCATCAGTCATTTCCTGATCCTATCCTTTCCACCACTGTCCCATAAAGTCAACGTCCCCATAAAGGACACCACTGATGCGGTTTTACCTGCACGAATCTTTACACTTCTCCAACTCATCCAGATTAACAGTGTAGTCCCAAATTTGGAGTGAGAAATTGACAACTGCACCCCCCTTTATCAGCATGAAGCGCAGTACCATCATGAAGATTCTCCCCGGTGTCCTACTCTCTCCTCCTTTTGATTTGCATTACAAAGGGCAGGATCAAAGGGCTCGGGTTGGGTAAAGCTGGCAGTGAACATCCCTCTACAGCGAGCCATTGTGTTGTTATGCAGCGCACATTCGACACAGTGCAACAGGCCTGGTGTGGGGAGATTCCCAGCGCTGCTCTCATCCAGCCAATGCAGCTTTTAGCTTTGGCCAATTTCTGACCAAAAAAGGATTTTTTTTGGGGTGGGCAGTGGTGATTGCGCTAAATTCTTTGGTGGCTTGCAATTGTTTTTTCTAAGATTGTTATTGTGTTACTATGGTATGATGAAAGAGATAAAAGAAGTCTCATCTAATCATTTTTAGATTTCACACATTGACTTATTTTACAGTACATTTGCTGTATTTTTCTGGTTAGATGTCATGTTTGAACATGGCAAATGGTCCATAGCGATGCTTATATTTCATGTTAAATTGCAGTAAACATTAGAAGGTTTTGTCTGTAAAAGTGACTAGTCATTCTCACCTATTTATTTGGCCAACTCAGACAATATATGTAGTCTTAATCTATTAAAATGTAATTAACAGTCTCTTTGTTAAACTGCAGAGTTAAATTTCAAACATAAATGATCAGAACAGAGATTAATGCAATTATAAAGCGTAAATAAAACTTTGTGATTCATAAGCTAACACTATTTTAAATACAGACATTAAAAAAATCATTAATAGTTGCCCGTAGCTCATGATTCATTCAGTAGGTGTTTTCCATTTATTTATGCTTTTGAATTTCTTTGAGACCTTGATTAATTCTCTAAAATGTTAAAAGTTTAACAAAGTGACTTTTATTGCTAGATTTTTGTTGTTTTAACTAATAAATTCGACACTTTATACTTAGATATTATACTTAATAGTATACATATTACAATCTTACTAGCACCCCTGATTCCATGAAGAACCGTTAGCATCCAAGGAAACTTTTGATGCAACAAAAGGTTCTTCATAGTCTAAAAAAAGTTAATTAGATTATTAAAATGATCCTCAAATAAAAAATGGTTCTTTTAGAAACTGTTCATTAAAAAACATTTTTGGAGAACCAAAAATGATTATTTTATGGCATTGTGCAATTCAGTTTGGAAGCTTCATTTTTAAAGTGTAGTAGCTTTTGAGAAGGTATGTCCCAATTTATTTAATCTTTTTCACATGTAGTGAAGCTGGCCAAAATTTGAGTGTGTCCTCACTGCAGCCTGTAGCATAATGGTGTACTGAATCAGGTCTAATACATAGTGGACGTTGATGTGCGAGCAGTTGTTGCTAGAAACAAGAATTATTTATATTCATTATTAATTTACCCATTACATTGCATGTTATTAATGTCTAAACGTAGCCCAACTTTAAACCAAACCCTCATAGTTATTAACATCTACACCTACCCCAACCCTCAGTTATTAATGTCAACACCTCCCCTTACCCTCACAATTATTACCATTTACACCTACCCCAACCCTAAACCAAGCATCAGTTATTATCATCTGCCCCTTACTCAACCCTAAACCCAACACTCAGTTATTAACATCTACACCTACCCCAACCATCAGCTATTAACATCTACACCTACCCCAACCCTAAACCCAACACTCAGTTATTAACATCTACACCTACCCCAACAATAAACCTAACCCTCATTTATTAGTCTACACCTACCCCTACCCCAACCCTTAACCCAACCCTTAGTTATAAACGTCTACACATACCCCTATCCCAATCCTTACAGTTATTAATGTCTACAACTACCCCAACCCAAAACCCAACCCTCACAGTTATTAACGTCTACACCTACCCCAACAACAAACCCAAACCCCTCAGTTATTAATGTCTACACCTCTCCTTAACCCAATACTCAACCCAATCCTTACAGTTATTAACATCTACACCTACCCCAACAATAAACCCAACCCTCACAGTTATTAATGTCTACACCTCCCCTTACCCCAATACTTAACCCAATCCTCACAGTTATTAACATCTACAACTACCCCAACAATAAACCCAACCCTCATTTATTAAAGTCTACACCTCCCCCTAACCCAACACTAAACCCAACCCTCGTTTAATAACGTACACCTACCCCTACCCAAACCCTTAACCCAATCCTCACAGTTATTAACATCTCCACCTACCCCAACAATAAACCTAACTCTCATTTATTAATGTCTACACCTACCCCAACCCTTAACCCAACCCTCAGTTATAAACGTCTACACATATCCCTACCCCAACCCTTAACCCAACCCTCAGTTATAAACGTCTACACCTATCCCTACCCCAACCCTTAACCCAACCCTCAGTTATAAACGTCTACACCTATCCCTACCCCAACCCTTAACCCAACCCTCAGTTATAAACGTCTACACATATCCTTACCCCAACCCTTAACCCAACCCTCAGTTATAAATGTCTACACATTCCCCTACCCCAACCCTTAACCCAACCCTCAGTTATAAATGTCTAGTTATAAATGTCTACACATTCTCCTACCCCAACCCTTAACCCAACCCTCAGTTATAAATGTCTACACATATCCCTACCCCAACCCTTAACCCAACCCTCAGTTATAAATGTCTACACATACCCCTACCCCAACTCTTAACCATACCCTCAGTTATAAACGTCTACACATTCCCCTACCCCAACCCTTAACCCAACCCTCAGTTATAAACGTCTACACATATCCCTACCCCAACCCTCAGTTATAAACGTCTACACATATCCCTACCCCAACCCTCAGTTATAAACGTCTACACATTCCCCTACCCCAACCCTCAGTTATAAACGTCTACACATATCCCTACCCCAACCCTCAGTTATAAACGTCTACACATATCCCTACCCCAACCCTTAACCCAACCCTCAGTTATAAATGTCTACACATATCCCTACCCCAACCCTCAGTTATAAACGTCTACACATATCCCTACCCCAACCCTCAGTTATAAACGTCTACACATTCCCCTACCCCAACCCTCAGTTATAAACCTCTACACATTCCCCAACCCCAACCCTCAGTTATAAACGTCTACACATATCCCTACCCCAACCCTTAACCCAACCCTCAGTTATAAATGTCTACACATTCCCCTACCCCAACCCTTAACCCAACCCTCAGTTATAAACGTCTACACATATCCCTACCCCAACCCTTAACCCAACCCTCAGTTATAAACGTCTACACATTCCCCAACCCCAACCCTCAGTTATAAACGTCTACACATATCCCTACCCCAACCCTTAACCCAACCCTCAGTTATAAATGTCTACACATACCCCTACCCCAACCCTTAACCCAACCCTCAGTTATAAACGTCTACACATTCCCCTACCCCAACCCTTAACCCAACCCTCAGTTATAAATGTCTACACATTCCCCTACCCCAACCCTCAGTTATAAACGTAGACACATATCCCTACCCCAACCCTCAGTTATAAACGTCTACACATATCCCTACCCCAACCCTTAACCCAACCCTCAGTTATAAATGTCTACACATACCCCTACCCCAACCCTCAGTTATAAATGTCTACACATTCTCCTACCCCAACCCTTAACCCAACCCTCAGTTATAAACGTCTACACATTCCCCTACCCCAACCCTTAACCCAACCCTCAGTTATAAACGTCTACACATATCCCTACCCCAACCCTTAACCCAACCCTCAGTTATAAACGTCTACACCTATCCCTACCCCAACCCTTAACCCAACCTTCAGTTATAAACGTCTACACATACCCCTACCCCAACCCTTACAGTTATTAACGTCTACACCTACCCCAATCCAAAACCCAACCCTCACAGTTATTAACGTCTACACTAGAGATGCCCAAACTCGGTCCTGGAGGGACAATGTCCTGCAGATTTTAGCTCCAACTCGCCTCAACACACCTGCACAGATGTTTCTAGAAAGCCAAATAAGCGATTGATTAGCTAGCTCAGGTGTGTTTGATTGGGTTGGAATTAAACTTTGCAGGACACCGGCCCTTCAGGACTGAGCACCCTTGATCTAAACCTACCCAACCCTCACAGTTATATAGTATGTGATGTCTATGTGTACATGTTCAATGGAATGTATTTGTTTATTAAGTGTATGTGTTGTCCTTGACAGTACACAGTGCTGTGTCCACATATTGGACTTAATCCAGTATGCCATCGTGCTACAGACAGCAGTGTGGATATCTTTCAAAACTTGGGTAATTAAAGATAATCATCTGTTTATCAGTTCCAAACATGTACTGACATCCTTCAGTGAGCGCATCTTCATACTTGTATTCCTTTCCACAAACGCTACAGTAAAGCATTATTTTAATCTATCACATACTGCCTACAGGGTGGAAGTGTTGCTGTAGTTAAACTCATCTCTTCTAACCGCCGACACACACACATGCACACACAAGCAAATGCACGAAAACGAACAAATCCGCTGAGCCATCTGCAAGCGGACGCACCTCGAGGAAGCGCAGAGCTGCCGTTTTCATATTCCCTCCATCTCAGGGAAGCGCGACAGCCCCCACCTTCCCTTCCCTGACGAGTTCATCGAGTTCAGTCCATTAAGGCAGAGCCGCTATAGCCTACTTACTGTGGCCATTTTGAGTTATCGCAAATAATTTACAGCCAAGTTTTGCATTGTCTTTAGAGCGGACTGAGGATGCAAGATGGAGTCCAGACATCTCCAAACTCCCACTTACTCATGCTGACCCTTCTCCTGTTCCTGTATGTGATTAACATGCCAGCTAATGGAGGACAGTGAGTCATGCTTTCGGATGGCAATGCTAGCCTATTGTTCTCAAGGCATGTGGGTAATGTTTCATCCTCCGAGGGAATGAATACGAGAGTCCGAGCCAACAGTGAAAGCGAAAACCTTGGGATTTGAGTAGGGGAGGACCATCTTTTCACACCTGCTCGAGTTTGCGACTTCACATCTGCTGTGATTCAAATGACTCATAATTGGATTAATTAGAAGTAGATGATTAAATACCAAAAGCCCAGAGCATGAAGCCATTTAAACGTGAAGCCGATTAAAAAGACACTTGACTCTTTAGTAGTTTGAAAGACGTGTTCATGCATTGGAAAAAAGAGTGTTGTTTGATTTCCAATAAGGATGGCACAGGCTCTAAACATATGTAAATGAGTACGCACAAAGCAACTTAAAGATGGTCTCATTTCAACTATTTTCACTCCCACAGGTATTTCTAGCAATGCATCCCAAAATAACTTCCGACCCAAATAGCTCTCCCATGCTAAAACAAAGACAAACCTCCTTATGCCACAAGAACGGGAAGAGAGTGTGTATAAGCTCAGCTCAAGAATTAGGAACACTGATGCTTTCTATTGATTCTGTTAAAAAAATTAAATAAATAAAAGCGTGCAAATAGACACTCATATGAAGAAAGCAAATATTGAATATATATTAATATAGATTAGTTTTTGGATTGATTAATTGTATGTAACTGATTGGAAAAGTTTTGTTTGTACAAATATGTATGGCTCAATTCAGTTTCGTGTCTGACGCAAATACTTTCATAAAGTTTGAAAATCACATTTCTAAATAAGGCCACAGTTATTGGTTGATTGTCTGATCTTGGTTATAGGCATGGGGCGATAAGCATTTTCAAGGTATACTACGGTTTGGAAAAGTCAAGGTTTTAAAACCGCTAACATTTTCTGTAATACCGTTTCTACGGTATATGTAAGATGTTTTTTACTTACGTATTTGTTTTTAAGGACAACAGTATCTCCTGCAGAAAAGATATCAAAAGATGCCATTTTAAATTGTAAAAAAAAATCTGTGTTTTTGAAGCAAATGAAGACAGCAGAAGTCAATAATTCATTTTAATTATTTAGCCGGACATGCTTACTGCTCCAAAATATTTGAAATGTTTCTCAAAAGTTTTTGTTTTTTACCCAGACATTTAAAAAGAATATATTTTAGAGCAGTAATCACAATACCTTGAAACCGTGATATTTTTATCCAAGGTTATCATACCATCAGGGTCTTATACTGTCCCATGCCTACATGGTTATGGTGTTTTTTAAAATCTAATTGCAATTATTTGGAATAATTAAGCTAGATTAATATTATATTAAGATTATATCATTATTTTATCACAGCATTGAAGTAAATAAAAAAATATATAATATATTTTATATATAATAAATATAAAAATATATATTTAAAAATATATATAATAAATATATTTTAATATTGAAAATTATATAATAAATAAATATATATATATATATATATATATATATATATATATATATATATATATATATATATATATATATATATATATATATATATTATTTATAATATATAAATAATAATGTAATATTCAAATAGTATTAAAAAAAAAATAAAATATATATATATATATATATATATATATATATATATATATATATTTGCATATACACATACATACATACATACATACATACATACATACATACATATATATATATATATATATATATATATATATATATATATATATATATATATATATATATATATATATATATATATACATACATGTACACAGTTGAAGTTAGAATTAGCGCCCTGTTTATTTTTTCAACACATTTCTAAACATGATAGTTTTAATAACTCATTTCTAATAACTGATTTATTTTATCTTTGCCATGATGACAGTAAATAATATTTTACTAGATATTTTTCAAGACACTTCTATACAGCTTAAAGTGACATTTAAAAGCTTAACTAGGTTAATGAGGTTTTCTAGGCAGGTTAGGTTAATTAGGCAAGTTATTGTATAACGATGGTTTGTTCTATAGACTATCGAAATAAAATATAGCTTAAAGGGGCTAATAATTTTGACCTTAAAATGTTTTTTAAAAAATTAAAAACTACTTTTATTCTAGCCAAAATAAAACAATTAAGACTTTCTCCTGAAGAAAAAATATTATCAGACATACTGTGAACATTTCCTTGCTCTGTTAACCATCATTTGTGAAATATTTAAAAAAGGAAAAAAAAAAAACATCAAAGGGGGCTAGTAATTCTGATTTCAACTGTATATATATATAAAAATTAGGAAAAAAGTTCATGTGAATCTTTGACGCTGACATAAGAAAAATAAGATTTAAAAAAATACTTTAAATAATCCGAGGGCAGTTTCATTCAGTGAACCACCTGAGTGTGTAAAGCTGCCATGTAGTTCAGGTCAAACCACGTGAGTCTCGAGTCGATTAGTCGACTAGTCGGTGCAACCTCTAATTATTATTATTGTTGTTGTTTTTGTTGTTATTATTTTTATTATTATTTTATTTTTTTGCCATACAAAAAGTATTACATAAAATATTCAAGTATTATATTATATTGGAATAAAATGTTTATATTGTAAATAATTTTCTTAGTTAAAAACATTAGGCTGAAACCATAAGATGCATCAACAAAACTAAAAAAATAAATCAAAAGGTTAAAAAGAAAAAGACTAAAAAAGCTTCAGTTTTAATTATTAAAAACCAATGCCACATTTAATCTCTTTTGAGTTTCTTTTGGTGTGTAATTACGATACAAAACACATTACCTTGTGCTGTGCAGTCCTGACACAAAGCAATTCAGCCTGACTGATGTACATCCAAATTTGGACAGTGCTTTGCCAGCCCTCCTTTCACTTCCTCTAGTGAGCAGCACAACAGTCAGAAAGAAAGAATGCGTTTGCCTGCTTCAGCATAAGGGACGGGGTGCTAGTGAGACTGGGTATTGCTGTATCCAGGTGTTACAACGCAGGCCAGAGCTGGAGCCAGGCCAGGTCATGTGGAACTCAGACAACGGTAACTTGGAGCATATGGAAATACAGCTGGCTTTGCATATATGCCACGGCTGAGTAAGTCGCATCCGCGCACACACACGCGCCACAGACACTCAGGCAGTAGAAGTGCTGAGCTCAGCGATGTTTCGAGGAGAAATCCCTCATCTGACACTCACATGCATGCACAAATTTACACTCGCGTGGTGTATGCATCCAGCAAGAGGCTTTTTAAAGATGCTTTTCAGGAAAAAAGATGTGCAGAAGTTTTATTATTGTAATGAGTGCACGTTTACATTATCTTGTTGTGATTATTTGCTGAAGCTTTTATCGTGCTATACGGTGTTATCAAGATATTGACAAAAAAGCTTATAACATTATAGGTATAATAACATAGATATAGTGTAGGAATAATGATAAGAAATACTTAATGTAATGTATTACTGTATATACAGTTGAAATCAGAATTATTAGCCCCCCTGAATTATTAGCCCCCCTGTTTATTTTTTTCCCCAATTTCTGTTTAACCGAGAGAAGATTTATTCAACACATTTCTAAACATAATGGTTTTAATAACTCATTTCTAATAACTGATTTATTTTATCTTTGCCATGATGACAGTAAATAATATTTGACTAGATATTTTTCAAGACACTTCTATACAGCTTAAAGTGACATTTAAAGGCTTAACTAGGTTAATTAGGTTAACTAGGCAGGTTAGGGTAACTAGGCAAGTTATTGTATAACGATGGTTTGTTCTGTAGACTATCGAAAAAAATATAGCTTAAAGAGGCTAATAATCTTGACCTTAAAATGATTTTTTAAAAATTAATAACTGCTTTTATTCTAGCTGAAATAAAACAAATAAGACTTTCTCCTGAAGAAAAAATATTATCAGACATACTGTGAACATTTCCTTGCTCTGTTAAACATCATTTGGGAAATAATTCAAACAATAATTCTGACTTCAACTGTACATATTCAGATTTAACAAATGTTTTAACAAAATTAAATTGCATTAGAATCATAAAGGACAAAATACTTGACAATAAATTCTCATTAGTGAATGTTCGTTAACTGATTAAAACCAACAGAAAAAAATGATATACTATGTTAATATTATAGTTAAAAAGTACAAGTGAATTTTATTAGTTATTAAATAATAAAACAATTACGACTTATAATCAGATTATGAATATTTTAATGAGTTCTTAGGGATTAAGAAATTAACATCTAAGATTATTAAAAGCTTTGTTTAGTTTTCATGATGAGTTTACTTAAATAGTAATGTAATGTGTGTATTTATATAGCGTATTTATCCATACACCCAAAGCGCTTTTCAATCATGAGGGTGGTCTCTCCGCACCACTGCCAGTGTGCAGCATCCACTTGGATGATGCGACGGCAGCCACAGGAAAAAGGCGCCAGTGCGCTCAGCACACACTAGCTATAGGGGGAGTGGAGAGACAGTGATAGAGTCAATTCGGTGGACGAGGATGATTGGGGGGCCATGATGGGTAAGGGCCAATGTAGGGAAATTTGGCCAGGACACCGGGGTTACACCCCTACTCTTTACAATAATTGCTGTGGGATTTTTAATGACCACAGAGAGTCAGGACCTCGGTTTAACGTCTCATCCGAAAGACGGCACTCACTGACAGTGTAGTGTCCCCTTTACTGTACTGGGGCATAAGCTCACACAGCCCACAAGTTGAGCACCTGCTGTTGCCCTCACTAACACCACTTCCAACAGCAACCTAGTTTTCCCATGTGGTCTCCCATCCAGGTACTGACCAGGTTCAGCCCTACTTAGCTTCAGTGAGTAACCCGTCTTGGGCTGCAGGGTGATATGGCTGTGGCAATTAACTAATTGTTAACTATTGGAGTCTCATTGCACTGTATCAATGTATAACTGGCCTATAAATAGTCACAAAATTCTCAATCAATATTTTAGCATGTATTAAGCCAGGTTAGGATGTGAAAACATTAATGTTTCATCTATTAATTTAACTAATTAAATCTTCAAGCATTTGTCACAGAACACACTGCAAATACAATGTGAATAGTCTTAAAAATTGCTCTAAAAGTTGAAATTATAAATAATTATTTATGTTATTTTGAAGTGCTCACACTTCTAGCAAGGTCTTCTACCTTTTCAAAAGGTACATTTTTGTTCTTAACAGGTCCTTAAAAGTACATATACCTAAAAAGTACAAATATGTACCTCATAGTACCTTCAAAGGTACAAAAGTGAACCCTAAAGGCTCATTTATACTGCATCAAGCGCACAAGTATGCTCCGGCACACCTCTCAAATAATGTAACTACATGTCACAATGACGCGTAGCGCAAGCTCTGTGATTGGTCACTTTGTAGCAGTGACGAGTATGGGCGGTGCTGAGAGTCATGGAGAGCAGCGAGCCCAACGTAGCGAGTGTTTACAAGTGTTGAGTCCCGTAAAGGAGCTTCAGTAGGAAACTTTTGTTTTGCTTATGATTAAAGTTGTTACACGTCTGCTGTTTCCCGCCTCTGAATGACCAAGTTTTAGCTACTTGCACATTACGGTAGATTTCAGGAAAAAACAAAACACCTCTAAATAAACACGACACAGAGGAACATAAAAACATACTACCAGCTAGTGTTTTGCAAGTGTTATTGCAGAGCAACACAAACAGCATACAGAGGTGAAATGCACAGCTACACACAAGGCATGCGCCGTGGGTCACAGCGATCACTTAATGCAGAAGTATAAATCAACCTACAGTATAAGATGCCAATGTCCACCTGTACGGTACAGACGTGTACCTTTTGAAACGGTACCACCATTTTGTACCTTTATTTCTGAGAGTGCATGATATTAATATTGTATGTTCATTATCACAATATATTGAATAACTGAATATCGGCATATGTCTAGAGTGTGTGTTTCTTTTTGTTTTTGCATAACTGATTCAGTATCAGTCCATGCATGTAATACAAAAAAAAAAAAAAAAGTAAATCTCTCTCCTTACACACTATAGTCGTTCTCGTCTCTCTGTGCAGCAATAGACGGAGTGATTGATTGAAGCTTGCATAAACCTTGATAAACAACGCCTCTTGTCGCTTTAAGTTTCATGACCCATTTTGAGGCTGAATCCTTGCCTGCGGTGATTGATGGCTTGAGATGAAAAAAAAAGAGAAGAAAAGCGATGGGATGTTTACCCAGAGAACATTGTCCTTCATTGTATCTCTCAAGGTCTGTTGGAAGACTTTCTCTGGAGGGATGGCAGGAGACGCTGTCTGTGAGATTCCACTCATACAATGACCGATGAGGAGAATGACGGCAAAACAAACAAGCGTGATAGCTGTAACAAAACACGGTTTCTTAGCAACACGTTCCTTTAATAAACCTGCTGGCAAACAGCATAATTAAAAACGAGGAACTGTTTCAGCTGGGACGGTGCGGGAGAGGTCACAATATCACACTGTTACTTTTGGTGTCTTTGCATTTGGAACTTAAACATTATTTAAAGAGACAGTACACCTAAGGATGTCAATTTTGGTCATTTGCTCACCCTTCATTGCACGCTTGTTTGACTTTTGTGCTGAACACGCAAAAATATAATTTAAAGAATGCAATACTAATGTTCTTTACAAACATTTTCTGTTGTGCAGAAAAAAAAGTCTTTAATAAAAAAAGTTAGGGCGACACGGTGGCTCAGTGGTTAGCACTGTCGCCTCACAGCAAGAAGGTCACTGGATCGAGTCCCAGCTGGGTTAGTTGGCATTTTCTGTGTGGCATCCGCTGAGTAAAAACATATGCTGGATAAGTTGGCGGTTCATTCCGCTGTGGCGACCTCTGATGAATAAAGGGACTAAGCTGTAGAAAACGAGTGAATTAATGAAATTGGCCGTAGTGTATGTGTGTAAATGAGTGTGTATGGGTGTTTCTCAGTACTGGGTTGCAGCTGGAAGGGCATCCGCTGTGTAAAACATATACTGCATAAGTTGGCGGTTCATTCCACTGTGGCGACCCCTGATTAATAAAAGGACTAAGCTGAAGGAAAATGAATGAATGAATAAAAAAAGTATTTTAAAACAAAAGTGAACTCTCAATTTAAAACAGTCAATAGCGTTGAAAGCCTTGTAGACAGTGTGCTAATATCACCCCCCACCCCCCTGTTGGAACAAAATAAATGAATGAGAATCCAGTCCACGAGATTCGAACAAGCAGAATGTCTTTATTGAGACGTGTTGGTTAGTCTGCAGTCATACAGCGTCTTCAAGAAGCCCACGAGTCTGCAAGAGCCTACAGGAGTCTCTTACAGTGACAAGAGTCTAAAAAACGTCTAAAATCAAGACAGAGTCGCCCTGTCTATTATGTGTTTTAGGAGGGGGCAGAGTGTAGGTGGAGACATAGAAAACGGGCATGACTACTGTAGTTTTAGTTGAAGATCTTGTTTTAGGGTCCTGAGGTTTCACCTGCCAGCTTGAAAGTATCACCCAAAGACAAAAGCACCGTGACCCGGACAGAGATTGAAATCATCAAATTCTCAACACCCCCCTCTCCAACTTCACTTCCAGTAGTAGATAGACTGTAAGGCTGCGTCCGAAACCGCCTACTATTCAGTAGGTACTGCATTTGAATTTAAACGTACTACTCGGCCGTTGGAAAAGTACGTTCTATACAGTATGAATGTGAGCAGTATGAATGGAATTCGGACGTACTACATCCGCCATTTTGTCATGGTCACGTGACCTATCTGCGTCAGTTGAGTCGCTTCACGTCCTTTTATAAATTCTCTCGCGGGGCATCATGGGATAGCGCAGCGTCCATGGGATGCGCACTTCAGAATCTCGCCGGAAGTAGTAAGTCATCCGGGTACTTCTCGCATACTGATTTTCGAATTCTAAGAATTCGGACGTACTACTCGACTCGCATACTGATTTTAGCGTACTGTATAGTATGGAAGTATGCAGTTTCGGACGCAGCCTAAGTGAAGTTGGAGAGAGGGGGTGTTGAGAATTTGATGATTTCAAATCCTAATAAAGGCAAAAATGGCAAAAAAATACATCTTTAAAATTCTGTCAAAATTGTACTTTATATTTAGAATTTGCACATTTCTTTTAAGCCAACAAGAGCTGTAGAGAACTCATTTAAATGCTGTCAAATTCAAGAGTGACATGTTTGACTAACAATATCTTCTACTAAAAACAGAAAAATGTGTTTTCACTTATCAGTTATACAACAATTTTGGTGGCCGCCCTTAAAAAGATGCTGTTATCATGTCCATGTAAACTACAACAGTGAAACAGCACATTTCTTTCAGGAATCTTTCCTAAAACCAACATTTTTACAGCCACTTTCAACCCTTAAAAGTGTCAACTTCTTCTATCTGACAGCAAACTTTTCAACATCCGTCATCTGTCAGTTTTGAATCCATATCACTTCCCGAAGCCCAATCTTCCTGGAACTTTCCACATGAAGGTGAGACCATTTGCATTTCTTATGTGCGTTACTGCCAGTCCAATCACTCCCTCCTCTGCGCCTCCTAGTAAAAATGTTACATTCTATCTCAAATAAAAGGGAAAAGTCGCTGTCAAGCTGTCCACGAGAGTGAAAAAAAATGTTCAGCTCTACTTCTAGGTTAAATTCTCCTGAGTTTTCATCATCATTACTTGAGTCTTTAGTGTGACACGATTAAACATTTTTATTAGCCCCAAATGTTAATACTCTAATACTGTATAATTGATTCAGGAATCTCTGATCAACAGTGTTGGGTAAGTTACTTTAAAAAAGTAATAGATTACAAATTACTGACTGGAAAACTGTAATCTGATTACATTACTAATTACTTAATGTAAAAAGTAATCAGATTACTAGTTACTTTATTTTGAAGTTACTTTTAAAAATATAAAATATACCTATAAAAAATACTAAATAAACTGCAGCTCTTTCAGTAATTTAATATTCACTGAAAAACATTACAATGGGTTTAACACAGCAGCTTGACATATTCAAAAGACTTAAAGAGTTAACCCAAAACTTTCAATTCTCTCATCATTCACTTGTTCCAAATCTGTTTGTCTTTTTTTTTTAACACAAAGACATGAAGAAAAGTGGATAACCATTTACATCTATAGTATGCAAAAGCACTGCAGTGTTTGGGTGTTTTATGTGTTTGTCTGAGGTAATTAATCTACCGAAATGTGTATATTCCATACAAAGCATGAAGCTAGTTGGTCAATTCTTGTTGCGTGACTCGCGATTTTCAACTGGTGTGCCTGGAAAATGCGAGCGCATACAATATGCGCTCCGAATATGTGTGCACAAGCCACGTGCCTCTATTGGAAATAACGAACTTGCGAGTACAAAAGACGCGATATGTAAACGGCCCCATAAGCAGCTACGCTTCTCTTCACATTCAGAAGATACCTTCACTTCCAATCCTGCACAAAAATCCAATTTAGCCTGTTTAGGCTAAGTTGGACCGCCGTGTTTTTGGGCGCTGGTGCCCTCCTTGGTGACTAGTGTTGTTGTTGAATGCTTTTTTCTATTCAAATGCTTGAACAAATAGCTGGTCAGGTTAAAAGCAGTGGAAAGTTCTTTAGAGACTGGACATATCTTTGTTTTTATGCTCAATACAATCAAAGTAATGTCTGTATTTCCACTTGAAGAAGCAGCCACTCTCGCCAGCAACCATTTCAGCTTGAGATCTCCAGCAATTTAAAAGCGGATGCTTATTACCTGACGTTGCAGCGGAAAACGTTATTTAAAAGAAGCATTTATTTTCTTTTAAAAACTATATTTGTAACAAAAGTAACGCAATTACACTGACTTTAGTAACTGTAATCAAATTACACAAATTTAAAATGAAATTCGTTACATTACTGCGTTCCTCAAAAATGTCATTAGAATACAGGAACGAGTTACTGTGGAACACATTACAGCCAACTCTGCTGATCAATAAAACCAAACAGAACTCAAAATTTGTAATAATGTAAAAGATTTTACAGCCACTTTCAACCCTTAAAAGTGTCAATTTCTTCAATCTGACAGCACACTTTTCGACATCCGTCATCTGTCAGTTTTAAATCCATATTACTTCCCAAAGCCCAATCTTCCTGGAACTTTCCACATGAAGGTGAGACCATTTGCATTTCTTATGCACGTTATTGCCAGTCCAATCACTCCCTCCTCTGCGCCGCCTTGTAAAATTTTTCACATTCTATCTTAAATGAAGGAAAAATAAAATAAAAATCGCTCTCAAGCTGTGCACAAGTTTGAAAAAATGTTCAGTTCTACTTCTAGGCATGGGCCAGTGTAAGTTTTTGACGGTATGATAACCTTGGATAAAAATACCACGGTTTCACAGTATCACGGTATTGTGATTACTGCTCTAAAATAAATTCTTTTTAAATGTCTGCGTAAAAACTTTTTTCCCCATTGAACACAATTTATTTTATTTTAAGAAACATTTATAATATTTTGGAACAGTAAACTTGTCAGGCTAAATAGTTAAAATAAATCATTGACTTTTGCTGTCTTCATTAGTTTCAAAAGCACAGATTCACAAATACCTTGGGAACGGTATAACAGAACATTTTAGCAATATTATTACATTGACTTTTCCAAACCATGGTAAACCTTGAAACCGGTTATCATCCCATGCCTATCTACTTCTAGGTTAAATTCACCTGAATTTTCATCATCATTACTTCTTTAGAGTCTTTAGTGTCACATGATTAAACATTTTTATTAGCACCAAACGTTAAATCTGTAATACTGTATAATTAATTCAGGAATCTTTGATCAATAAAACACAACAGAACTGAATTTGTCATGATGTAAAATTTTTTACAGCCACTTTCAACCCTTAAAAGTGTCAATTTCTTCAATCTGACAGCAAACTTTTCGACATCCGTCATCTGTCAGTTTTAAATCCATATCACTTCCCGAAGCCCAATCTTCCTGAAACTTTCCACATGAAGGTGAGACCATTTGCATTTCTTATGCGCGTTATTGCCAGTCCAATCACTCCCTCCTCTGCGCTGCCTTGTAAATTTTTTTTTTACATTCTATCTTAAATGAAGGGAAAATCGCTGTCAAGCTGTGCACGAGAGTGAAAAAAGCTCTCAGTTCTACTTGGCCTGTTAATCAAAGCCTTGAGTGCCAGCGCTGTGTCTCCCGTCTGCACTGGATCCGGGACTCATACATAAAGATGCTCCACTTCACTCCGTTTCCCCCCGCTCCGCAGCTCTGGGTGCTGACACTTACTCCAGAGGCCTTCGACAAATGAGTGCACCATCGCCCGTCTCCTCTTTCATCAGACGCTAACCTTTTCATCACCCTTCAATGTGGCAGCCATCATGGGCAATCATCTGGCCCCAGTCAGATTAATGATCTCAGCGCCTAGAGTGGGTTGCCTACTCGCTGCTGTAGTGCACAAGTCTAATTGGATTGCTAGAGGTCAGCTTGAGTATTGTTACAGGGTGACCCTGACAGTTGCACTTGAGCCCGGCAGTGGCAGGACTGTTGTCATTGGTAAGATTAGAGTCATATGCGACAACATAATGAAAGTTTGTGATGCAGAAAAGAGGGGAAAGTGTTGGGATGCTCTGACACAAATGTCACTGGTGATGGCTGAGTATCGGTCTTTGGACAAGGTTTGTGTTGAGTCTGAATCCAGCAATTGCACCATCATTTTTGGTTCTGTCACTGTTCTGTTGGTTTAGTTCTGTTGTTCTCTACGGACTGTTGTCTTTGGTAAGATTAGAGTCGTATGCGACAACAATGAAAGTTTGTGATGCAAATAAGAAGGGAAAGTGTTGGGATGCTCTGACACAAAGATCACACTGGTGATGGCCGAGTATTGGTCTTTGAACAAGGTTTGTGTTGAGTCGTGATACAATGAGAATCTGAATCCAGCAAGTTCACCATCATTTTTGGTTCTGTTGTTGGTTCTGTTGGTTTGGTTCTGCTTGGATTGTTGTCATTGTTAAGATTAAAGTCATATACGACAACCTAATGAACGTTTTTGAAGCAGAGGATTGTGTTGGGATGCTCTGACACAAACATCACTAGTGATGGCCGAGTCTTGGTCTTTGGACAAGGTTTGTGTTGAATCTTGATACAATGAGAGTCTAAAACCAGCAACTGTACCATCATTTTTGGTTCTGTTGTTGGTTCTGTTGGTTTAGTTCTGCTTGGACTGCTGTCATTGGTAAGATTGGAGTCATTTGCGACAAAATAATGGAAGTTTGTGATGCAGGGGATTGTGTCGGAATGCTCTGACACAAATGTCACTGCTGATGGCCGAGTCTTGGTCTTTGGACAAGGTTTGTGTTGAGTCTTGATACAACGAGAGTCTAAAATCAGCAATTGCACTGTCATTTTTGGTTCTGTTGTCGGTTTTGTTGCTTTGGTTCTGTTGTTCTGTTCAGACTGTTGTCCTTTGCAAGGTTAAAGTCATATACGACAACATAATGAAAGTTTGTGAAGCAGAGGATTGTGTTGGGATGCTCTGACATGAATGTCACTGATGACTGGAGTCTTGGTCTTTGGACAAGGTTTGTGATACAACAATTGTCCGAAACCAGCAACTGCACCATCATTTTTGATTCTGTTGTCGGTTCAGTTGTTCTGTTGGTTGGTTCTTTTGGTTTGGTTCTGCTTGGACTGCTGTCATTGGTAAGATTGGAGTCATATGCGATAAACAAATGAAAGTTTGTGATGCAGAGGATTGTGTTGGGATGCTCTGACACAAATGTCACTGCTGATGGCCGAGTCTTGGTCTTTGTACAAGGTTTGTGTTGAGTCTTGATACAACGAGAATCTGAATCCAGCAGCTGCACGCGTCATTTTTGGTTCTGTTGTTGATTCTGCTGTTCTGTTCAGACTGTTGCGATTGGTAAGATTAGAGTCATATGCAACAACATATTGCAAGTTTGGGATGCAGAGGATTGTGTTGGGATGCTCTGATACAAATGTCACTGGTGACTGGAGTCTTGATCTTTGGACAAGGTTTGTGTTGAGTCTGAATCCAGCAACTGCACTGTCATTTTTGGTTCTGTTGTCAGTTCTGTTGGTTTGTTCTGTTGGTTTGGTTTTGTTTTTCTGTTCGAACTGTTGTCACTGTAAGATTAGAGTCGTATGCAACAACATAATGAAAGTTTGTGATGCAAATAAGAGGGGAAAGTGTTGGGATGCTCTGACTAGGCATGGGGGGCGGTATAAGATTCTGACTCTATGATAACCTTGGATAAAAATATCACGGTTTCACGGTGTTGTGATTACTGCTCTAAAATATATTCTTTTTAAATGTCTGGGTAAAAAACATAAACTTTTTCCTTTTGAACACAATATATTTTATTTTGATAAACATTTACAATATTTTGGAGCAGTAAACATGTCAGGTTAAATAATTCAAATGAATCATTGACTTCTGCTGTCTTCATTCGTTTCAAAAACACAGATTTCTTTACAATTTAAGATGGCATCTTTGAATATCTTTTCTGCTGGAGATACTGTTGTCCTAAAAACAAACAAACAACAACAACAAAAAAAAAACGTAAATAAAAAAATCTTACATATACCTTATGAACGGTATTACAGAAAATCTTGGTGGTTTTAAAACATTGACTTTTCCAAACCGCAGTAAACAGTACCTTGAAAATGGGTATCGTATAGTTTGTGACGCAGAGGAGAGTGTTAATGATACAACGAGAGTCTGAAACCAGCAACTGGTTTTTAGTTCTTCTTATTCAACAGTTAGAGGGATAATTCACCCAAAAATAAAAACTCATTTACTCACACTTGTTCCAAACCTGTTTGAGTTTTTTTGTCCAGTTGAACAGAGAAGAAGATATTCGGAAGAAAGTTGAAGACCTATTGACTTCCATAGTATTTGCTTTTCCTACTATGGATGTCAGTGGTTATATGTTTTCAGATTTCTTCAGAATATTCTCTTCTGTGTTTAACAGAAGAAAGAAACTTATAAATGTGAATAACCACTCGAGGGTGAGTAAATATTGAGTAAACGGAACTATCCCTTTAACACAAGACAGCATAAAGGAGGGGAAAATCTAATCGTAAATGCACACACAGTTCAAAGGTTTGGGGTCAGTAAGACTTTTTATGCAACTGTGTGTGTGTGTGTGTGTGTGTGTGTGTGTGTGTGTGTGTGTGTGTGTGTGTGTGTGTGTGTACTTATGTATCGACAGATTGATTGACACTTTTATTTAGCAAGGATGAACTAAATTGCAAATAAATGCTTTACTTTTTGATTTTTCTGTTAAAATCACTGTTTTTTCTGTTAAAAATTAAATAAAATGCAACACAATTATTAATAATAAATGTATATATAAAAATAAAATACATTTTTAATTAATAGTATTTAAAAATACTTTACAATTTTATTAAAGCATCATGTCACACTCAAGGTTTCTGGAAACTGCTTTGTTATTACAGCAATAAATTACATCATAGAAAACAGTTATGTTTTTCAATAATACTATTAGCAATATTATTGTTTTACAGAATAAAAGGCATGTAGTCTTGATGTGCATGAGATAACCTCTGAAATAATTTTATTACTCTGAAAAGTAAGATTAAAAACAGGATGCATGTGGTTTGAAGAAAACCCACAGAATCCAATACGGGTCATGTTGACACCTTTAATGCAATCCTGTAGGGGTTTTTGGGTCATGCATTTCATGGTTAAAAACAAAATTGATGTCACAAGCTTGCAAAACCACCAACCAAACACTATTCAAGACGGGTGTTGCAAAAATCACTGAATTATCAGAAGCTGATGAGCATGACATAGAAGAGCCGAATGCAAGCACATTCTTAAGTAATCTTGAGAAAGCGCCATATGTCTGCTTTGCGGGAGCCAAGACTACTGATGAAACAGCCTCTGTTTTTTTTACACCTGAAATCCTCCCGCAGAAGTGAACCTGTCAGAAGGTTCTCGAGACTTCTCGGCCGAGGCACTAATGATATCTCTGCATATTTAAAGACGCTTCACCTCTTATAAGGTTCTCTCGTCAGGCTCGCTTCTCCCGACTGTCTCAGAGCAGTAGCCATGCGCTCTGCATGACAACTATATTGCAATAACTCCCAGAATTGACTCATGAGATGGAGAGCGCTATCGCTTTGTCATTTTCAATTACTGATGCTTGTCAGTAGCAATGGGATCAGTGCACTGATGTTATCTCAAGCAACCAGATCATTTCAGCTCCATTACACGCCGCGTTATCCAAAAATCTGTCGCTGGTTTCGATGATAAATGAGGACTGTGATGTAGTTAATATGAGCCAGCACATCTGATAATGTAGAGGACTCAATCTCAGGGCAGTGCAATCAAGCAAAAAGTGTGAATGGAATCTCTAAAGGGTGCCAATGGATGCATATTGCTTCAGAATAAGCGCTTTACGATTGGCTAATGGTGGGGTCTCCGAAACATTGAAACAGAACTGAAAAATCCCATTCAGCTTTAAAAACAAGTCAGCCAGAGGACAGCCAGGCTCATTTTCTTCTCAAGGCAAGCCAGGGACTACACTGAGAACATCACACATGCACTAAAGCAACGAGGCCATCAATTATTTTAAAGAGGAAAACTCTGTGTATTTTACTAAACGATCCATATGGTCTGTCTCCCAGCGTGAAGACGTGGCCCATGGAGCCGTGTGATCCGGAAACCTCTTTAAGATTTCACGGTGATGTGGCTGGGTTTTGGCTCTCTCCGGCAGGCCGACTTGCATGCTGTAAGAAGCCAGCTGTGGCGCTGAGAGAATTACATAACACGCATTTACAGCAGTCATCGCCTACGGTAATGGGAATCCGCTCAGATCCTTGGGCCTAAAGAAGGGGCGGATAGGTGAGAGCTTGTGGCTGGCTGCCTGAACTGGCTTGGGTTGAAGGCATGCAAGTTACATTTTGATACAAACAAGAGCAGGAAGGTAGCCTTTGGGTAATTCCAGCATTATGGATGTGGTGTTTGCAGTGAAAACTTAAGAGAATCACAGAGAATGTATGTTGAAGTCAAAATTATTAGCCTTCATGTGATTTATTTATTGTTTTTCTTTTTCAAATATTTCCCAAATTATTTTTAACAGCGCAAAAAAAGTCAATCCTATAATATTTTTTCCTCTGGAGAAAAGTCTGTTTTGTTTTATTTTGGCTAGAGTAAAAGCAGTTTTTCATTTTTTTTCAAATCATTTTAAGGTCAATATTATTAGCCCCCTTAAACTCCCCATGAACGGGAAGCTGCGACTGCTATTTTTTTCGTAATGTGTTGCAGTTCCTAGAGAAACGAAATATTAGATGACACAACAGTGGGCGTGGCTTGTTTTTCTGCCGCGTCCTGAATGGATGTAGTAAAGTAGGCATTTCATTCAGAAAGGTCAGGAAAACGATTCGCAGAGAGTTATTACAACCTAACAGACTCCTCCTCCTCACCATTTCTGTTTGTTGTCAAAACTGAAAAACAGTTGCAGCAGCGTGGTTATGTTAGCCACGGCCAATTACTAAGATATATTTCAAGAGTTCACACTTAGCTGATGATTGATTGTAAAGCTTGTTGGTCATGCTGTATCGGGAGAGAGCCCTGAGCTCATAAGATCCTCGAGCCCAGGGCTCCCTCCCGTTTGCAAGTTGAGAGGGGAGTTTGAGCTCAGGTAGAACTCGAGAACGCCCCTCCTGTAGTGGAACAGATAGTGATTGCTCTTAAGAGATAACTACTTACTAGGAGCATGTCTATGGTGCCAATTTGTATTGGTCAATTAACTCAAGTTGCATGTTTTTGGACGGTGGGAGGAAAGCCACGTGAGCACTGGGAGAATGTGTAAACTCCGCACAGAAATGATGGCTGGCTTGGTAAGGACTAGAACCAGTGATGTTCTTGCTGTGAGGCAACAGTGCTAACCACTGGGCCATCGTGTCACCCATCTAGGGAAGGAGGAGGAATAGGGGTGGAAGGGGGGATTCTTCAAAATGAAGATGGCTGTTATATGGAACTTAGGGTATTTATAGTGGCTTAGGAATCGTCTGATTGATGAATCATAAATTGGATAACGCGGGACCAGCCGCAAGCAATCATAAGCATGTGATCCTCTCGAAATTAGTTTATAAATAAACTTCACGTAATCTGGCAAATTAGCTAAAAAAAACGGAAGTGCTTTTACAGATTTAAATGAAAGATTAGAAGGGCAAACACATTTTTTTTCCTTAATGGCATGCACAGATGCAAAACTAGCATGTAAGCTAATAAAATCATATGGTTAGTTTTATTTCTTGGAGATCTTAAGGAATTTTTTTTTTCAATTGTCTATAGAACAAACCATAGCTATGCTGTTTACACCAGATGCAGAATACACAAATAAATTGCGCTATTTGACCGTAAATAGATGTGCAAAAATTTTAAGTTTACTCGATTGATTCGCGTGTCAAATTCGCTTCATCCGCGCGTAATATTCACTTCACAATAGATTTGCGTCATGGGTAGGGCTTCTTTCTGCCCAGTGACTCTAGCTTTGTTGCTTAATGGCTCATATGGATTTTATTGAGAGAGTAGCTGTGTGCTTAATGTGCTTTAGGAAGGCTGAAAAACTGTGTATATTCATTCGGTGCTGTGTTTGAGTCCACTAGATACTTTCAGAGGTGCACTCAGCTCTGTGAGTTCATCAGCTCCTCCAGAAACTGTACCTAATGATGGAAGCTTTCAGTGGTGCTTCAGGCTGAACCAGGTCTGCCTGCCTGGTGACTGTAGCTTCCTTGCTAAATGGCTAACATGATTTTTATTGAGAGAATAGCTGTGTTTATCTGCTTTATGAAGGCTGAAAAACAGCGTCGATTTGTTTAGCGCAGTGTCTAATCCACTAGATCCATTCAGAGGTGCACCCAGCTCTGTGAGCTCATAAACTCCTCCAGAAACTATACCTGGATGATGGAAGCATTCAGCGGTGCTTCTGACTGAACCAAGCCCAGTTTGATGAGCTGTTGATGGTGACAGCAAGAGAATATCCCCTAGGGACACCAACAACTGGCACTACGTCATTATCATGCCCCTACAAAAGCAAGCTCATGATTGGTTAACGCGGCGCGAATGTCTGCTGAAGTTCAGATTTTCCAACTCGATCGATATGCGCAATACGTGCATCAAGAGCGCAAAAAACACTCCCTCAATTGCGCATAACGTGCCGCAAGATGTCGCATCTTTGCATTGATTTAACATGTAAATCACTTGCGCTTGATGTTTCATCCGCGTCTGGTGTGAACGCAGCAATATACAATGACTTGCCTAATTACCCTACCAATGAACATGCGTTATGGATGTGACCATCAATGTATGCGAGTTTACAGTATACAACATACTGTGTAGAAATTCTGTGAATTAAACTGCACAACCCAAAATAAATAATTCTAATCAAAAGCCTAAGAGTTGGCTCTCTCTAGAACAAATATTCTATATTTTATTTAAAATGTTTGCATTTATGGGGAGGACACATTGTTATGGATGTGACAGATGTGAAACTGACACTTTTATGAAAACGTTGACAGACATATTTGAGTATTTTTACTGTACTGTAAAATACAAGCCTACACCAACAACTTAGAAAGGTTTTCGCTATTTTGGTGAAAACATTTTCTTTTTTTTCATTGGAAGGTGACATTTGCATGGAATTTCTGTTTTCGGTATCATTTCCTTGCCAGCTCTTTAAGCAGCCAAGGTTTCAGAGTGGCAGAGACTGCAGAGCTGAATATGCACGCTTGGCACTTTTACTCAATGCCTCCTGTCAGTCCTCATAAGCATGCAACTACAGGAACCATTCCGCAGTTTGGGAAGTGAGGTTATGGCATACCCAAGCATGCCGAAAAAATGTGGAATGCTTCTTGGTTGTATTTTTGAGATTGGGCGAGGTAGGGGTTAAACAGGGTTGGTTTATTCTTAGACTTTCCTCCCAACTTTTCCTTGGGGCATTTAGTCAAGAAAGCAACGTAATGACTTTAGAGAAGCGTTCTGTAAGTAGTTGACACTGTGAAACACACAATGTGCTGCCTTAGCACAGTGCATTAGGCTCTTTGGAGAGTCATTACAGTATCAGTTACAGAGTTTGCCCTGGCCTGAGGCTGCAAGAGTACGAAAAAAAAAACATGTCTGTGGTGGATCCGAGCGTGCAAAAAGATCCAAAAAAGCACAAAAACATTCACAACGTGGAAATCTAAGACGCTCATAATAAAGGGGTCAAACATCCATGCTGCGATTACAGTATTAGCACATAAATTTGATGTAGTAAAGAGCTTTCAAATAACGATAGATGTAATTTTCCTTTTGTGCTTGTCAGTCAGACTTCTAGTGCTTATTAGTAGTTCCTTGCTTGCCATATGACAAATCGTGTAAGAACAGCTGGGAAGCACCATTAACTAGCGCCATTAAATGACTGAAACCTCATGCTGTGGGAAAAGCACTATTTTTGATCTTTACAGCCATTAGCATTTCTTCTTAATCTTGTAAAGCGAATGCTACTTATTAGAGCTGGGTAACATGCCATGCGACTGTAGAGAGTTCACTTCAGTGTTTAAAGCATTATATGTTTAGTAAATGTGGCAATTAAAATACAGTTTTTACATTTTTTAAATAAAAAAAATGCCCCTTAGTTTGCATTTAGCAATTTCCTAATAAATATAGAACACAAAGTCTAACATCTTGTGAATTTGTTACATGTATAATTAACTGGAATATACATAAAATGAAATTAAGTTCAGATAAATAAAGTAATTACAACCAACTGCATTTATTGTCAGTTGTTTTTTCAGTTTATATTGAATCGTCAGTAGGAGATGTGACAAGATTGCTTAAAAAAATTACATTTGTGTTAATAGGAGAATCATTGAAGCATTCATCCAATTCGTTCAAACATTGATTATTTCACAAGTGACACAAGTGACACCTTACATAGGAGTCATTGAATCCCTTATTTAAAAGATTTGTTCAAAACACTGAATCATTAAGTAACAACTGTGTGTTGCTGCAGATTACCAGTTTATTTGTTTCAAATTGTTTTCACTGGCATAATGAAAGATGAGGCGACTATTGTGTATATAACGCAAGTTACTCTAGTAACTCAAGTCCTCTAGACACATTTGTGCAAACCTGAAATATGTTGCTTATGTTGTGCATCTTAGAGTAGCAAAGTTGGGAATATATCACTTGCTCAACTGCAATTGTACATCAGCAGTTCAAAACGTTAAAAGTAAAATAACTAAAAATAAAGTAACTAGAAACAATGAAACAAATATTTTACAAGTGACAAACACAGGCTCTTTGAAAATATGTGCCTCCGCCTACATTTTTTTTTTAAACGTTAAAATATGTTGCTTAGGTACGTTTCGTTGTACATTTCAGATGACAAATCCACTAGAGGGTGCTGTCTACATTTGGGCATATCTGAAATATGTTGCTTAGGGTACGTTTCGTTGCACATTTCAGATGACAAATCCACTAGAGGGCGCTGTCTACATTATTGCGAATCTGAAATATGTTGCTTAGGGTACGTTTCGTTGCACATTTCAGATGACAAATCACTAGAGAGTGCTGTCTACATTGGTGAGTATCTGAAATATCTTGCTTAGGGTAAGTTTTGTTGTACATTTCAGATGACAAATCCACTAGAGGGCGCTGTCTACATTTGTCCGTATCTGAAATATGTTGCACATTTTAGATGACAAATCCATTTGAGGGCGCTGTCTACATTTGTGTATAACTGAAATATGTTGCTTAGAGTATGTTTTGTTGCACATTTCAGATGACAAATCCACTAGAGGGCGCTGTCTACATTATTGTGAATCTAAAATATGTTGCTTAGGGTACGTTTCATTGCACAATTCAGATGACAGGTCCACTAGAGGGTGCTGTCTACATTTGTGTGAATCTGAAATATGTTGCTTAGGGTACGTTTTGTTGCACATTTCATATGACAAATCCACTAGAGGGCGCTGTCTACATTTGTGTGTATCTGAAATATGTTGCTAAAGGTACGATCTGTTGCACATTTCAGATGACAAATCCACTAGAGGACGCTGTCTACATTTGTGCGTACCTAAAATATGTTGCTTAGGGTACGTTTCATTGCACAATTCAGATGACAAATCCACTAGAGGGCGCTGTCTACATTTGTGCGTACCTGAAATATGTTGCTTAGGATACATTTTGTTGCACATTTCAGATGACAAATCCATTAGAGGGCGCTGTCTATATTTGTGTGTATCTGAAATATGTTGCTAAAGGTACGATCTGTTGCACATTTCAGATGACAAATCCACCAGAGGGCGCTGTCTACATTTGTTTGAATCTGAAATATGTTGCTTAGGGTACATTTTGTTGCACATTTCAGATGACAAATCCACTAGAGGGTGCTGTCTACATTTGTGTGAATCTGAAATATGTTGCTTAGGGTACATTTTGTTGCACATTTCAGATGACAAATCCACTAGAGGGCGCTGTCTACATTATTGCGAATCTAAAATATGTTGCTTTGGGTAAGTTTTGTTGCACATTTCAGATGACAGATCCACTAGAGGGCACTGCCTACATTTGTGCATATCTGAAATGCGTTGCTCTGGGTACATTTCGTTGCACATTTCAGATGACAGATCCACTAGAGAGCGCTGTCTACATTATTGTGAATCTAAAATATGTTGCTTAGGGTACGTTTCGTTGCACATTTCAGATGACAGATCCACTAGAGAGCGCTGTCTACATTTTTGCGAATCTGAAATATGTTACTTAGGGTACATTTGGTTGGACACGTCCTGCTTTTTCATGTCCATGAGAAGGCAGGGCAGATCACCTAGTGCTAACCGTTGACCTAATCCTTCCATAAGCCCAACCAATAGTGTTTTCAAAAGCAAATGTAAAAGAAAAGTGTATTCCGGACACATGGTTTAAGCTTGATTTTACATTGGTTTTAACTATTTTGTAAAACGGTGCTTCACCGTACTCAAAGCTGAGCACTCTGTAACACCGTACAGAGTGAGTTACCAAGCAAAATGACTATGTCAAATAAAAGTTGTCCATATGGAGATAGACAGGTGAGGTAAATGTATTTAAACACAAATCATAGACACAGTTAAATTGTTTTATGGTATATATTAGGTGTTGTGCAAAGAACTGCATGAAATAATCCTTTATTTGTAAATAATATGTCCCTGTAAATATTATTAGTATGAAAGGAACAAAAGTTGCTTGCGTCACACTGCCCTGTAGTGTTAATTGTTCCTAGAAACTGAAGTGCTATAGGTTTAAATGTGCATCACCCATGTTGAAAATGATATGACTGACAAAAACGTATTATTATAGTTAAAGCGAGAGAAACTTGTGCTTTTCCTTGTCCTGCACTACACGTTATTGCAGCTGCAAGCAAGATTTCTCAAGTCTAAAAATATCAGACAGTTGAAATGAAAGCGACGAGAACAAAAGGCATTTCAAGTTCTCCTAAGTCCCAAAATAGATGCTACGAGACAAAAGCACTCCAGAATAGTCTGATGTGCCACTGTATCCCATGAGCTCCAGAATGGTCATTGGGTTTTTCGATGGGAACAGACGCCGTTCTGTTCTCTGTTCCAATATTGCAGTTACCCTTCTCCACAGGCGTAGGTGAGTCACACTGACAGTCTCTTCAAGGTGAGATTTTTTTGGATATCCTCTGTCATGGCTGCAGGGCATGCAATGGTTGATGGAGGGGCTTCAGGCAAGAATCTTTTGTTCTGTATCGAATCTTGCGACTACACAATCCCTCCTCAACGCTTTGCAATAGCTGCTCGCCTGACATATCTGGATACTTGAGCTGCCTATAAAAAATTGAACTGGATTTTTTTTCCTGTAATATCATATTTATGGCCTGAAATGGCCTTTGAGGTCTTGAGTGCAATGTGTCAATATGTTGACTGACATTTTGCACAGCTTAAGTCAGGATGTTTTTTTAAAGACAATGCATGTCATTGGCATCTACATTTAGTCAATTTCAAAAAGGCAGAAGCATAACCGAAGGTGAAAAGCTGCAACGGCTAGAGAATTAGAAGTCTTGTAGGCCTATCAAAGCTTGGAAGACTTGGTCTCTACTGTTCTGGCCTATTTCTTTCCACTTACTAGGGATTACACGGTTTGTGAGCAATATTCGCTGCTTTGGAGGAAGACGTCTGGCCTTTAGGATCACTTAGCACTATGAAGCACCAAGGGCAGAGGAGCTCTATTGAGGTCAAATGTTGATCTTTGAGCATTTCTTATTTATTCAAACCATTGAAAGTCAATAGCAAAGCCAAATGCTAGCATAAACACACACACATATACATGCACCCACATTAGAGTTGAGATATATATGAACATTTGTTTTTCCAAATCCTGATCTAATGCAGTGCCTAATTTGAGCCAGATATTGCCAGATCCTGTTCTGGATAATGTGTCATTGGTTGGTGATTGTTTCGCGTGCAATGAGTAGCGAAAATAAATAATGTCATAGTGGCCAATCTAAATAATATTTGTATTTTCAAAAAGGCAAAGAGGCAGCCATGCATATTTTCATTTTTTAAACCCACGAGTAAATCTGAAAATGAGCCTGATCAAAAGAGATCTCGAGAAAATGAAACTGCGCAAATGGATCAGGATAGCGGGAGACAGAAGCAAAGCGATCTCAAGCCAGCCAGAAAACATGACAGAAGTGGTAACTGTGGGCTCTTCTTGAAGATTAGAGTCATTCCATTATTTGTTTTTCATTTGGCACATAATAGTGAAGTGAACTGTATAGTGATTGTTCATATGATTTATGTTTGTAGCTACATGTTTTTATTATCCATGACTGACCTATTCTGTTATAAGGCACAGCATAAATAAATACTATTCAGAAATGTGATGCTCTTTTTGCGCTATCACCGTTTAATGACGTGTTGTTTCGGCAAAACTGAATTTGTTTGGTGCACGTCGGTGACGGTAACTTTTAATACCCGGTTTTGTTCCGGGAATTATTCATTTACAAATTAAGCACTGATCTAAGGCTAAAAATGTAAATGTAAAAACTTTACAACTTTACATTTATGTCAATTTCAAGTTGTACATTTTTTGTCTGTCACTTTATCAGATTACGTGATTAAAAAAAAAAACAAGTTGATTCCAGACTAATCATTGCTTGTGGTGTTTGATGATGTGTGTGATGTCATCGAAAAGGCGGAACTAGCTTAAACGCTATGAAATGGTGTGTTTTGTACTGGTCTCGCAGAGGTAATCGCTTGTGGAAGCATCATTTATAATACCTCGGCAAAGCTTTTCTCTATTGCATAATTACACTTCGTAGCCCCAATACCATAATTTCAGCATGTTTGAGAAGTGTATATGGAAAAGTTACTGTGTTCCTATTTGTCAGCATCATAGAAGTGACAGAACCTTTGTGAAGGACCCAAAAAAAAGGAAATTAAATAAGTAAATAAATATGGTAGTTTATTGTCGGGATGCACAGTGGCTCAGTGCTTAGCACTGTCGCCTCATAGCAAGAAGGTCGCTGGTTCGAGTCCCGGCTTGGTCAGTTGGCATTTCTGTGTGGAGTTTGCATGTTCTCTCCATGTTGGCGTGGGTTTCCTCCGGGTGCTCCGGTTTCCCCCACAGTCCAAAGACATGTGGTATAGCTGAATTGAATCCGCTTGTTAAGTGTGATGTCACGTGAAGCCGCTTCCGGTTCCAAGCGCTCTATCAAACTGTAAGGGGAGACTCATCAAATGATAATAATAAGTGTTTACAAAGCGAAGTGTTACTTTCGAAAATCACGATCGCAATATATATGTACATGCCTAATAGCCGATAGCCAGAAAGTGATTTATTTTTTATAAATTGTTAAAGTTTTGGTATTTGTGATGCAGCAAGTCCAGAGACTGACGTGTACACTAGGATTTTATATAAAAGTCTCTTTAAAGTGTGATATGACAAAAAGTGGCCATAGACTAATATTTTCTCAATTCAAACGAGTAGCGGCTTGGACCCGGAAACAGTATTCCATACGCCACAAGATACTTCACAACTTAACAAGCGAATAGGCATATACAGTAGTGTATATGCGTGAATGAGTGTGAATGGATGTTTCCCAGTACTGGGTTGCAGCAGAAAGGGCATCCGCTGTGTAAAACATATGCTGGATAAGTTGGTGGTTCATTCCGCTGTGGCAACCCTTAATGAATAAATGGACTATGCCGAAGGAAAATGATTGAATGAAATGTTGTGAAGCTCCTCGTATGTGGTGTCAGTTGTCATCGACACTTTTGAAGATAAAATGATCGATTCTTTCATCATAATTAATTCTAATTTCACCATTTACGAATTACCACAACAACACTCTGTCAAATGGTTTGTTCCAAAACTAAAATAGCTTTTCCACTTTTTTTTTAAACTATAAATTAATTTATTCATATTAGCTCATTAAATGTTAAACATAAACACATAATGTGGTCCGTTTTTAAATTGACCAATACTGCATGACCATCTTTCAAAACTCAAGGTTAGATGCATTATGACCAAATAAACCAATCATAAACCATGGTGCCAAGCACCAACCATTACATGCACATGCATTTACTTCTCATATTGAAAAAAAAATACAATCAAAACCCACAGGTTAATAAAAATGGCCGAGCAATCTAAAAATCAATGCACGTTGAGAAGGCAATGCACCGGCATCAATGGATGGACCACGCGTTGCCCCTTCAGCACTGCGGAGAGCTCAACTCTGCGCAAAGCATGCCTCTATCCATGCGCTCGCGACGCACCACAGTCATTACTCACACGTGCACGGTGCAAACCAATTCTATTCCCTAAATGGATTTCATAAATCTTAAATAGTTATAAATGCACGCCGGTGCATAAACCAACGTCCACGTGGATGTCAGTGTGCTTTGTCCACGCGCCGCATGGCTCCATCTTCGTGAATGAGGAAAAAGTGGCATCACCATGAAAATGAGTTGTTTATCCATAAGAGCCTGCATATATACTGTATACTTCTGTCGTGCACGTTTAACTGCCAGACACATTATGAATCAATCACGCGCGTGCATTTATATATAATGCAGTAGAGTCGAGAGTCTGTGCAATGCCGAGGGGACTGAAAAAACACTGATAGGACAGATGTAGATCTATTATTAAAATAGGCTCTGTTTGTATTATTCAGATCTTAATTTCCCAGAATGTTTAACTACACAACACTCGGTCGCACAAAAAGTAAGCTGTATGGCATGGAAAATATTTCAGACACATGGCATTTTAAAACACGTGATGCAATTTATAAGGATAGCTTATGCAGAGTTGCAGTAATGCAGTAAATACGGTTTGTCGCGTCTTTACAAGTTGCGCGCACACGCACGAGCGCGCTGAGAAAGTTGGATAAATCGCAAAGACAGAGATAAAAGCAATTCACCTGCTGCCAGTTTTCCTCCAGAGACGGCATCGCGGAGAAGTAGCCAGTGTCATGAACAAGTTGAAGTTCTTGAAAAATACTGTAATTGGCCAGAACATCCATGTTTGTGCAGCTAAACGGTGCGTTTGAGAGACTTTGATTCTCTGCGCGAGGAATCCGCGTACGCTTCAGCGCGAGCGACTGAAACATTCAGATCAAGCACGAAACCCGAAACGTTTCAGTTCACTGTGGACACTAAAATGTATTTGAAAGTAAAGGATCCATCCATCCAGGTTTGTTTTCTTTCCTCAGAAGGTGAGCAGCAGGAGCGCGGTAGCTCACAGGTTACTGTGTCAGTCAGTGTGTGGAGCCACCGTAGCGTCTGCGGGTCCCCGCGAATCGAGGGGGCGTGTTTATCCGTCAATCAACTTCGTGCGTAACCATATAAGGAAAAAAGGGACGAAAACTTTGGTGGCGATTCAGAAAGGCGGCGCTAAAATCGCATAGTGGGAGGGGCTTGATGCTGTTTGGGACATTTGATTGGTTCTCGGAACCGTCACTCACAACATACATGCCTGTGAAAGGCGAGCTATTTTTAGAGGGCTATATAACATACGAATCAGAGTACGGAGCCTCATTCGAAGCGAGAGCTTCAAGAGAGCGGCAGCGTGGAGATTCAAGTCTCGGCAATACACTTATGTGCTTAAAAATATACATGTATAAACACTTTAAACGTTAAAACAATGAACATTATAAAATATCAAATAAAATGGATAATACCATCACTGTCATTGTAAAAGAGGTTGTAATGAAATCCATGCTATTAACTTGATTTACAGCAAATAACGCGCTCACATGCCCTTTTAGCCTCGCGCAAACGTATGCAAATACACATGTCTGTAAAATGAGTTAAATATCGACATTTCTGTCAGATGGAAAAATGGCATGAACATTTTTTTAACCATGCTTACATATTCACTATCTATCTATCTATCTATCTATCTATCTATCTATCTATCTATCTATCTATCTATCTATCTATCTATCTATCTATCTATCTATCTATCTATCTATCTATCTATCTATCTATCTATCTATCTATCTATCTATCTATCTATCTATCTATCTATCTATCTATCTATCTATCTATCTATCCGCATCCATCCATCCATCCATCCATCCATCCATCCAGTTGTCTATTTCTATCAGTCTGTCTTGCACTCTGTAACCCTGACTTTGATTTGCTGTGTGCTGCTTAACTCGTGTGTTATTTACATGGAAATCAGATGGCATATAAGCTTGAGTACCTCTTTGAACCATAAGTACTCCTCAGCCATCGCACAACATCCCTGACCTTGTGTCATGCATGTAATTAGATAAGTGGAACCTATAAACTGCAAGAGGCTCTGAAAGGAAAATCTTGACCAAATCTGTTCGCTCTTTTGCTTCGGCTGGAAAGAAAAGAGGGGGGGACATTTGCAGAATGGGCTTTAGTTGTTATGGCTCATTTGATTTGAATTATTCATATTCTTCACCAGATGATGCTTTGGCTCTTGGTTAGCATGTGTTATTTTCTTTCATCTGGTACCTGGTCTGTGGATGGAAGGAATATGAGGTATGAATGAATTCATGAATTCACTGGCGAATCTAAGAGTGACCTTAAAAAAAACACTCTGGAGACGGAGAAGGAGGTAAAGAATGAACGTGTTTCTCTCCTCTAGTAGTTTTCATCCAAGATGTTCTGAGACGCTGGGATTTTCCTCTGTGCTATTAAAACAGAAGGCTGGAGAACTGGGGATTGTTCCATCAAAAGTGAGAGGTCTGGAGGATTTAGTAGTCGTGAATGTCCTTTCATTCGTGGATGTGAATTGCTGACCTATATGGATGCAGGTTGGCATTTAGTTCTTCAAGTATTATATGGTAAAATATGTTTCTTTTTTAGGTTTATCGTTGTTTTGGTGCTTCGGGTAGTTCAATGCTAGGGCTGTAGAGTTGCTAATGACACATTAGCAAGTCTGCTAACACACTTAAACAAATGTATCCGGTTTATCCAGTGTAATTATGATGTACCAGCCTAATCTTACAAGGAAACTAAGTTTTTATTCATTTTAATTTCGGCTTACTCCCTTTATTAATCAGGGGTCACCACAGCGGAATGAACCGCCAATTTATCCAGCATATGTTTTACGCAGGGGATGCCTTTCCAGCTGCAACCCAACACTGGGAAACACCCATACACTCTTGGATTCACACTCATACACTACGGCCAATTTAGCTTATTCAATTCACCTACAGTGCATATCTTTGGACTGTGGGGGAAACCAGAGCACCCAGAGGAAACCCACGCAAACTCGGAGGAGAACATGCAAACTCCACGCAGAAACGCCAACTAACCCAGCTAGGACTTGAACCAGCGACCTTCTTGTTGTGAGACGATCGTGCTACCCACTGCGCCCCTGTGATGATCAGTTTAGTGGCTAATTTGTACGAGTTCAGTCCTACGAAAATGTACGATTTTAAAAAATGAGGCATAGCACCCAACCCCGCCCCTAAACCCAACCGTCATTGGGAGATGAGCAAATCGTACTAAATTGTACGAATGAGATCGTACGAATTCATACAAATTAGCCTAAAATTACTAAATCAAAAAGTTACAAATTGGCATGAGATTGTGTTGGATGTACATGTCAAATAAACAAATCAAACTAATTACAATGTTTATTTAATTATAAAAAAAATAACAATTTGCTTAAAATCATGTAGAAAGTTTTATAAATAACTATGCTGTAAAAAAAAGTTGACTCAACTTATCATTTTAAGTCAACAAACTTCAGGACATTTTTGAGTTTACTCAACTTAAATCGAGTCAAGTACAGTAATTGCGTTGAAAGTTGAGTTAACTCAAAAATGTCTTGAAGTTTGTTTCCTTAAAACAGGGTGCCCAAACTTCATATGGCGGGGCAAAATGCAAATATTATTGAGAGCCGTGGACCGAAAACAAATATACCAAACTATATTACATTAAAGTTGCCATGCATAATTTTTTAAAGTTCATTTCATAATATTTATAAATAGATATAAATCATTACTTTGAATCATATTAACTAATGCAGTATAACTTTAATTATGATGTACTGCAATAAAAACAAGCACATTTATAACGGTGTAGATCAGTGCTGTATACACTAGTCAAGCAGAATGTGCCTTTGCCTTGAGTCGCTCACCAAAGTCTCTGCATTGTCCTATACCCGTCGGGTGACAGTATGTACATTTTAAACTAAACATGATTAATTTAAACCATTTCAATTGAAATATTTAATTTTATTTAGCTTTTTTTGTAGCTTAAAAAAAAAAAAAAAAAACAATAAAATGTTATATAAAATTTAAAAAGACAATCTCTAAAGCAGGGGGCCCACACTTGATGGCGGTGAGCTGGAGGTAAATATACCAAACTGTAAAGTTGTCAATGTAATTTCCTAATTTATTATTATAATTCATTATTTAATTTAATATATACTTTATTTAATACTATAATTTATTACATTTTAAAAACTTTATTTGTATTAATAATTATATTTTTTGTACATTTTTATAATGACTTTAAAATAAAAAACATGAACAATCCCATTATAACACTAACAAATATACTTTGACTTGGTTCGTTTGCTGATGTCTTCTACGATGTCCGCTATCCATCAATTTACCTGTATTTATTTATTTATTTATTTATTTATTTATTTATTTATTTATTTATTTATTTATTTATTTATTTTTAATCTGATTTATTCACAACATTTAATTGAAACATTTAATTTCAGTTTGCTTTTTCTAGCTCAACAGGTAAAAACAAAAGTTTAATTAGTAATGACAATCTCTGTTAAAGGCAATCCCCCCAAAATTCCCCATCATTCTCCTTCTCTTCTCTGAAGGCATGGAGGGTCAAATCGAAGGTTATCATGGGCCAACTTTGGCCGGTGGGCCCTAGTTTGTACATCTCTGCTCTAAACCATCCCCATCATTCTCTCTCTCTTCTCAGATAGGATGGTGGGCCAAATCAAAGGTTACCATGGGCCAACATTGACCTGCAGGCCCTAGTTTGGGCATCTCTGCCTTAAAATTTTAAGTTGAGTCAACTTTACATTATACATACAAATAGTACATACAACTCAACATTCAGATCCTTTGACTGACTGCATCTCTGTTTAATGTTTAATATTTATCGTCTTTTTTAAAATTTATTTTGTGTTGTCACTTGTGACTTTATGACACTGGAAGCTTCTGCAGCCAAAACAAATTCCTTGTGTGTGTGAAGCACACTTGGCAATAAAACTGATTCTGATTTATTTATTTTTTTACAGTGTATTTATATTCATGTTTCATGCATTTTTTAAACTTCAATTTAGTTCAACAAATGTTGTGTATAACAGATTGCTAAAATATCCAATCAAGTCATTTATTTTCTGTTTTCTTTTTCATTTTTGTACAAATATTATGCGGTTTTGAGCAATGAATTTCATTAAGTCATGCTGGGGTTGTAACCTTTGACATTTGTCAACCTGAACTTGCCCATAAATGTCATAAAAGGTCAAACATATTATTTTTAAGAGACTTTCTGACCTTGCTGTGCATTTATGAGGGGCTACAGGGATCTACTACACTGAAAAAAAAAGATTCATTGGATTTGCTCAATTCTTTTAAGGTAAGTGGTGTCAAACAATTTATACAGCCTGAATTAAAACACACAAATGAAATTTACACTGTAAAACCCAAAAAGTTAAGGTAACTCAAACCTTTTGAGGAAACCGATTGCAACAAACCATTTAAGGTCAAAAATGAATCCTAATGAGTACTGTGAACTTAATACATTTGCATAAACGAAGCAATTTGAGTACAGTAAAACCCAATAAATGAAGAGAACTCAAACCAACTGAGTACTGTAAAACCCAATAAGTTAAGGCAACTCAAACAGTTTGAGGAAACCGGCTGCAACAAACCATTTGAGTTAAACTAATCTATATGAGTACTGTGAACTTACTCCATTTAAGTTGAAGTACTGATGTATTTAATTAACTCATTACCTTCAACACTGAGTTCAAAACTCTTTTCAAATGAGTAGAATTAACTATAGTCAATTTTGAGATAACTACACTCATTTCATTTGATAAAGTTGACTGTTGGGTTTTACAGTAATGTTCAGCTTCATTTGTTTGTTTAAAATCAGCCCAAATGAATTGTTTTATGTGTAAATCCAGTGAAAAAAATCAGTGTGTTTTTGTTGACTTTTTTTATATCACATGAAGAAATTCCTTCCTGCATGTTTTATTGTGCAATTTCTTATTGTCTAAAACTCTTAAAATCAATTGTAATCTGATACTGTTCACCATCATTGAAGGAAGCCGTCATGTTACAAATAATTGGATTTTGTAATGTATTTTTAAATGAATAGATTTAGACAAAGGTCACACTGACATATTGACCCTTTTAATATCTACCTGGAGCACTTGCTTTCTAGAGAGTCAGACATTTTGTCCACCTATATCATCTGCGTAAACCTTCATCTCTGCTAAATCAGCTGTGCGTGTTAACCACGTCATGCAAATATGTGGAAATACGTGACTATTTGAGAGAGAGAGACTGGAGAGATAACAAGACTGGAAGAGTGACCGACTGTGAAAGATTGCTGGGAAGTGAGAAAGTGAGGTAATTGTAATCTGCCTCAGTGTAAAGCTTACTTTTTCCTTCAGCGTGTGTGAAATGTAGCTGATTTGCTCTCTTTGTGTAAGCCAGGTTTATGTGTGCCTCCCCAGCCCACCCCTGTGCGTCCACAGTGGCAGCGAGTGCTGTAATCTCATTATTCTGCTCTGGGAGGCTGGCTGTCGGCCCTGGAACTACGATTTACACATGGCATTTCAACAGGGAGGGGAGGGCCTGCTGTCGATGAAGCGCCCACTGACATTTATCCATTTGACACGTTAGCCTCTCTCTCTCTCTCTCTCTCTCTCTCTCTCTCTCTCTCTCTCTCTCTCTCTCTCTCTCTCTCTCTCTCTCTCTCTCTCTCTATCCTATACACACAAACAAACACCAAATGTGTTTGCCTTTCTATTTAAGCAGAGCTATATAATGTGTTTATTGACATTAGTGATTTTAAATAATCCTACAAAAAAAGTTTATTTATTCATGCTTATGACTGACTTTATTTCTACTGCAAAACACAAAAGAATTTATATTTTTAAAGGTTTTTGAGAGATCAATATTGTCTTAATATAATATTTAAAAATATATTAAATTCAATTCAGGTTTATTTGTATAGCGCTTTTCACAATAATTATTGTTTCAAAAGATGCACATTATTGAATTACAATCAAATTCGGAAAAGTTAGGATTATTAGTTACCACAGCTTTATTAGTTCATAGTATCTATGAACTAACTAATTAACTAGTAAGCTTTTAACAGTTAAAGTTATTATATTTAAACCTAGATAACCTGCAGTTATAGGGATATCTTGATCAGGTTTTTCTGCCCTCGAGTCAGAGACATTTGATTTTGAATTTCTACCATTACCGAACCCGATCCGATACTTCTATAATACATAAATAAAGAATAAAGAAGAGCGAAGAAACAGATCCAGGATGTGTCAGGATCCGTGTTCTACATTGCCGGTGTTTAACCAATAGCGTCTCTGCAACAAAGTGATGTCATGCCGCATGCATTGCTGTTTCTGTAGTGTATGTGAGTGAATGCAAGAGTGTGTGGGTGTTTCCCAGTGTTGGGTTGCAGCTGGAAGGACATCTCCTATATATGTATATATATATACATATATATATATATATATATATATATATATATACATATACAGTATATATACTGTATATTCGAGTCCTGATCAGGAGGTAACGTCCGATTTCGATCGAGTCTGAAACCGCGTGATCGGACCCGATTTTCAAGTCCTCGATGGTTGGCATCATCTCTAAATATCATCTTTAGTTTTCCTAAGAAGAAAGTAGGTGCATGTTTACATAGCAACAAGGTTCTAAAGTGTTTCTTGAACCTTTTGTTTTCTTCTTTTTTTAGGGGTGTTCACATTTATTTCGATAGGACAGTGGAGATTTACAGACAAGAATGTATAGAAAGCAGATATAGGGGAAGGATTGGCAAAGGACCTCAAACCAGGAGTCGAACTCGGGTCGCCTTGAGCACTTCGGTGCTATGTGTCAACACACTAACCACTAGGCTATTGGTGCCAACCGCTAAAGAACCTTTAAGTTCTTAAAATAGCATTTCATTTTAGTTGAAAGAATTAAAATTAAGACTTTTTTCCTACTATAACAAACCTTATGTGCTATAAAAAAGTTATAGAGATGTTAAAGGTTTTTCATAGAACCACTGATGCCAACAAAGAACCATTATTTTAAAGAACAATAAAATCATTATGTTATTTATTTGCATAGGTGACAACATTGTCACAACAATTAAAAAACGCTGTATTTTGGATCCACTTTGTAGTTTACTATTGTTGTTTTGGTTGATCATTCAATGTAAAAAAACACCCGAAAATAAGCAGTGTTCTGTATTTTGTGATTCATGTTTTTTTTACTCTACGTAACGTTTATTTATGCTTTTGAATTGCAGTATGGGACCTTGATCTGTCCTTCAACAACTTTTGTTCGAAAAAAAGTTTGGAAAAGTCACTTTTATTGACATTTTTAATAGTTTGTAATGATTTATTGTGTGTTGTTGTTAATTGCGGTCAAAGACCTGGTTATAAGCTGCAAGTACTTTTTCTGTTATTTTACAGACTTAATAGTCTCTATATTATTTTATTATAAAAACAATAAAATAAAAGTCACTTTGTACAATTATAGAGTTGGGTTTTTAACATCAAAAGTCGACAGAGCAGAAATCAAGGTCCCATAATGCAAATTAAAAAAAAAAAACTCTGAATCACAAAATATTGAAGCTGTTAATCAATGAATGAAATGTTTTACAGTGTGTTTTTGCAGATTACATTGATGTAACAATGATGGTATCATTTTCAAATATCTTCCCTTTGAGATCTTTTTTTTTTAAGTTTTTTTTTTTTATGTATTCTCAAAATCCTAAACTCACTTCCAATATGCATAAAAACTTTGACATAATGTTAGTAAATGATGACAGAATTGTTATTTTTGAATTTTTGCACAAAATACACTCTGCTTCCCTACTTAATCCACACCCATTGGACATTTTATTCCATAAACCCGGCTCTTGACATCTATTATATCCTGTTATTAAGTCTGTCGCTTTTACGCAGGCAAGCAGCACTCGTGTTTTCTTCAGAAAATGTAAAATTGTAGTTTTTAAATTCCAATCTGACTTGATTTGTGTCTTATGCCAAAGTAATGAGAAGTGAACTTGCATTGCCCTCACACACATTCTGCGTTTACCCTTCTGTGCGCCGCACATCTCAGCAAGCTCTTTTTTTCTTACCAAAAACCGCTGTTGATTTAGCATTAATATTAAAGAAGTTGCATCGACTTTAAAGGATATCTAAACCGAAGGGCCAATTACTGTCACCGTATTGCTTCAGAAAACCTGTCATCTGACTTATACCTCTTCAATAAGTACAGTCATATTGGCCTGATTTTATGGCAAAGGACCGTAATGTGTCCGAAGCACTGACGAATACATTAATCTCCACTCTCCTCCATTTCGTTTCACTGCTGACATAGCTATTTACTGACAGTTAGTGGTATTACAGCATTAATAATGGAAAAGATGCCATCCACCACACCACCATGAAAGGGCTAATGGCAGCAAACTGCATATTTGGAGGTTTTTTCATGTTGCGTGTAATGCCACAGCTTGAGACACGAGAATCAAAAAGAATTTATGGGCATGGAATTAAAATTTATTAGCCGCTAATGATGGCTGACGGTCGAAAATTCGCGACTAAAGATAAACAAGAATGTTTGTATTTGCCACTGACTATGCATAATTTCTAATAACTCATTTCTTTTACCTTTGCCATGATGACACCACATAATATTTTACTAGATATTTTTCAAGATATTAGTATTCCTCTTAAAGTGATTTTAAAGAATTAACTAAGAATTAATTAGGGGAATTAGGCAAATCATTGTATAACGATGGTTTATGTAGATAATCGAGGGGACATGCAAAAGGGGGCATTGACCTTAAAATGGTTTAAAAAAAATTAAAAACTGCTTTTATTCTAGCCGAAAGAAAACAATTAAAACTTTCTCCAAAAGAAAAAATATTATCAGACATACTGTGAAAAATTCCATGCTCTGTTAAACATCATTTGGGAAATATTTAAAAAAGAACGAAAAAAAGTCACGTGAGGGCTAATAATTTAAACCACAAACACAGAGACTGTGTTAATCACTTGTTAGACCAATGGTTTTCCTTCATGTTAGGTCGTTTGAGTTTCATATTGAGCATTGTTGCCGATTGATGTTCCCAGAAAGCAGAGCAGAATAAATCGTTCATGCACTTCCTCTTAAGATTGTTTTTTTGCTTAGGGTTGAACTTGTCTTGAGTGTTTACCATATGTGTTTGGTGACTGGTTAGTCATTTGTTAAAGGGCACCTTTTAAAATATGTAAGATAAGCCTTTGGTGTCTCCAGAATGTGTCTGTGCAGTTTCAGCTCAAAACACTCATCAGATAATTTATTATAGTCTCCAGAATCTGCCCATTTTGGTGTCTGAGTACAGTGTAGCTGTTTTTGTAGCCTGTTGCTTTAAATGCAAATGCGCTGCTTCTCCCCGCCCACCGCTCTCACGTGTGTGTCTGCTTCTCATCATGCGTTATGTCAGATAAACAGCAGTCAGTGATAGAGACTTGGATGAAGCTAAAATACAGCTCATTAGTCAAAAATACCAAGTAAGTTTAATTAATGTATTTGTGGTGGGGTTCATTCAAGCCTTTCTGAAACGATGAGTCACACACAAATACCATTTGCAGTACACACACACAAAACACACACATGTTTGTTTTTGTGAAAAGTGGGTACATTACATAGGATTCCATTCATTTTTTACAGATCAAACCGTATATTATATTGCCCTCTCCCCACCCTACCCCTAAACCCAACCATCACAGGAGACAGTGTACACCTTTACTCCCTGAAAAAACTCATCCTGTGTGATTTATAAGCTTTTTGAGAAGTTAGGACGTCACTAATGTCCTCATATTTCATCTCCTTTTTGTAATAACTGTGTCATACCCATGTCATTATACAGATTTGTGTCCTGATATGTCACAAAAACACGTACACACACACACACACACACACACACACACACACACACACACACACACACACACACACACACACACACACACACACACACACACACATATATATATATGCACGTTTACTGATGGCCGCGGTTAAGATTTAGATATCGGTTTTACTGTCTTTATTACGAACATGCTCCATTTTACAAACGTTATATGACAGATATTTTAATCCCAGTTTCCTTGCAAAAAATGTTTTGTGGACGTGTGTATACATCCTATTATAGAAACATGATGCCTGTCAATCAATTTCGATGGGTGGGGAAAACCGAAATCCTATGTCACGTTGTGGTGGGCCTTAAAATCACTGGGATTTGGGTCCTATTTTAACGTCAAGAAATATAAAAAAAGAGATTTGTGTTTATATCACTCCAATATGATAGGGGACACACTATACATACACAGCTCTGCCCAAACAGCTTCAAAAAGAGGATTTTCACCATAGGTGCCCTTTAAATTTTGTTGTATGAGTGTGTAAATAATGCATACAGTGCTCAACATAAATGAGTACACCTCTTACAGATAAACTAATACTTCAATGGGCTACTAAATCAAAACTAAAGCTAATTTAACAAACTAACTTAAGATCATGGTGCCCTAAATCACTTCACCCCAATGAAGAGGGACAAACATGAAGTAGCATTTTAGTAAAGAAGAAAAATCAAGAGAACCATAAAAAAACATTAAAATTGTAGTTTGTTTGGCAACATCTTTTTTTTTAAGAGTTTACACTTAGATAATGCTCAACTATATAGCAGGTTTGGCATGCTGTCCCAGGAGAGAACCCTGAGCTCGAAGATAGATGAGCCCAAGATTCTCTCTTGGTCAAAGAGCATTAAAAACGAAAACGAAGATATGGAATGAAGTTTAGGCAGGATATTTATAGTAGTTTTAGAATGATCTGATAGGGTAGCTAATGATTAGCGATGAGGATCAGCTGTAGTCAATCATATCACGAGCTCCTCTCGAAATTAGTTTGTGAGACTTCACAAATTTGAGTATTTTATCTTTCACCAGACTCTTATTTTTAATGGATATATTTAATAATACTGTTTTGTTTAAATGCACAACAATATACTCCCTATATTCTTTGAGAAATTAATTAAAATATACATTTTCAAAAGGGTTTCCAGTACTGGGTTGCAACTGTAAGGGCATCCGCTGCGTAAAAACCAACACAATCTCACGGCAATTCATAACTTTTTGATTTAGTGGCTAATTCGTATGAATTCGTACATTCTAATTCGTACCATTTAGTATGATTTGCTCATCACCCAATGACCGTTGGGTTTAGGGGCGGGGTTGGGTGCCACGCCTCCTTTTTAAAATCGTACATTTTCGTACGACTCAACTCGTACGCATTCGTACGATTTAGCCACTAAACTGACAAAACGTAAAATACTTGCGTTTCCTTGTAAGATCAGGCTGGTAAAAACATATGATGGATAAGCTGGTGGTTCATTCCGCTGTGGCGACCCCTGATTAATAAAGGCACTAAGACAAAAAGAAAATGAATGAATGGATGAATTTTCAAAAGGGGTATACTCATTTATGCTGTGCATTATATAGTGTGTCTTTGTGTCTTTGTGTGTGGGTGTGTGCATGCATGTGTAAGGCCTGAGCCTCTAAAGATATGAATGCACACACAATGGCTCAGCTCTTGTCTGGAGAGTAACCTGATCACATTTGACTCAATTTGACTGACTTCTCAAACAGAACAGTTTACTTCATCTAGAAACTGCTTTTGGGCGTCACTGTGGTGTAATGGGTAGCACAATTGCCTCACAGCAAGAAGGTCGCTGGTTCAAACCCCAGCTGGGTCAGTTGGCATTTCTATGTGGAGTTTGCATGTTCTCTCCGTGTTCGCGTGGGTTTCCTCTGGGTGCTCCGGTTTCCCCCACAGTCCAAACACATGCGCTATGTGAAGTTTATGTGTAAACAAATTTCGAGAGGATCCCGTGCTTATGATTGTTCTCAGCTGTTCCAGCATTATCCCATGATCGATTATCCAATCAGACGACTCCTAACTTACTATAAATAACCAAAGTTTTCTTATCTCAATATGTTTGTCTTGAAGAACCCTCCCACCCACCTCTATTTTCCCTCCTTTTTAGACGGGCGACACGGCGGCCCAGTGACTAGCACTGTGGCCTCACAGCAAGAATGCCGCTGGTTTAAGTCCCTACTAAACCAGAAGACATTTCTTTGTGGAGTTTTGCTTGTTCTCCCCGTGCTCGCATGGGTTTTCCCCGGGTTCCCGGGTTTCCTCCCACAGTCCAAATAACACGCACCCTAAGTAAATTGAACACACAAAATTAATACCATAGTCAAGCTAAGAAAACACTTCTCTCCGCAGTCATCCATTTCCATCATTCATCTAGAATAAGCTGGGGGAGTTTATCGATATCTACCTGAGCTCAAACTCCCCTCTCGCCCTGCAAACGGGAGGGAGCCCAGGGCTCGAGGATCTTACAAGCTCAGAGCTCTCTCCCGGGACAGCATGCCAAACAAGCTTTTATTATCAATCATCAGCTAAGTGTGAACTCTTGAAAGGTGAATTATATAAGCTAAATTAGCCGTAGTGTATGTGCATGAATCAAAGAGTGTATGGGAGTTTTCCAGTGTTGGGTTGCAGCTGGAAGGCCATCCGCTGCGTAAAACATATCCTGGATAAGTTGGCAGTTCATTCCGCTGTGGCGACCCCTGATTAAAAAAGGGACTAGGCGAAAAGAAAATGAATGAATGAACTAAGCCGGAAAGTGAATGAATGAATTAAGAAACTGCTTTCCAAGACACAAACAAGGTGATTTGGAAAGAAAATAAGTTCCCCAGTCAACAAGAAAAGATGTTATGCTTACGTAGCAATGCAACCAATCATATATCTGTTTATCAGCTCTATCAGACACACAGAATATCACAGGCAGCGAAGGACAAGTTTTTGCAATCTTTAAAAACATTGGTTTTAAATGCCCCTTGATGTCTTTCTTCCTCCATACCTTGCCTTGAGAAAGTTTCTGTGGAGTTTTGTCAGCATTAACAGCACTTGAAGGTTCAAGATTTTAAAGTAAAGAGTGTTTTATCCAATAGAAATCTGTAGAAAGATCTTCAATATTTTAGCAACTCAACAATCAGCAGGAAACTGTACTGACTGTATTTTCGATATTCTTTTAAAAACATGTTAAGACTCATGTTAGATTCATTAATAAAACAATCTTAAAAACAATGCACAGTGAATATTACAGTTTTTTCTGAATGCTTAAGCACATTTTTTGTAACTATTGGCTATTTTTGCAAAACTCTACACACCAATAAGCAAACCCTTCACCAAATCTGCAAAACAGTTTAGTTCTCTTGCAAAAGCTGATAAACCTTGCTTAACTCTTCAAACCTTCGTAAAAATGGTATTTTTGTATCAAACATTTAACACAAGCCATCACAGCACACAATGCTCCAACTACACACTGATGGAATAAATAAAAACTACATCTGGCTTTTGCTTTAAAAACAGCGTCTCAACTGATCTTTAAATAGGAGTTTGCCGCCAATGTGGAAGCTTTAAAAAATAATGAAGAGTGAGAAGACTAAACAATTATATGATTTGTTTCAATAATATGCCTTTGTTTAACCCCTTACAGAGTTTCTATTTGATGTCTGCACGTTATGTTGTTCTTTTTTTGTCAAGTTATTTTATATATATTTTTGTTGTTTGTTGGTTTATTTGTTTGTTTTGTTTTTGTGTGTAATTTTATGGCTTTATATTTGATTCACTGTATGACATGTCTCAGTCAATGTGTGCAGCATTATGTTTGAATTGAGCTTGGCCTAAATTGTTGTGTTTTTGAAAGGCAAATATAAAAAAATTATAAAGAAAAAAAGAAAATGTCTGGCTTTTGCCTTCTCTGAGCACAAGCTAGGCTATGTCAGTTTGGGGTCCTTAGTTTCCTTATCTACGAAAGGAGTAAAGAGTAAAGAGAAAGTAAAGAGGCCAAATGTAGGAGGCTTGTTCTTTATCCTCTTGCTGCAGATGGTCTGCTTAACTGTTTTCTTGCTAGGAAAGTGTTCAGTTTGTCCACTTACAAAGTCTGCCATGTAAATAGCAAATATGTGCCATGGTGTGACACAGCTGACTCTTAAAGGGAATAGGAGATGAGTCTCTGATTGGTTTAATGCACCTTATGCTCAAACACATCCATAACTAAGAGAATAAGCACAAACCTGTTAGACCATGCACCAGGGCACAGACAATATTTTTCCATCCTTAAAATAGCAAAAAGTGGATTCGGACACGCCATTAATTGTGCCATGAGCTTTAGACTTTGCGCCTAGATCGTTAAAATAGAGCCTAATAACTTTTTTGTTTCATTTTCGTGACAGTGGTGCATTTTTAATTTTAATTTTAATATTTAAATTTTTCCTTTTACTTATGGTCACCATAGTAAATGTTTGAATGGATTTTGACCTTAATGTAATGTGTATGGTGACATGTAGGTGCTTTGTTTACATTAATGGCTACTTAAAGAGGCACGTGTCAGTCCCCAGTTGATGAATGATTTGTGTAAACCTCCACCTCCCCCTGCACACACACACACACACACACACACACCAGTCAGTGAATGTCATTACCTGACAGCTGCTATGCTACAAACGCTGCCATGGTTTCAAATCTGTGACCTCTGACTTCTCTTTTGTGCTCAGTCACCGTGCAAAACATCGACACACACACACACACACATACACATGAACCGTTCACTGCTCAACTGAGGCAGAGCTGAATTAATCTCTGCATTATGTCAACATTATACAAAGCCGAGTTATAATTGCCTCCTTTCATTTCCCATACCCAGCACATAAAACAGAGCTACAGTGGGCTGTGATCAATGCAGACTCGTCTTTCTGTAGATTTCCACTAAGCAGTCTTTTGATTCTTTTTGATGCTTGTTAAAGTCATTTAGCAAAAAGCGACAACATAAAGATGTAAAGGGAGCTCGGTCGATGTAAATTATTCTCTTTGTCTTTATGCAGATGACTTATTTAAATGTATCGACTCGCGTACATTGTCGCAAGATTGATTGCAAGCACTGGGTGTCTGTAAGGGTGTTTGTTTGCTCCTGAAACAAAGTTTTACTGATAATGTTCACCACTGAGCATAAAACTGAAATGAATGGCTGAGGAGAATTTGACTAAACTGAGTTAAACGAACACTGGACTATTTTTTTCAAGAGGAAAAACTTAAGATCCAAGTCTGTTCAAGCTATACGAGGGGGGAAAATGACATATTACTGTATAATAACATTGAATTTTTCTTTTGTCATTCAAATGGCTTCATTATATTGAAAACAAATTGTGAATTATGTAGCTAGAGGTACGTATGGCTGCGTTTCATTCTTTAAGCGAACGCTACGGGGCGGTATGATGCCGTTCCTTTTGACGCTTGCCGACTGACCGCTCACCTCCGTGTGGAGGCCTTTCCTGCCGCAACCAGTTTGTCCCGTTAGCTTGTCGTGTACGTCGGCGGACTTGAGACGCAGAGAGGAGTTGATCACGACAACGACGGCCGGGTTCGAGTCTGGGGAAGAGCGGTTCCACAAATCAGGTAAGACAAAAACAGAATCCAAAAAAATAAAATGAACGAGTGAACAACAGGGTGAGAATGTGGTAAAATCCGAAAACGTGGTAAAAAATCAGACGAGGGCTTTTCTTTTTCTGGACTGCTTTTGTTCAAATCGTCGGTTGGGTTTAGGGAAGGAGGAGGGTGGGTCAGTCGATTGGCCGGTCGCCCAGTCAATCATTCAGTCAGACGGACAGACCGACGGACGGTCGACAGCGGCCTCTGGTGGGTTTACGCGAGAACAGCGCGGGAGCAAAAGGCACTCGCGAGATACGAAAAAGCGCACACAGCGGCCTCTCGCGGATTCGCAAAAACAAAAGCTGCAAAAATACATACCTCCCGGGACGTATTTCGCAGCCTCCAGAAACGTCCACGGGACTACGTTTTCAGAATGAGCCTGGGTTGATTTTAGCATACCCAATTCACCTGTACCACATGTCTTTAGACTTGTGAGGGAAACCGGAGCACCCGGAGCAAACCCACGGAAACACGGAGAGAACATGCAAACTCCACACAGAATCAGCGACCTTCATGCTGTGAGGCGAACGCGCTACCCACTGCATATATTTATATATACAGTTGTAGTCAGAATTTTTAGCCCGCCTTTGAATTTTTTTCTTTTTTTAAATATTTCCCAAATGATGTTTAACAGAGCAAGGAAATGTTCACAGTATGTCTGATAATATTTTTTTAATTTATTATTTTATTAAATTATTTATTATTTTTTTAATAATTAATTTATTTCCGCTAGAATAGAAGCAGTTTTTATTTTTTTAAAAGCCATTTTAAGGACAAAATTATTAGCCCATTTAAGCAATTTTCTTTCGATAGTCTACAGAACAAACCATTGTTATACAATAACCTTTAAATGTCACTTTAAGCTGTATAGAAGTGTCTTAAAAAATATCTAGTCAAATATTATTTACTGTCATCATGGCAAAGATAAAATAAATCAGTTATTAGAAATGAGTTATTAAAACTATTATATTTAGAAATGTGTTGAAAAAATCTTCTCTCCGTTAAACAGAAATTAGGAAAAAAATAAACAAGGGTGCTAATAATTCAGTGGGGCTAATAATTCTGGCTTCAACTATATATAGAGAGAGTTTTATCTTAATTATTTTATTTTATTACTGAATAAATAAAAAAATATGAATAAATAAGGGCAACGCAGTGGCGCAGTAGGTAGTGCTGTTGCCTCACAGCAAGAAAGTCGCTGGGTCGCAGGTTCGAACCTCGGCTAGGCTGGGTCAGTTGGCGTTTCTGTGTGGAGTTTGCATGTTCTCCCTGCGTTCGCGTGGGTTTCCTCCGGGTGCTCCGGTTTCCCCCACAGTCCAAAGACATGCGGCACAGGTGAATTGGGTAAGCTAAATTGTCCGTAGTGTATGAGTGTGAATGAGTGTGTGTGGATGTTCCCAGAGATGGGTTGCGGCTGGAAGGGCATCTGCTGCGTAAAATCGTGCTGGATAAGTTGGCGGTTCATTCCGCTGTGGCGACCTCGCAAGGGACAAAGCCGACAAGAAAATGAATGAATGAATGAATAAATTGTATTTTTTTTTTTTTTTACAATACTTTGTGCAATATGCTCTACTGGAAATAATACATCATGTTAGAATGATTGGGGTAATTTTGTAGGGGAGTGCATAATATGCATTAAAAATAATTAACAAATTACAACCATAAATGGATACAATATAACAAAGATGCAAATGAAATAATCAGAGCTACAGAAATTGCAAATGCAAAAAAACCCCACTATGATAAGTTTCTCCATTGTACAAAATTAAAGCAATTAAGATTTGTTAAACCATTTGAAGGCTGTTTAACACACTAGGAAGGTTTGCACAGTTACAAGCCTTAAGTTACTGTGGATGCAGAAACAACAATATATTGTGCTGTCTAAAGTCAAACACGCTTCTACAAAATCACTAATTACCTGAACTGCATTCTTGAAAGGACACCTAAAAGTCCCGTCTCTTCTGGGCCCATTACTAAAACCTCGCAGAGCAACAAAAGGCAAGCGTGATTATCAATATTCTCCACAGAGGGCTACATTTGCATCCCTGTAACCTTTCGGAGCCAGGCAGGGAGGTCAGAGGAAATTTCCTGTCTCTGTGCCATTCTCTCTCATTTAATTGGCTTGAGAGGCTCTGCCCTTTGTGGTCCTGTCTGCGTTTTCTCTTGTCTGCTTTCTGCTGTTTATTCCTCCGGCTTGGCATGAGAAGCACCAGCGCAGCATTAACTGTGAGAGCGAGCTGAGAGGGCGTTTTGTGCCACTTCTATTCTCCTCTCTTGAGCCTCAACATTCAGAGTCTACGATAACCATATCTGTGCTTCTTCTAGATGAGTAACTGATCGAAAATAACCATCAGAATGAAGCTTCAAGGTCTTACGCCAAAAATAAAGACGTCTGTTTAACTGTAACCGGGGATTGTGATGCTGACAACAGGGGTGAGGATCCAAATGCAGGGTTTTATTGACAGGATGGTCAGGCAAGCAATGATCAACACAGGAGCAAACAGATGTATGAGGGCAATCCAGAGTTGTAGTCGAAATAGCAGGCAAATGGTCAGAAGGCAGGCAGCATACAGGAATGATCAAACAAAGCAAAGGTTCAAAACACGGAAGGCAAGGCAAGAAAAAACGCAATGTAATGTCACTAAACAGATAACAAGACTCAGCAACAGCAGTGTGTTTGAGAGGTGTATATATGGTCTGTGTAATCAGTCCTTGAGCAGTTTCAGCTGTGAGAGTGTAATTAGTCAGGATCTGGAACCGGTTGTGTGTGTGTGTTGCATGACTGGGTGTTGTAGTCCATAACATGGCGGATTTGTTGTTCATGTAAATGTGAGTGTATTTACCAGCGATCTCTGGTTGTAGATCGCTGGTGATCGTGACATTAACAGTCAGTGCACTGACGAAAAACATAATTTATAAACTGTGTTTTTGGTGTGATTTACAATAAGTTGTTTTCAATCACATAGTTTCTGGTGATGCGCGAAATTCAGATGGAGGGCAGGAAGTAAAAAACTGAATGGGAGACATAGAGGAAAGTCCATATTTTTACGATTTATACCTTATTTCAAAGGAGATATAAATAGAAAATAACCACATATGTTGGGCATGATCCTTATATCATGAAGAGAACCGAGTTTTCTACTGAACTAAAAAAGATTTGCCTGTCATCGAGGCGGTAGATACTGTATAAGCTATTACGTTACATGAAAAAATACTATAGTAAATACGGTAACACTTTATGTATCGTCTTTCGGATGAGACGTTAAACCGAGGTCCTGACTCTCTGTGGTCATTAAAAATCCCAGGATGTCCTTCGAAAAAGAGTAGGGGTTTAACCCCGGCATCCTGGCCAAATCTGCCCACTGGCCTCTGTCCATCATGGCCTCCTCAACCATCCCCATATCATAATTGGCTTCATCACTCTCTGTCTCCTCTCCACCAATCAGCTAGTGTGTGGTGTGCGGTCTGGCGCAAAATGGCTGCCGTCGCGTCATCCAGGTGGATGCTGCACACTGGTGGTGGATGAGGAGATTCCCCCCCTATGTGTAAAAGTGCTTTGAGTGCCCAGAAAAGCGCTATATAAATGTAAGGAATTATTATTATTATTATTATAATAACTACATACTATGAATCATTTATTAAGCATTAGCATCTAGTGAATTCATTATTTTTTAAGTATTAACTCTACATTAATAAACGTTAGTAAGCAGTTTATAACTGCAGCTACAAATGCTGTATTCTTGACTTATAACCACATTTAAAATGTGCTTAATAATTGTACTTTCATAATTTGTGACTGATTGATTTTTCATGACTAAATTAAGTATTGCATTATTAACAAACCATTTATATTTAAGAGTAGTTAAAGGTTTTTAAGATCATTCAGAATGAGTTAGTAAATGATTAATAAACTATTCAAATTAACGTTTATATCTCTTATTATTCAGGCATATAGTAATGATTACTATGTATGTTAATAAATGCTTTATTAACTCAACTTTATCCAGTTTTGTGACTTAAGTGAGGACTATTTATGCTTTATAAATCTCTTATAAATGACAATTAAAGGCTTAGTATCAAATAAACAATTATCTTTGTATTTAGATTTCTTATTTAAATGTCGTGTTGCATCTGGTGCAATTACTCAAATATATATCACTGCAAATCTTGTCATGTAGTGTGTTGCTAAGACACAGGGTCCAATTCACAGGTAATATTTATATTATTTGCTAATTAATAACCTCATGTGGAACTCTGAATCTGTGTCTCATTTCGGAGTCTGCTACTGTCCACACTGAGAGCCTTCCTAAATGAATGAATGAAATATGCAGTTTCACTTAGCATGTTTCTGAAATATCTGCAAACATATTATGGTGTTTTTATGTTTCATAAGAGTCAAAAACGTACATACAGCACCTTTAAATTCTGTTGAAAAGGCCAACGAAATCTGCATTTGCGTTAATTGTTAATAGTTGTTGAAAAAAAAAAAGAAAATGATAAATGAAGGAACTTTTTTGTTGTTGTTTTTGTATTTCTAATAAAATGTTGTAGAAAGCCAGAATAAAAGATTTATTTCTTATATAATTAAATACATTTCTAGAAATAGATTATTTCAGACTGATTAAATGATTAAAACTATTAAAATAATTAATATTTTAAAATAGTTTTTCTATCACACACTTTTCTATCACAAAATCATGCACGCACACACACACGCACACACACACGCACACACACACACACACACACACACTGAGTCTTTATCGTGAGCGTTCAGCTTCCGCGGTTCATGCGAGGCCACTGATAACAGGTTTCTCCAATCGATGCTCAACATGCCCCTGCAGAGCATCTCAGCCCCTGTTTTCATCAGCGCTGCCATTCTGTCAAATAACTGCTTTTTTAATTATGTCTTTACCCTCAGGCTTTGCTGGAAATCACAACTCGTCCAGTCTGAGGTCAGCAAAGCCAGAGAAAGCAAAAGCTACACTTGTCCACAAGAGTACATTTGTGTTAAGAAGTCTTACAGGTGACAACAGACATTTAACAAAAGATATTGCAAATATAATGTAATATAATATAAAATAATATAATACAATAAAATATAGTATAATATAATATAATATATTTAATATAATATAATATAATATAATATAAAATAATATAATAAAATATAATATAAAATAATATAATATAATATAATATAATATAATATAATATAATATAATATAATATAATATAATATAATAAAATATAATATAAAATAATATAATATAAAATAAAATAATATAATATAATAAATAATATAATATAATATAATATAATATAAAATAATATAATAAAATATAATATAAAATAATATAATATAATATAAAATAATATAATATAAAATAATATAATATAATAAATATAATATAATAAATAATATAATATAATATAATATAATATAATATAATATAATATAATATAATATAATATAATATAAAATAAAATAATATAATATAATATAATATAATATAATAAAATATAATATAAAATAATATAATATAAAATAATATAATATAATATAATATAATATAATATAATATAAAATAATATAATATAAAATAATATAATATAATATAATAAATAATATAATATAATATAATATAATATAATAAAATATAATATAATATAATATATTATAAAATAAAATAATATAAAATAATATAATATAACAATTAATATAATATAATATAATATAATATAATATAATATAATATAATATAATAAAATATAATATAAAATAATATAATATAATATAATATAATATATTATAATATAAAATAATATAATGTAATATAGTATAATATAATATAATGTAATATAATATAATAGAATAGAATAGAATAGAATAGAATAAAATAGAATAGAATAGAATAAAATAAAATATAATATAATATAATGTAATATAGTATAATATAATAAAATAGAATAGAATAAAATATAAAATAATATAATATAATATAAAATAATATAATATAATATAATAAAGTATAATATAATATAATATAATATAATATAATATAATATAATATAATATAATATAATATAATATAATATAATATAATATAATATAGGGGCAACCCAGTGGCGCAGTAGGTAGTGCTGTTGCCTCACAGCAAGAACGTCGCTGGGTCGCAGGTTCGAACCTCGGCTGGGCTGGGTCAGTTGGCGTTTCTGTGTGGAGTTTGCATGTTCTCCCTGGGTTCGCGTGGGTTTCCTCCGGGTGCTCCGGTTTCCCCCACAGTCCAAAGACATGCAGTACAGATGAATTGGGTAAGCTAAATTGTCCATAGTGTATGAGTGTGAATGTGTGTGTGGAAGTTCCCAGAGATGGGTTGCGGCTGGAAGGGCATCCGCTGTGTAAAATCGTGCTGGATAAGTTGGCGGTTCATTCCGCTGTGGCGACCCCGCAAGGGACAAAGCCGACAAGAAAATGAATGAATGAATATAATATAATATAATATAATATAATATAATATAATATAATATAATATAATATAATATAATATAATATAAAATAATATAATATAATATAATAAAGTATAATATAATAAAATATAAAATAATATAATATAATATAATATAATATAATAAAGTATAATATAATAAAATATTATAAAATATAAAATATAAAATAATATAATATAATATAATATAGTATAATATAATAAAAAATAATATAAAAAAAAAATAAAAATTTAATATAATATAATATAATATAATATAATATAATATAATATAAAATAATATAGGCGGGGGCAGCACGGTGGCGCATTGGGTAGCACAATCGCATTACAGCAAGATGGTTGCTGGTTCGAGCCTCGGCTGTGTCATTTGGCATTTCTGTGTGGAGTTTGCATGTTCTCCCCATGTTGGCGTAGGTTTCCCCCACAGTCCAAAGACATGTGGTACAGGTGAATTGGATAAACTAAATTTTCCGTAGTGAATGAGTGTGTATGGATGTTGCCCAGTGATGGGTTGCAGCTGGAAGGGCATCCGCTGTGTAAAACATATGCTGGATAAGTTGGCTGTTCATTCCACTGTGGCGACCCCAGATTAATAAAGGGACTAAGCCGAAAAGAAAATGAATGAATAAATAATATAATATAATATAATATAATATAATATAATATAATATAATATAATATAATATAATATAATATAATATAATATAATATAATATAATATAATATTTTTTCATTTATTTGGAGCTCTTACTGGTCATTTTAGCAAAACTGTGTCATCAAAAAGCATAAAATATTAACTAAAATACTAACTAAAGACATTTTTTTCCTAATTTAAAAATAAAACTGTTGTCATTTAGTGCATTTTTTGCATATTAAAACAAAAACATGTTTTCAGACAAATTTAGATAGATAATACCAAGTTTAAGCTCCTGAAAAGTTAAGAAATCAATATTTGGTGGAATCGAATCAAATTTTCAATAAATAAAAAAAACAGATTTTATTTTAACAATTGACATTTTTTAAAATAAAAATAACATGATTTTTATATTTTATATGACATTCTAAAGAAATGCTATCAGACCTTCATAGAAGAAAACAATAATATTATACATTTCTTTATCTGCATACTAAATACAGCAAATAATAACATCAAAAGTTGTATCTATTGTTTTTATGTAATGCAGTTGACATGAACAAGATTTAAATGAGCGATTAACCATGTTATTTTCATTATTTAAAATGAACAAAGGGGGCAACAGGGTGGCTCAGTGGTTAGCACTGTTGCCTCACAGCAAGAAAGTTGCTGGTTCGAGTCCCGACTGGACCAGTTGGCATTTCTGTGTGGAGTTTGCATGTTCTCCCCGTGTTGGTCTGGGTTTCCTCTGGGTGCTCCGGTTTCCCCCACAAGTTCAAAGACATGTGGTACAGGTAAATTTATAGGCTAAATTGTCTGTAGTGTATGTGTGTGAATGAGTGTGTATGGATGTTTCCCAGTGATGGGTTGCGGCTGGAAGGGCATCCGCTGCTTAAAACATATGCTGGATAAGTTGGCGGTTCATTCCGCTGTGGCAACCCCCTATTAATAAAGGGACTAAGCCGAAAAGAAAATGAATGAATGAATGTATATATGTATAGCTGAAAGCAGCCAGAGATTAGTGAGAATAGTGTTGCTGTCAGTACTGTAGGTTGTTGACTGTGATGAGATCACATGTCTTGAGTCTGATCTCAGTCTCCTGACCTTCATGTGGCTTCAGCCAAGCACATTCCAGGAACCATGCGAAAGATGACAGTACGAGCACAATGCCAGCATTTAATAACATCTCCTGACAGGGGGAAACACCGCATGCCGCGTGTCATGTGAGATGTGGATTCATACACATTCATGCATTCAGGTCAGCTGCAAATGCAACTCTTATCTTTAGGTGTTGATGGTATTTATATGCTCCCCAAGCATTATTGGGTTTTTATAGCCGCAATATGTTTTTTTTATAGACGGCTGATATTTTAGTAAGAATCTGTGATTAAATTAGGGCTGCACAATATATCGTTTCAGCATCCATATTGCAATGTGTGCATTCGCAATAGTCACTTTTCAAGATATGCATTGTTGAGTCTGAATTATAGTTGACCAGGAGCTACAGAATTGTATTTAATTACTGTATTTATACAGAATTTATACAATTTATGCAACAATTTTTTTCTTGCACTGTAAAAAATATTTCAAATATTTTTCATATTTAGTTTTTTCATATTATTTTTTGTGTGTTTTCCCTGTTTATTTATGCTTTTGAGCTGCGTTATGAGATCTTAAAGAGCCCTATTATGCATTAAAAAGGGTCATATTTTAGTTTTGGTCTCCAATAACAGTCTGATATGCATACAAGGTGAAAAATCCCGTTCATTGTCTTATAATATGCATTTATTTTTACCTAATTATCCCAACGACTCCCATATGACTCGTTTAGCGTGTATTTTTTTATTTCTGCTCTTTCAATTGTGTTTAATGACGTCATTAAAATGCATTGCATAGTTATTAACAGATTCATAATTAATGTATACACCTTCAATTAACAATGTGAAAATGTATTAATCAAAGATCCATAATGTTACATAAAGTAATTTGTTAAAATTGGCGTTTAATTTAATTTAATCTAATATAAATTAAATGATTATATTAACTATTTTATTTAAGTCAGGAGATAAAGGTTAATTTTAGTTTTTAGTTTAATATAAATATTTTTTTACTCTTTTTGCTCCTGGTTCAGTGTATTTAGGTTTTTGCTTTTTATATCTCATATCTGAACATAATTATTATTTTACCTATTTATTTTACTTCATGCAGTCTACTTTTTTTATTTGCAGCTTTAATTACATCATTAACATACATTGCTAAACAGGTTAATTGTGTATTTTCTTTCAGTTACTTTTGACACCCTATGTGTGTGTGTGTGTGTATGTATTTGTACATATATGTATGTATATATATATATATATATATATATATATATATATATATATATATATATATATATATATATATATATATATATATATATATATATATATATATATATATATATATATATATACACACCCACACACAGTTGAAGTCAGAATTATTAGCCCCCCCTTTGAATTTGTTTATCTTTTTAAAATATTTCCCAAATAATGTTTTACAGACCAAGGAAATTTTCACAGTATTTCTGATAATATTTTTTCTTCTGGAGAAAGTCTTATTTGTTTTATTTTCGCTAGAATAAAAGCAGTTTTAATTTTTTAAAAGCCATTTTAAGGTTAAAATATTAGCCCCTTTAAGCTAATTTTTTTTTCGATAGTCTACAGAACAAACCATCGTTATACAATAACTTGCCTAATTACCCTAACCTGCCTAGTTAACCTAATTAACCTAGTTAAGCCTTTAAATGTCACTTTTAGCTGTATAGAAGTGTCTTGAAAAATATCTAGTCAAATATTATTTACTGTCATCATGGCAAAGATAAAATAAATTATTATTAGTTATTAGAGATGAGTTATTAAAACTATTGTATTTAGAAATGTGGTGAAAAAAATATTCTCTCCGTTGAACAGAAATTGGGGAAAAAAATAAACAAGGGGGCTAATAATTCTGACTTCAACTGTATATATATATATATATATATATATATATATATATATATATATATATATATATATATATATATATATATATATATGCAATATCACATGAGTAGCAGTGCAATGTGGCTGTATATTGGCACTGGTGGGAGGCGTGCGTTAGTGCGTTAGGGCTAGTACACACCGGGACGCTTTTCGTTTGTGTTTATCGTCAGCTATTTTCAAGACGTTTTTCCAGATTCAAACCCAAGCGATTTCCACAGGCATCGAGCAGAAGAGTATGCAAAATCACTCCTTGACGTTAGATGGCGCTACACAACTTTAAGCTTCTGACACCCGCTTGTAACACAGAAGGAGAAGACAAAGTTGACACACTTGTTGTTATGGATGGTTTAAGTAGCAGCTCCAGCTCTAGCGATGAAGAAATGATTATTGTTCACCAGTGCAATAAGCAGCTCCATGTTCATATCGCCTCTGGGCATCTTCTTCAGTGTGCGCTCGCATTGACAGTTTTGCACTTGAGCGCCTCCAAGTGCTGTTTACTGTAACTTCAGGAGCTCCGTGCACGTGAACAAAAGTGCGTCAAAACAAAAAAACGAGCATGAGGCGTTTTTTAAAAAATCCCAATTTTTGCGCCTGCTGTTTTGCGTCTTGGTGTGCACGACCACATTGACGCCCTTTATTTAGTCACGAGGCCTTAAACGTCAACGGAAAACACGAGCAAAAAGCGCCTCGGTGTGCATGGGCCTTTAGTGTCCCACCAGTGACGATATACAGCCACATCGCACTGCTATGAGTGTGATATTGCGTTTATACATTAGTTCGATGACATAATCATGTGTATAAAAAAAGAAAATCAAACATGGAGAGTCTAAAAACCCTTTTGTATGAGGAACTGATTCTAAAGTCTAAACAACTACATCCTCACCTAAAAAAAGCCTCAAAAGCACATTATGTTGCCCAACAGCTGCAATATTTGTCAAACTGTAGAGTGTCCTCTGCTTGTTACTGTATGTGGGCGGAGTAATACACAAGGGTGAAGGGTTAAGAGGCTGGACGAGTGCTATTTTTTGCAGAATATTGCACGGCTATTAGCCAATCAAATTCAAGAACTAGACAGAACTATTGTTTAAATATACAGTATATATATATATATAGTCTGAAACTAGTCTAAAAATATGTACTGTATGTATAATATTCTAAGCGAAAATGTTTTATATTTCTACTTTATTTTTACCACCTCCAAATGCCTGCAATGTTCAGCTTCTGGTTCTGCTTTACTATATATATATTTTTTTTTTTTCTGTGCTAAATCTCTCAAGTATATCCTCCAGTTAACCAGATAACCTCTGTTCCTAGAGTGTCTCAGCCATGGAATTCTATTAAGATTTCAGATTAGGCAGAATTGTGCTTGTGAACATGGATGAAATCCTTTTGGGACAGTGAAGAGCCTCAGAATCCATGACCTCCAGAAGCCAGAGAGAAGGATATATGGCTTTTTTTCATTCAGACGTTTCAGAGCACTTATGGCCTTGTGGACTGAAACAGCGACACACATATGAATACATGGTCTAAAACTAGATTTAACCAGACAGAAAAATCAAAGCTGTTGTAGTACAGTAGATGACGGTGCAAGAATGTGAAGGAAGTGTCTTTCTACAGTATCACAGAGTTGAAATTCTGGTTGTCGTATAATCTTTTTGCTTGCGCAGTTCAAAACAAAGACTACCTACAGTATATTGATTCCTTTAAAAGCTTGAAATTAGTCTGGGAATATTTTTATTGGGTACATGTGGTTTAAAGCTTCTGCTGATGGGAAGGTTTTGCTTGAACGAGTCATCAAGGTATACGGTACTTTCTTTTAGTGCATCCATACAGATTTAAAATTGCACTTAGTTATTAAGGCTGCCTCAATAAACATTTCCTTTTCATCCACATTCCCCAGCAAGCGACCAAAAATAAAACCTAAAGCCAAGATTATTGGGTTTCTCTCAGTTAATAACCGAGGGTCAATTTGAAATCTTCATTAAAGGATTATCTTGTTCTGTGTTTAAAGCTTTAATCTCAATAATTAATCCCAATTACAGTATTTTACAGTTTTGAGATATCACATTCTCTTTTTTTTTTACAAGGTTAGAAATCTTGACTGGATAAGCTGCTACTTTTTTTAATTGTTCTCTTTAGTTATTAAATGCAGTGTATACAAATGTATCCAACTGTAAAACACTCAAAAAAATGTATTGCTTGTTCAAATTTATTTGAAATGAGCTGAATCAACACAATTATTGAGATTTCGTTGGGACAACTTAATTTTTTGTGTTCAATCCACTTAAATTTGTTAAATCTATAAAGTTAACTTAATGGATTTGTGTTGGGACAATATGATTGAAGGAATGTGTGGAACCCTGCATTTTTTTTATAGTGAACATGCTGATATGGAGATTACAATATTTACCTTTTAAAACAGCGATTGTTTCCCCTTTTTTTTGCTACTCTTATTTTATAATGCACTGAAAAAAATGATGTCTGCAAAACTGTTGCAAACAATTTATTTGTGTTGAATTTAAACAAACAAATTAAGTTTAATAAAATTCTACTTAATTTGTTTGTTTAAATTCAGCCCAAATAAATTATTTACAGCTACTTAACGTAAAAATATTGAGTAAATCCAAGGAATCATCTCTGAATGTGTATTTTCTGCACTGTGCATTAGGAAAGTATTCATTGCGCTTCACTTTTTCCACATTTTTTTTCATGTTACAGCCATTTTTCAAAATGGATTAACTTAATTTATTTCCTCAACATTCTACACGCAATACCCCATAATGACAATGTGAAAAAAAAGAGTTTTTTTTATTAATTGTTGCAAATTTATTCAAAATAAATAACCTGAAAAATCACATGTACATCAGTATTCACAACCTTTGCTCAATACTTTGTTGATGCACCTTTTGCAGCAATTACAGCCTCAAGTCTTTTTAAATTTGATGCCACAAGCTTGGCACACCTGTCTTTGGGAATTTTTGCTCATTCAATTTTAATCTCTTCAGACCATTCTTATGGTCTGAGAGTCCTTCAGATGCCTTTTGGCAAATTCCAGGCGGGGAGTGGCTTCCCTGTGGCCACTCTACCATATAGGCCTGATTGGTGGATTGCTGCACAGATGGTTGTCCTTCTGTAAGGTTCTCCTCTCTCCACAGATGAACGCTGGAGCTCAGACAGAGTGACCATCGGGTTATTGATCACCTCCCTGACTAAGGCCCTTCTCCCCCGATCACTCAGCTTAGATGGCTGGTCAGCTCTAGGAAGAGTCCTGGTGGTTCCAAACATCTTCCACTTACGGATGATGGAGGCCACTGTGCTCATTGGAACTTTCAGAGCAGCAGAATTTTTTCTGTAACCTTCCCTAGCCTTCCCCAGACACAATCCTGTCTCAAGAGGTCTACAGACAATTCCTTTGTCTTCATGCTTGGTTTGTGATTGACATGCACTATCAACCCTGGGACCTTATATAGACAGGGGTATGCCTTTTTAAATCATGTCCAATCAACTGAATTTACCACAGGTGAACTCCAATTAAGCATAAATAAGAATAAATGAATTTAATCTATTTTGGAATAAGGCTGTAACATAAAAAATGTGGAAAAAACTTTTTTTCAGGTAGTAGTTTGGTAATACATGCTTCAGTGAATCAAATTTAGTAATGTATTTAAATTACATCTAATTTATTACTAAAAAGTTCAGTGTTTTGAGGGATGTTTAGTGACTATTTTAGAGGTTAATGTAGGTCAAACCCTACATATATATATATATATATATATATATATATATATATATATATATATATATATATATATATATATATATATATATATATATATATATATATATATATATATATATATATATATATACACACACACACACACATATATATATATGTGTGTATATATATATATATATACATATATATATATATATATGTGTATATATATATATATATATATATATATATATATATATATATATATATATATATATATATATATATATATATATATACATATATATATATGTGTGTGTGTGTGTATATATATATATATATATATATATATATATGTCTATCTGTGATCTAGAACTGCCAGTTACAGGCTGTTGAATGATATTTTTCCTAGCATTGATTGGCGCATTATATATTCACAATGGTATGAACTGTTATAGGGGGGATCCATACTATACATTTTTATTTATTATTTTTAAGATCAGAGACCAGAGAAAGCTATTTCTTAAGGGTCTTTCTTATTTTTTTGATGTCCTTCAGGGTGATCAAATGTTAATTAGGGGGTCAAACCCCCCTGTAATTCGCAGCTTGCTTTTAACCCAATGGTTGGGTTTGTCCATATTTGACCCAATGCTGGATATTTTATGTTAAAAATTACAGGTTGTTTAATTATAGGGTTAGCAATGATGTATTAATGATGACATAAATGTACACATTTTTTCCTTTCATGTTGACTAAGGGTGCGTTTGATTAATTATTAACTTTAGTGTGATTTCTCTGTTAATGTTCTTGATTTAAAAAGTGTGAACGCTTCCCTCTGTATCTTGGTGCACACATTTACATGTGTCATTTAGCAGATGCTTTTGTACAAAAACTGAGGAGGCATTCAGCATTTATACATGTATACACTAAACAAGTGGACCATGAACTACTGCAAATGTGACTGAAATATGATTGCAAACCAAAGATATAGAATATGAATGAACAAAAAAAGACAGTATCATAGATGCAACCATACAAAGGAAAGAACTCTTCAGCATAGTTGTTTATTCTCATCATAGTCGTCATGTTGCCCATCAATACATGCATCAGAAAGGCCTTCATGCAGCAGATCTTCTTTTTGTGTGTGTGATGAAGGAATTCCTGACACTGTTTTGACATTTTATAAGCTCTTTAAGTACTCAACTGATAAAAATAACATCACGTACACAAATACAAGGAGTGCATTTAACCCAGCACACAGCATTGTGCAGATTTTCTTTAAGTTTTGTCACTATATTGTAAAAGCTAATTACTTTGGTGTAATCTGCATCTAAAATTAAACACTAAGTGAACCAGGACTCTATGTATCATATACTTTTTTGATCGAACCAAGACAACTAGAAGTGCGAACACACTTACTGTAGAAGTTGAATTGGATTTGCAACATTCCATTGAATGTTTGTGGCTGTTAGTTAACAAATCTTTCACCCTGCAGTTGTGCCCTACTGAGATAACCAACAGTAAGTGCCCTACTGAAGGGCAAAATGGTGATTGGGCAAGTAATGGTTCATAGCAGCCCCTCAGTGCCCTTCTAGCCTGCAGTGTTTGTGTCACATCCCAAACCTCAAGAATCACCATCATTCTAGAGAGCATACAGCCTATCCACTCATGCTGGGTTGTTTTAAAGCAATGTTGGGTCAAATATAGACAATCCCAATATTGTTTTATTTTATTAAATTTAAATTACACTTTATAACTCAATGATTGGGTTTATCCATATTTGACCCACCAATGGGTTAAAATAGTTTGTTTGTAGAGCAAGTAGTTTGACCATTTTCTGCCGTTTATTATTGCTAGTAATTTCTCCCATAGGCAATAGAATCGGAAGTTCTAAAATAATCATAATAACGAGTGCACTTCCACATTGCAGATGAGGGTCAATATTTATTGGTATTTGTAACATTCCATTGAACCTTTTGCTCTCCATTGTCCAACTTTTACAATGTAGTTGTGCCCTCCTGAGATAACCAACAGCTAGTGCCCTAGCAAAGGGCAAAATGGTGATTGGGCAAGTAATGGTTCATAGCAGCCCCTCAGTGCTCTTCTAGCGTGCGGTGTTTGTAGGAGAATTGCAAGAATCACCATCATTTTAGAGAGCATGTGGCCTATACATTCTAAAACATGCTGGGTTATTTTTATTTGGTTGTGCTGGGTCAAATAATATAAGTTTTTCTATTAAGTTTCAATAACACTTTTAAACCCATTGGTAGGGTTTGTCCATATTTGACTTAACACTGGGTTAAAACAATCCAAAATTGTTTTTAAAGTGCACTGCTCATTTTAATTGGGACATCTAAAATAATCAAAACAATGTGATGGTTTTAAATAAAACAGTGAGAATGCTGAGTGAACCAGGACCAAATTTAACCCAGGCTCATTTTGAAAACTGCCGCTATATACATTTCTGGACAGTGCCAAATACGTCCCAGGAGGTATGTTTTTTTGCAGTTTTTGTTTTCGCGAATATGCCTGAGGCCGTTGTGTACACTTTTGAGATCTCACCCCCTTCCCTAAACCCAACCAATAGTGTTTTAAAAAGCACAGATTGGCCAGCGCCTACTCACCTCCCTAAACCCAACCTACATTGTTTTCAGAAGCAATCCAGAAAAAGAAAAACCCTCGCGGCAGCCTGAATTTTACCACATTTTCAGATTTTACCACATTCTTACCCTGTTATTTTCTTGTTGTTTTATTTTTTGGCTTTTTGTTTTTGTCTCAACTGCTTTCTGTATCTGTCGTTTGCCGGACTCGAATCCTGTCGCCACGGTCAACTCCTCTCTACGTCTCAAGTCCGCCGACGTATGCGGCGAGCCACTGAACAAACTGGTAACAGTTGGAAAGCTGTCCTTACAGAGGTAAGCGATCAGCTGCTAGTGCAAGAAGGAATGGCGTCATACCACCCCGTAGCGTTCGTTTTAAAGATGAAATGCAGCCAAACGTACTTCTGGCTGCATAATTCGCGATCTCCAGAAATGTATATAGAGCCACGCTTTCATAAGGAGCTTGTTGACCAAATTCGTTTTAGTGCAAACCAAAAGAACCAAGAAAACTAACCTAAAAGATGAACACAGGCTATATATTTACTTGTATTGTAACACCCCATTGAACTTTTCGTTGTCAATTGTCCATCTTTTACATTGCAGTTGTGCCCTACGGAGATAACCAAGAGCTAGTGGCCTACTAGATTGGTCAAGTAATGGTTGATAGCAGCCCCTCAGTGCTCTTCTAGCCTGCAGCGTTTGTGTCAGATCCCAAACCGCAAGAATCTCCATCATTTTAGAGAGCATGTGGCCGATACATTCTAAAACATGCTGGGTTATTTTTATTTGGTTGTGCTGGGTCAAATAATGTAAGTTTTTCAATTAAGTTTCAATAACACTTTTAAACCCATTGGTAGGGTTTGTCCATATTTGACTTAACACTGGGTTAAAACAATCCAAAATTGTTTTTAAAGTGCACTGCTCATTTTAATTGGGACATCTAAAATAATCAAAACAATGTGATGGTTTTAAATATAACAGTGAGAATGCTGAGTGAACCAGGACCAAATTTAACCCAGGCTCATTATGAAAACCGCTATACCGCTATATACATTTCTGGACAGTGCCAAATACGTCCCAGGAGGTATGTTTTTTTGCAGTTTATGTTTTCGCGAATATGCCTGAGGCCGTTGTGTACACTTTTTGAGATCTCACCCCCTTCCCTAAACCCAACCAATAGTGTTTTAAAAAGCACAGATTGGCCAGCGCCTACTCACCTCCCTAAACCCAACCTACATTGTTTTCAGAAGCAATCTAGAAAAAGAAAAGCCTTGACAGCAGCCTGATTTTTTATTTTTGTTTTTTTACCACATTTTCAGATTTGACCACATTCTTACCTTGTTATTTACTTGTTTGTTTTATTTTTTGGCTTTTGTTTTTGTCTTACCTGCTTTCTGGAATTGTTCATCGTCATGGTCAACTCTTCTGTGCGTCTCAAGTCCGCCAACCAGGGCATAATTTGTGCCGGAACACACCGAATCTGGCATCTCTGAAATCTGATCCGGCACCTCATTTTACCGATCCCCCTCCTCAACTGCCCTTCTCCTGTTCACTTTCGCTTTCTTCCGCAACTCCCCAACCCTCCTCACTGTCGTCCGCGACACCCCCGCCCTGCTCACTTTTGTCTGTGACACCCCTCCGCCATCCACCGCACCAACACCCCACCTCCCCGCTTTCATGCGCGACACCTCTCCTTCCTCGGGTAACATGCCGGATCCAATACCCCGATCTGTTCCGGCACCTCGCAATTCACAAATTAAGCACTGCTGCCGACATATGCTGTGAGCCACTGAACAAACTGGTAACAGTGGGAAAGCCGTCCATACGGAGGTAATTGGTAAGCTGCTAGGTCAAGAAGGATCAGCGTCATACGGCCCCGTAGCGTTCGTTTTAACAACGAATTGCAGCCATACGTACTTCTGGCTACATAATTTGCAATCTCCAGAAATGTATATAGGGCTACGTTTTAGTGCAAACCAAAAGAACCAAGAAAACTGAACTAAAAGATGAACACAGGCTATATATTTACTTGTATTTGTAACACCCCATTAAACTTTTCGCTGTCAGTTGTCCATCTTTTACATTGCAGTTGTGCCCTACGGAGATAACCAAGAGCTAGTGGCCTACTAGATTGGTCAAGTAATGGTTAATAGCCGCCCCTCAGTGCTCTTCTAGCCTGCAGCGTTTGTGTCAGATCCCAAACCGCAAGAATCGCATCATTCTAGAGAGCATGCAGCCAATACCACTCATTTTAATGCAGACTAAAAATCCTATAGTAGCTCATTCCTGCCGCTCTCCAGGAATCACTCTAGGAAGCCGTTGCTTTGCTCATTTGCAGTAATTAGACCCGTCCTGTGCCAGTTCATCAGGGATCGTCTCTCACCCAATCACATCCTCCTCCACCTGTCTGGACGGCGGGAGGCTCTCCAGGTTGCTGTCAAAGCTACGTTTCAGTCTCGTCCGCTATCATACTTTCTTCAACGACAGAACGGCGCTAGTTCTCTCTGCCTCGGGGCCCATATCATCTCTGTCACAGGGCCCGTACCTTCCCCCCACGGTGGAGCTCATGCAGTATTGATGGAGCAGTAGTGCTTTACGGGGACACTGTAATTACGTCCCTTCATAAGGCCAATTTTGGCTGGGTGGGCTCATAACCTTTCTTGGCTGTATGTGCATCAGGGGGCCCATGAGACAGAGTTCATTAGGGCCTGACACCGCACTAGACGGGGAGTAATGGGCCGAGGCGAAGCGTGCTGTTTATCTTAGGCCACAGAGGCTAATGACGGGGCGTAGTGTGTGTGCGCGCGCGCTATTGAGTTGGCCTTGGGGGTGGAGAGATTCCATTAATAGGCAAAAGGCGTGGGACACCACTTTCATTATTAGAGCTTTTGAAGCTGGCTGATTGCTCACAGCTCTGCATACAGCTGGGGGCTTATTTATTTATTTATGCCCCATCCTGACAGAGGCGACGGCGCTGCTGCTGCTGCTGCTGCTGCTTCTCCAAAAAAAAAAAAAAAAAAAGAAGTGCTTTCAGGGCAGTCATAAACAAATATCTTATATGACATGAAGGTGACAGAAATGCTAATGAAACTTTATGTGGCCCAACTGTCGTTCCCTGGATATACTGTGATTCGTTTTACTATAGAGGATAGTAAAAGTAAATGTGAATGCAACAAATGTAGGGGTATTTTGCACCTCCTGGAGGGAATTATAATTCTTTTATGACATGAAATGAGTGGAGGTGGTGTTTTACAGTAGGCAGGTTTAGGTTTATGTGTGGGTTTTGTGTAAAGAAAAGTTATGGATGCGTAGAGTTTTCAATGATATTATTTTCAACCATCAAAACCATTTTTTTTTGTTTATTAGAATTAGAATAGGGCAATTAAATAAATGATATCAAAAGACTATATGAATTGTTAGAATTGTAACAACAGTCTACGCTCACTGGCCACTTTATTAGGTACACCTTACTAGTACTTGGTTGGACTTCATTTTGCTTTCAGAACTGCCTAAATTCTTCATGGCATTGATTCAACAAGGCACTGGAAATATTCCTCAGAGATGTTGGTCCATATTGACATGACAGCATCACGCAGTTGCTGCAGATTTGACGGCTGTGCATCCATGATGCGAATCTCCCGTTCCACCACATCCCAAAGGTGCTCTATTGGGTTGAGATCTGGTGATCGTGGAGGCCATTTGAGTACAGTGAACTCATTGTCATGTTCAAGAAACCAGTCTGAGGCGCTTTGACATGGTGTGTTATCCTGCTGGACGTAGCCATCAGAAGATGGGTACACTGTGGTCATAAAGGGATGGACAAGGTCAGCAACAGTAGGCAGGTAGGTTGTGGTGCTGACACGATGCTTAATTGGTACTAATGGACATAAAGTGTGCCAAGAAAATATCCCCTACACCATTACACCACCATTAGCAGCCTGAACCATTGATACAAGGCAGGATGGATCCATGCTTTCATGCTGTTGATGCCAAATTCTGACCCTACCATCCGAATGTCGCAGCAGAAATCGAGACTCATCAGACCAGGCAACGTTTTTCCAATATTCTATTGTCCAATTTTGGTGAGCCTGTGTTAAATGTAGCCTCAGCTTCCTGTTATTAGCTGACAGGAGTGGCACCCGGTGTGGTCCTCTCCTGCTATGCTCCATCCGCCTCAAGGTTGGACGTGTTGTGTGGTCAGAGATGCTCTTCTGTATACATCGGTTGAAACCTGTGGTTATTTGAGTTACTGTTGCCTTTCTATCAGCTCGAACCAGTCTGGCCATTCTCCTCTGACCTCTGGCATCAACAAGGCATTTGTGCCCACAGAATTGCCGCTCACTGGATATTTTCTCTTATTTGGGTCATTCTCTGTAAACCCTAGAGATGGTTGTGCATGAAAATCCCAGTAGATCAGCCGTTTCTGAAATACTCAGACCAGCCCGTCTGGCACCAACAACCATGCCACGTTCACAGTCACTTAAATCACCTTTCTTCCCCATTCTGATGCTCGGTTTGAACTGCAGCAGATCGTCTTGACCATGTCTACATGCCTAAATGCATTGAGTTGCTGCCATGTGATAGGCTGTTTGGAAATTTACATTAAGAAGTAGTTGCACAGGTGTACCTAATAAAGTGGCCGGTGAGTGTATATACTAAAAGACTATTATGTGCATATTAAGAACAATAATCAGTTGATTACACATTGAAGGATCACAATGCAGCACCAAAATAATAATGAATTGTAATTAAATTTGGACGGTGCAAGGTGGCTCAGCAAGAAGGTCGCTGGTTTGAGTCCCAACTGGGTCAGTTGGCATTTCTGTGTGGAGTTTGCATGTTCTCCATGTGTTGGTGTGGGTTTCCTCCAGGTGCTCCCCACAGTCCAAACACATGCTCTATAGGTGGATTGGATGAATTAAATTGGCTGTAGTTTGTGTGCGAGAGTGTATGGATGTTTCTTAATACTAGATTGCGGCCGGAAGGGCATCCGCTGCGTAAAACATATGCCAAAACAGTTGTCGGTTCATTCCACTGTAGCGACCATTGATAAATAAGGGACTAAGCCGAAGGAAGATAAATGAATGTAATATTTTTATTTTACTTTGCATTTATCCTTCTAAACATAATAGGATTTAGCAATTTGTCAGAAATATTTTAAATAATTTTAATTATAATAACATTTTGTAGGATCGTTTTGTACACTGCAGTAAATATAGATCAAAATAAGTACTGTATGTTGGAAACATTACTTATTCCATATTTTGACATTTTCACAAAAGCAGACACAAAGTCGAGATTTATAGTCATTCCTCTAGATGTGTGGAAATACAGTGGGATGAAATGTCGTGTCTCGAAGGACCACAGTGCTACATAAACATAAATATGAACACAACACTGGACGTAAGAGCAATGTTTAAACCTATACATAACTTACTTACTGAAGCGGAAATATATGCTATAAATAACTGAATACACATAACCTAAGAGAGACTGTACAAGCACTTTATATAATACTGTACTATATTGTGCAAGATATTGTGGGAAACATGTATTAAAGGTTAAAAAGCAAGTAGTGGAATATGATTAGTGGATGTGTTATCTTATTGACTCTAATTGTAATGTTTCATACTTGCTATTTATATTAAATCAGTTTAATACAGAAACCCCACTCTCAGAAATAAAACTGCAAAAAGCTGTTACAGTACAAATGCTTTTTGGTACCTCAAAGGTCCACGTTTGTACTTACTAGTACAAATAGGTTAAAAAAAAAAAAGTACAAAAGTGATGTGGTATCTTTAAAGGTGCAGTATGTAAGTTTGACACCCAGTGGTTGAACTGGGTATTGCACTCCTAGATCAAAATAAACACACGCGTGGGATGCCAGAGATTGAGTACAGGAGCGAGTGATTTAAACACAGGAGCGAGTGATTTAAACCGTGTTCTAAATAAAATCAACGACACGCGATAGAAGGAATTATGTTCCATATTAAAAGGAGTTTTAGTTCTAACCAACACCTCGAATTGAGATATTAGAAACGGTTTCTATTTCTCACAGCTCAACATGTGAAACCTATGACAGTGCACCTCAGGTAAGCCTCGTGTGTTTTATTCAGTGCTAAATCCTAACAATGTGAGTTTGAATGGATTCTAAACCTTACCGTTTCGTGAGTGAGTGCTTATTCTGTGCTTCTGAAAGGCTGTATTTACATTTTTGTCGTGTTTCGTCTGGTGCAAAGAGTCAAACTGCTGTTTGCGTGTTGTTAGGACACGAGGTTACAATGTAATCTGCTCACCTTATGTTTACGTTCGTAATATTTATATCATTTGCTAATTAATAGCCTCATGTGGAACTGAATCTGTCTCATTTCGACGTCTGATACTGTCCATTTCGGTCACGGGCGCATGCTTTCAGAGCCTTTCTGAATGAATGAATGAAATACGCTGTTTTCCAACAAGGCAACATGGAGTGCTGAAATATAATTGGCTAAACTGGCATTCTGCAGGTTAACTTTACCTAAACAAAGACAGCGTTCCGGCACGGAAAAACCATTTTCAAAGCAGAATATCTGACTTCAGCATTGTTTATCAGTTAAACAAGTATGTTCACTTGGGATGTTTCTTAAATATCTGCAAACATATTATGGTATTTTTATGCTTTAGAAGAATCAAAAACTTACATACAGCACCTTTAAGGCAGGGATGTCCAAAACCGGTCTTGGAGGGCCAGTGTTCTGGAGAGTTTAGCTCCAACCCTAATCAAAAACACCTGAACCAGCTAATTAAGCTGTTATGCTGCGGTCGCACTAGAGATTGTATGTGCGAAATTCTGTTGTACAGCGATGGGAAAAGGGGCGGGATTAAACAAGACGATTAGACAATAAAAAAAAGCGAGCGATCGGTCCATGTTTTAAATTTCTGTCCAGAGAGGTCATTTTTTGATCTTCGATTGGCCTCATGCAATCATATGATGCGATTTCGCAGGTCAGAGTTCACCAAGCTTGAACTTTCCAACGCAGTGAACTACGAAAACTTGTCGCACAAGCTTGCGTTTCCGATCTGACGCATTAGCGTGCGTATGAATGGAAGTCTATGGGGAGAAAAGTGCGGTGTGACCGCAGCTTTATACTAGAAACTTCCTGGCAGGTGTGTTGAAGCAAGTTGGAGATAAGCTCTCCAGGACACCGATCCTCCAGGATCGAGTTTGGACACCCCTGCTTCAAGGTATCCATGTGGACCTTTAAAGCAGGCATGGAGGGCCGTGTCTTGGATAGTTTTGCTCGAACCCTAATCAAACACACCTGTCTGTAGCTTTCTAGTGATCTTGAAGACACTGATTAGTTTGTTCAGGCATGTTTGATTAGTGCTGGAGCAAAACTCTGCAGGGACACCGGCCCACGACGATTAAGTTTGCCAATCCCTGCTTTAAAGTAAAGTGTGCCTTTTGAAAAGGTACCACCCCAGTGACAGCTTTTGTACCTTAATTTCAAGAGTGCACCATAGGTCTTTTAGTATAAAAAATTGAGGACAAAATTTGGTTTACCAGCCAAATAACACACTGTACAATATTGTGTGAAACATGTATTAAAGGTTAAAAAGCAAGTAATGAAATATGATTGGTAGTACAAGAGTAAACATTTGTGTTATCTTATTGAGTTCTTGTAACATTTCATGTGCTTGCTATTTATATTAAATCAGTTTGGTGCAGAAAACACACACTCAGAAAAAAAACATCAAAAGCTGTCACTGTACCAGAAAGCTGTTTGGAACCTTACAGGTCCACATTTGTATCTATTAGTACAAATAAGTAAAAAAAGGTAGATATTAGTACTTTAAAAAGTACAAACATGTACCTTGTGGTACCTTTAAGGTATCTGTGTGGACCTTAAAAGTTCAAAAGGGTACCTTTTGAAAAGATACCACCCCAGTGACAGCTTTTCAACCTTAATTTCGAGAGTGCACCATAGCTTTTTTAGTATAAAAAACTGAGGAAAAAATTAGATTCACCAACCAAATAACACACTGTACAATACTGTACAGGGCTCGAAATTAACCTGTTTGCTTGGTAGCACTGGTGCTCCTAACTTAAAAAATGTAGGCGCACCAGTCAAAATTTAGTCGCACCCACCAATTATGAGCACTGTTGCTAAGTTTTATATAAACAGATTTATTGCATTTGAAATCAACACTGATCAAAACTATCAAGCAAAACATATATATGCTTGCGTGAGGAAAATATATCTCAACGAAATCCCGTTTTCAACAAGAAAATACATTTTTATAACATAATTGAGTGACCAAAAGATACACGGACGGACCGCTCACCGGCCCTGCACACACTACTTGACATGAATGAATCTGTTAATGTGCTGTGTTCTTACGGGTCTGATATGATATGATATGATGCTTTTGACATTATTATTTGTATACGTCATTTTAATAGCAATACCGGTCTTTTCATGAGCTGCAATATTAGTTTAATCTTAGTCAATGCAAGCCCTTTTGCGATGGTGTACGTGATGTTAACTTTTACTTATAGCTGCACGGCTGACAACATCATGGCGATTAAATGAAGGATTAAACAGAACATCTCGTGCTTAAAATGTGTAGATTTGGCAAACAGTTACCTGACAATTCCGTCCCACAGACTTTACAGTGAATGCTTTAGTTATTTTCATAGCGGACTTGAAGCCAATGGAAGTCTTTTATCCACTCTTCGACAAATGTAGATTGTGGATTAACATTCACCACGATCAGTAATCAGATGTGCCATTATTTGTTGCTTTAGATGGTCTCTAAAACAAAATCTGACCGTGTTGTTATCATTCTCATCTTCAGCGCTTTACATTTTCGCGGTTGTAACTCTCCTGTCATCTGAAGGCAGAAGGCGTTGACTGAGTGATTGACAGCTGATTTTAACCAATCCATTCGCAATCAGTTCTAGCGCAGTGGGCCAATAGAAAGAGCACAAAGGCGGGGCAAGCATTGCGGGCTTTGTTTACTGCAGCAAGTTGACATGGCAACAGTTTTAAACTGTTCCTGAGCGCTGCGTTTCAAGTGCAAAGATGCATTCTGCGTGAATGTGTCCTAAATCCGCACATGCGGTGAACATTTTGCAGTGAAAACCGATCGCACGCAACTATTTTATGCACTCGCACAAAAGCTCCCAAATATATTTTGAGGTTGCATAGATAAAATTTTGTGCGCATATAATTTCGAGCCCTGCTGTACAATATTGTGCGGGATATTGTGTGAAACATGTATTAAAGGGTAAAAAGCAAGTAATACAATATGATTTGTGGTACAAGAGTGTTATCTTTAATGAGTCCTTGTAACATTTCAACAAGCTTTTACTGTAAAAAAGCTATTTAGTAGGTAAAAGTAGGTAAAAAAAGAAGGAGAAAAAGGTAAAAAATAGGTACCCTAAAAGTAAAAAGTGTACCTTTATAGGAGTAGTAGTGGGCGACGTAGTGACCATCAACCATTTTCTCAGATGATGACAATCTGAAAAAATATTGCTGCAGCTCTGATACAAGTTTTATTTAAGGAGAAAATTAAAAGTGTTTGCGTGCTCTGTGTTTGTCTGAAGTAGTCTACCGACATGTGTACTGTATATTCCATACAAAGTATGAAACTCGGTTCTTGTCACGTGACTCGCAGTGCGTTCACAGCACTCTGAAAAATTGAGATGTTTTCAACTAAGCTGTGCACCTCTATTGGAAATAACGAACTTGTGTGCGGAAAAGGCTAGATATGTGACAGACTGCCGTCATTTGCGACATCCAGCAGTTGATCTTATTCTTGCACAGACATGCTGGATTCACCTGATTTGTTGACCAGTTTGTGAGTCCTTTACTGGGCCTTTTTTCCTTTCGCAAAGAAGCTTAGCTTGTGGGTTAAATTTTGTCGCTCTGGAGACCGAGATGTAACCGAAAGGATATGGTCATTTTTCAAAATAAAAGATCGTTCAGACTCAGATAATAAATAAAATGGAAATAATTAATGATTTCTTGTGCCACCCACTTCCAGTTGATCCACTGATCAGTACCAGTCCGCGGCCCAGGGATTGGGGACCACTGCTTTAAATGGCACCTATGATGAAAATCATCTTTTGTAATCTGTTTGGACAGAACTGTGTGTAGGTATAGTGTGTCTACAGTCATATTGGGGTGATATAAACACAATAAATTAAAATTTCCTGATGTTAAAATAGGATCCAAATCCCTCCCGTTTAGAGGTCGACTGCAACTTGATGTAGGAGTGTGGTTTCCCCGCCCACTGAATTGATTGACAGCTGCTTATTAACATGTCTCCATTGTAACACGTATAGTAACCCAGTGTTGGGGAGTAACGGAATACATGTACCGGCGGTACGTATTTAGAATACTATTCATGAGTAACTGTATTCCGTTACAGTTACTATTTTTAAACGGGGTATTTAGAATACAGTTACTTTCCTAATACCATTGGAATACTTCGGGCGATGCGTGTCTGGCCCATAATAATATTACTAAATTGCCGCCGAAACCATAGAAACAGAAGCTACACTTCCGACTGCAATCACCAGCGTTAACTCAGTGAGACTCACGCAAATGACCCTGTTCTCACGCTCTCATGCCACACCTCCATTTTCTCAAACGATCGCAAACACCGAACAACCGGACAACAACCATGATTTTCAAATAAACTGCTTTTTTTGCAGTCATTGTTCGTGAATTCGCTGCTTGATGTTTCGTTTGCGCTTTCAGAGGTTTCATTTACGCTTCTTAAATTTACGTTCGCTTTTCTGACACAAATGTGGGCGGGACACCTTAGCCAAAGTTGGCAGCCCTGGTTAACTTGAGTGTACAAATATGAAGGATTCAGACCAGGGGCTCGAGGGGTTGGAGCCGCAACCGAAACAACTTTCTAGCAGCAGTAAAGGAAAAAATGCATTCACGTCTTGGAAGTACAAGCATTTTTTCTCTTTAAAGAATGAGAGGGGTGAGCGAAACCTGACAGTGCAGTGCAATCTCTTTTTCTGTGCAGACTGTGAAATACAAAGGGTAAGCAAAATGCATATTATATACATATACTGTATATTACAGACAGTAATGCTGTCTATGTTCAAGCACTTTTTATCTTTATTGTAGAAACAGAAATTGAATTTGTTGACACTTTGATAAATAAACATTATTTAAAAAACATAATTATATTGTTTTATTTATTTATCAGTCAATAATGGGCGTTACAGGCCCTCTGTTTTCCTGCTGAAATTGCTACCAACGCATAGTGTGACATTTAATAGACTTGAAGGCTGTTTTTAAGGGCAAGTATTCCAAGTATTTAGAATACAGTACCAGGATTAAGCAAAGTAACGGAATACGTTACAAAATACATTTTAGAGCAGGTATTCTGTATTCTGTAACTAAATACATTTACAAAGTATTCTCCCCAACACTGCGTATAATCATATCAACAAGACAGGACGTGCACAAAGCAACCGGGAATAAAAGATCTGTTGAGCTTTCTGTGATCATCTGCACCTCAAGAATGTGTTTTACAAGTTTAAAACGTTTTTTTAAAACAGTGCAGCGATTTTTACCGTCTTCATCACCACAGCCGCGTGTCAGTACAATTACAAAAGGAGACACTACAATCCCAGTTTGTGGATGTTAAATCAGGTTTATTTCGTACATTAACATAACGGATATCCATACAGCAGTGGATATTAACGTGTATCCTGTCACATTTGTTGTCACACCGTGCTGTTTATCTGACGCAGCCGAGGCGGAGATTGAGGCACACTCTGACAGGCACGTGGAAACAGTGGGCGGGGAGAACTAACATTAAAGGCACAGGCAACAAAAACAGCTACATATTGAACTGAACAGCTAAACTGAACTGAACTTAATCTCTGAAAACTGAACTGACTCTGAAAACTGAACTGACTCTGTTACAATTCGCTATAATCTTCCATGTGAAGCTGCTTTGACACAATCTACATTGTATAAGCGCTATACAAATAAAGATGAATTGAATTGAATTGAATATTGTTCAGAGCAGGAAATTACAAGCTTCTAATAAATAATCTGATGGGTGTTTTGAGCTGAAACTTTACAGACACACTTTTAAAATCTGATCTTAAATCTTAAAAAGAGGTAAAATAGGTCCCCTTTAAGGTATCCGTGTGGACCTTTAAAGTACAAAAGTGCAGTTTTTGAAAACGTACCACCCCAGTGACAGCTTTTGTACCTTAATTTCTGAGAGTACACATAGCTCTTTAAGTATAAAACATTGAGGACAAAAATTGCATTCACCAGCCAAATAACACACTGTAATTTTTCGAAAACACTGTAATCAATCATATCCTTTAAAAAGAGCGTCTTTCTCATCATCCATCATCATCATCATCAAAAAGACCTTTGAACGATGGAAAGAAAACTCATTAAAGAGAACTTAATGACAATAATATATTCATAAATGAAAAGAAAAGCCATAGCAGAGCAAACAATTGGCCTCAATCAGTCAAGTGAAGCCACATCATCAAAGTGTCAATGGCGCTGCATAACAAATGCACTGCAGCTGTTGCTCAGGACAGAGCCTAATGGTTTGGATGGACCATTGGGGGCACGCAAGCCCACGCAAATGTGTTGATCTGATGCATGGAAGCAAATGCGGCAAATGGAAGTGGGCTTGGACAATTAATAAACGTACGTCTCAAATGGACTTCTGCTGATCGCCGAGGGACCAGCTGAGACCGGGTAGTGCAAGTAGCTCGTTTAGTCGATGCAAATTTTTCATGCGTTGCTCTCTGTTGCGCTCCATGGGTGTGCACTAACATGCAGAGGAGGCTGTCAAAAACCTTGCTTTGATCACACGGCAATGGGCCCCTGTGGTAACATCATAGCAGAGCAGCAAAAGCAGGCAGTTAGAGAAGAGGGTAATATTGCACTTAGCCAGAGACTATGTGTGTGTGTGTTTCTTTGCTGGTTTGACTATCGGAGAGCCAGATTGCTTTACAGAGATTGGATGATCTTAAAGTAGGTGCACATGTTCCCCTGGCAAATCCCTTTACAAAATACTCAATCAAAGACAGATAATCTCAGTCCTGACCTTTGACCTTGTTCAAACAGCGACAACAACTGTGGCAACACGGTTTTTGTTGTCCATTAATGAGAGCCACCGCTGGCAAAAGCTGCATTTCTTTCTTGCATCAGTCAGTTTTGAGATTTTTGGATTTTTTGTAAAGAACTACTTTTCTTAAAGTGTTTTTTTCAGTGTAAAGAAAACATACAATATATATATATATATATATATATATATATATATATATATATTTTTTTTTCAATATATTTTTTTTTCACCTTTCTTCCCCATTCTGATGCTCAGTTTGAACTGCAGCAGATTATCTTAATCATGTCTACATGCCTAAATGCATTGACTTGCTGCCATGTGATTGGCTGATTAGAAACTTGCGTTAACAAACAGTTAAACAGGTGTACCTAATTAAGTGGCCGGTGAGTGTATGTGCATGCATATATTTAAAATATAACAAAAATGTATAGAAACAATACTATATATATATATATATATATACAGTTGAAACCAGAAGTTTACATACACTGTATAAAAAGGCACATAACCATTAAAAAAAGTCAGATGTTAATGTGACTAAACTTTTTCTCTTTTAGGTAAGTTAGGATTATCACATTTGTTTCTGTTATGCTTAATAGCAGAATAATAAGAGAGATATTTTGAGAAATTGTTATAACTTTTCTTGAAAGTCAAGTTTACATACAATAAGATTATTATGCCTCTGAAAAAGCTCAGATGATGGTGTCAAGGTTTTGGAAGATTCTGATTGGCTAATTGACAACATTTGAGTTAATTGGAGGCACAACTGTAGAATAGTATTTAGGGAAAACCTCAAACACACTGCTTCCTTGTGTGACAACATGGGAAAATCAACAAGCCAGAATCAACAAAAAAGCCAGATTACAATTTGCTAAATTACACGGGGAAAAAGAATAATGTTTGTAGACATGTCCTGTGGTCTGATGGAACTAAGATTAAACTGTTTGGTCATAATGACCAGTGTTACATTTGGAGAACAAAGGGGAAAGCTTACAAGCTTAGCATCCTGTTGTGGGGCTGTTTTGCTGCAGGAGGGACTGGTCCACTTCACAGCATAGATGGCATCATGAAGAAAGAACATTATGTAGAAATACTGAAGCAACATCTCAAGACATCAGCCAGGAAATTAAAACTTGGCCACAAATGGGTCTTCCAAACAGACCATGACCCTAAGCATACTGCCAAATTAGTTAAAATGCAACAGAGTGAGTGTTTTGGAGTGGCCATCACAAAGCCCTGAACTCAATCCTATAGAAAATTTGTGGGCAGAGTTGAAAAAGCTTGTGCGAGCAAGACAGCCTACAAATCTGACTCAGTTACAGCAATTCTGTCAGGAGGAATGGGCCAAAATTCCTGCAAACTATTGTGAGAAACTTGTGGAAGGATACCCAAAACATTTGACCAAAGTTATACAGTTTAAAATCAAAGCTAAAAAAATACCAAGGAAATGTATGAAAACTTTTGACTGTCTAGAAATTTATAAAAAATTCTCAAAAAAAAAAAAAAAAATAAAAAATAAATTCTCTCATTATTTTGGAATGTACCTGAGCTCAATTTAGAGCTTCACTCCAAAGGCTATGAATACTTATGTACATGTGATTTTTCAGCTTTTTTATTTTGAATAAATTTGCAACAATTTCAAAAACTCTTTTTTCAAATTGTCATTATGGGCTATTGTGTGTAGAATTTTGAGGAAATAAATTAATTTAATCCATTTTGGAATAGGGCTGTAACATAAAAAATGTGGAAAAAGTGAAGCGCTATGAATACTTTCCGGATGCACTGTATATATATGTACACATGGCCATGATATCAGATTTAAAACAGATGTTTTGTTTCAGTTTTAATTCATTCCGACATGTTTTTATTATCTTTATGCAACTAAATTATTTTAACATTTTTATTAAGGCCTGAAATAACTATAGCTATTACACTGCTGTCATTTCAGTAACATATTCTGTAAAAAAAAGCCAACTCAGATTCCAACTCTATGACAACACAAGATTAAGTCAGCAAGATTTTTCTCTTTCAAATGTCAAAAGACAATCCACAATGCAATTTCCTTTTTTAATGAGTTCTGAGAGGTTTTATTGCTCTTTGTCACTATATAATTAAATTTGTGTTCGTCGCAGTCGTACGGCTATCAAGTTTGACAAAATTAGAGAAACAGCGTAATTCACTCCCAATCCTGAGCCATCGCTGTTGTTGAACGCATTCAATTGAAAACCTAAAACATACCAATAGCTGTCATGTGTGCCTATTCCCTCCAGAATGGCTGGACTGGGACCTTATGATTGTCTTATGATTGCATCGGATTCTGATGGCTACGGGGGGGAAAGTGGTGTCAGAAATAGGGGTGATTATTTCTGCCTGGACCAATGGGGAGAAGGTGAAGTGCTGGAGTAATTAATATCTGTCTCTTCAAGCCTGTATTGTGGTGCTCAGGGCCTGTGCTTGTAGGAGTCAAGAGTGTGAGGGTATTTTCGGTGCCTGTGGGAGCGTGCAAAACTAATGCATGGAAGGACAACACGCGTGCACACAGGCCAGTGTGTCTTCTCTGCTCTGTCGATTTCAATTTTGGGCCAAGAATGTGTATCTAGCTAATTCATTTAGCTTACTTTAGTTCAGCATTCGCTTTGGGTGGACTGTGCAATTTGCCTTGGAGGGTCAAATACACTGTAAAAAATATCTATACATTCAGGGTGCGAAATCAGGGGTAACTGACCCCAAGGCTTGAAGAATGTCTTAACAAGATGTATGGGGGTCAGCTCTTTAATAGTGAGAAATCGTTTTCTCTGACCAGAATGTTAAATAATGCATTTATTCATTTTCCTTTGGGTTAGTTCCATATTTATCAGAGGTTGCCACAGTGGAATGAACCACCAACTATTCCCTTATATGTTTTACTCAGCGGATGCCCTTCCAGTCGAGTTTCAAGTCCTAACCCAGTACTGGGAAACACCCATACACACTCTTTCACACACACCCTCATACACTACAACCAATTTAGTTTATTCAATTGACCTATAGCGCATGTCTTTGGACTGTGGGGCAAACCAGAGCACCCGGAGGAAACCCACGCCAACACGGGGAGACAATGCAAACTCCACACAGAAATCCCAACTGGCCCAGTCGGGACTCGAACCAGCAACCTTCTTGCTGTGAGGTAACAGTGCTAATCACTGAGCCAGCGTGTCACCCCCTACAGTTTAAACAAAATAATAAATTGTTACAGTGCATTTCTCAGTGGTAAAACCATCACTGACACTCATGAATTTTTTTTTAAATGTTATTAAATGTTACAAAAATACAATGCTTATAATTCAAAAAGCTTTGTCCTGGATTGCATATTGTTTCTTCCATTAATGATAAAAAAAGCATGATTCAGACTTTTATTTTACTCAGAATTGAGTTTATTTATAAGAAAGAAAATTGTGAGGACATAATTATGTAATTTTTATATATGTTTTTAATTAAATTTAAAAATTTAGTTGTAAAAATTAAACTGATTTTTTGCAATTTTCACAAATATTTACAAAGGATTTGCAGGTAAACACATTAAATTAAACACAATATTTTGAGGAAAAACTACTTTTTTGGGGCGTAAATAAATAATAATAGTTAATAATATTAGTTTTAATATAAAAATAATATTTAGGTAATATTAATATTATTTAATATTAGTACACTCTCTCTCTCTCTCTCTCTCTCTCTCTCTCTCTCTCTCTCTCTCTCTCTCTCTCTCTCTCTCATTCTATATATATATATATATATATATATATAGTTGAAGTCCGAATTATTAGCCCCCCTGAATTATTAACCCCCCCCCCCCCATTTATTTTTTCCTAATTTCTGTTTAACAGAGAGATTTTTTCAACACATTTCTAAACATAATAGTTTTAATATCTCATTTCTAATAACTGATTTATTTTATCTTTGCCATGATGACAGTAAATAATATTTAACCTGATATTTTTCAAGACACTTCTATACAGCTTAAAGTGACATTTAAAGGCTTAACCAGGTTAATTAGGTTAACTAGGCAGGTTAGGGGAATTAGGCAAGTTATTGTATAATGATGGTTTGTTCTGTAGACTATCGGAAAAAATATAGCTTAAAGGGGCTAATAATTTTGTCCTTAAAATGGCTTTAAAAAAATTAAAAACTGCTTTTATTTATAGCCGAAATAAAACAAATTAGACTTTCTCCAGAAGAAAAAATATTATAAGACACACTGTGAAAATTTCCTTGTTCTGTTAAACATCATTTGGGAAATATTTAAAAAAGAAAAAAAAAAAATTCAAAGGGGGGCTAATAATTCTGACTTCAACTGTATATATATATATACAGGGGGGGTTGGTTGTGACAATCGCAAACTGAAGAGTGTGGGGGCACTTTCATTTATATTTGAGGGGCACTTTTTATCCAAGAGAAGAAAGGGCATAATCTCACAGCAATTCATAACTTTTTGATTTAGTATCTAATTCGTATAACTTTTCGTATAACAATTTTATAACAATTTAACAACAATTTTACGATTTACTCATCACCCAATGACAATTGGGTATAGGGGTGGGCTTGGCTGCCATACCTCCTATTAAAATCGTACATTTTCATACGACTGAACTCGTACGAATTAGCCGCTAAACTGAAAAAAACATAAAATCCTTATGTTTTCTTGTGAGATGTGCACATGCCACATCTGCAATAGTCACATCACAAGATAATGTTGAGTTTAAATTATATTTGACTGCCACAGAACACATGTGATTTGTAGAGTCACTGCTTAAGTTTAACCATAATACAGTGAAAGTTTATCATTTGCACGTGTCTTTAAGGCCTGTGACTGAGCATTTCAAGAAAGTTTAGAACATTTGGGCACAAACATTATGATGTTTAGAGGTGTAACAAAGATTTAATAAATTTTTTTTTATACAGAATTGATGTGATTTATGGAAAAAAAACTTACCTAGAATTTTTTTTCTTGTTTCTAGTCAAAAGATCTACATTTCAAAGTGAAAACAAGACTATTTTACTTCCCACATTGGCAGATCATTTTGCTTGTCTTCTGGAAAAAACTATTAATTTTGACATGTGATATTTTTACTTGGTCTTAAAATTTTTTGATATTTTGGACTAGAACAAAACAGATTTTTTTTACATTGTGATTATTCAATTTCTATACCTGAATAATGTTAGACTCTCAAAAAAACTAAAACTGTCAAATAGAGCTATTCAAACCATCCTCTGAAACTGTATTCATATCGCAATATTTATCACAGAAAAATAAAATATCACAATATCAGATTTTTCCTATATCGTGCAGACTTAATAAACAGTATATATATGATGTCTATGAGTGCATGTGTCTGAGCGTGCATGTGCAAGTCTGAGTGGATCTTTTCAGTGAATCAATTGATTTGATTCACAGAAGGAAACTGAATGAACTCAATAGTCCTTATGAATGAACTAAATGAACTCAATGATTCATTTGAGATGGATCTTTTCAGTGGCTTAATTGATTTGATTCACAAAAGGACTTTTTTCCACCTACTGGATCGATTCCTTAGGTTTTATTCACTTAAACTGTAAAAAGTATCTGGAAACACACTAACAACATGCTAGTAACATCCTAATCATGCTAGAATCATGATAACAACATAGTTACATCCTAATCATGCTAATAGCATGCTAACAACATGTTAATAATACTAGACGCTAATCATGCAAGCTACATGCTACTGGAATGTTAATCAATTTAGAATCATGCTACCAACATGCTAATCAAGCTAGATAAATGCTAGTAAACATTTAGAACACTGTTTAGCAACCGCTTAGATTACTATGTTTAACTGTTTCAAACAACAAACTTTTAAACGGCTTCAAACTTTCAGTGGTGGCTTTTTCAAGAAAACATCAAAGTTTGTCATCATACTTTACTATGTAGTTGTAAATAAATGGCAGAGTGACAATATGAAATTCTCCTTCTGTTTTTTTTTTATTTTTTTACAGAAGATAGAAAGTCATATGTGACCCTGGAAATGTTTTTTTTCTGGAAACATGGTAATAACATGCTAGTAACATTCTATAATCATGCTAGAATCATGATGACAACATGGGAACATGCTAATCATGCCAAAACATGCTAAAAACATGGTAATAATTTGAGCAACATGCTGATCATGCTAACATGCTCGAAATATCCCAGTAACCACTCTAGACCACTTGTACCATAGCAACTACATAGAAACACCCTAGGCAATTAATTAGATTATTATATTTTTAACTGTTTCAAACAACAAATTTTTAAACAACTTCAAACTTTTAAGCCAGACACTATTGAGTTTTCTGCTCAGGTTTATTTTATTTGGCGTAGCACATTCTGTGTTGATTTTAGCGAACTATAATGACCCTGCTACATTTTGCTTACTAAAATAAATACTTTGCATTAAACCAGAAATTGTACATGATGTTTATGGGGAAAAGCCTATAGTAGAAATAAGCTTGCATTGCTGATTGTCATTGTACAGCTAAAGAAAGTTGGCAGAGAACTGTCACAAACTTCCGTAGCGCCCGGATTTGAGGGGGAAATTAGCCCGAAATCATGCATGGATGCACATTTTACAAATCCATTGGAAACTGTATACCATCGAGGCACCTTTGGCATACTCTTTTCATCATACTCTGATTTGAGACACACTAATCCTAATCTTGCCTACTATTTAGGATGAATAATATGCAAATTGGGATGTTGCCACGGGTAGAGGTGCCGCATGCAGACAAACTTTCTATCACTCAGCTCTTCTCGGCAACCCAATCACGCCGTGTGTTTACTTAATTGGAAGGCAGTGAAGGATGAAAAGACACTTCTGCTGGTGAACCAGGCACAGCATGTCAGAGAGACGCACAAGCTGCAGTATATGACTCTAAAGGAAAGCAGATGCTGAATAAACCTGATCGAACGAGAGAAAAAAGACTTTATAAGGGGTTCGTCAGCCTGTGGAATTATAACCGTATCATATTAAACATCATAGAGCAGTGTTGGCGGATGTCAAAGGTTTGTGTTGAAGATACAGTTCCCAGAAATGCAAAAACAATGCTTTTGTTTACTCGATCTGATGTTCTTTTAAACCTGTAAGACTTTCTGTCTTCCACAGAGCACAAGAAAAGGATTTTTGTTGTATTTTTCCATGCAATTACATCCTTCCAAAAGGATGCAAAAGCACATCAAGTATCATAAATGTGGTCAGAATGACCTGTGTTATAAAATCCGTCAAATTGAGTGAGAAACAGAAGGAAATTTAAGTCATTATTCACTAAAAAATCTTGATATTTATTAATTAAAGTGATGCCTATGAGAAATCTTTTTAGTGATTCATTTGATTTGATTCACATAGCAATTTTATTCACGTTAAATGGATTTAATACTCTTATTATATTGTTTTGAGATGAATCTTTTCACAAATATTTGTTCACAAACTGAATAAACTTACTGATTCCTTTGAGATGGATCCTTACAATAAAACAATTGGTTTGTTTCTTTTACTCTCATGTTCTTTTGAGAAGAATCATTTTAGTGAATCACTTGTTTTGATTCGCATAAGGAATTAATCTTAAACTGAGTAAACTTAATACTCCTTATGAACTCACTGATTCCTTCGAGATGGATATTTTCAGTGAATCAATTGATTTGATTCACATAGTAATTTTATTCACATGTTAAATGGATTTAATATTATATTCTTTTAAGATCTTTTCAGTGAATCAATTGATTTGATTTACAAAATGACTTTTTTTCCCAACTACTCTACTAATTGATTGGGTTTAATGCAGTGATTCTGTTAAATTAATATGCTGATTTGCTTCATAAAAAGATTCATTTACAAACTGACTGAACTACTGTAAATTCTCCTCTTCAACGAACTGTATTTATTCACAAACTGAATGAACTCAGTGATGGATCTTTACAATAAAACAGTTGGTTTGCTTTAAAAATGTAATAGATTTAAAAGTCTTATATTTTTTTGAGAAGAATCTTTTCAGTGAATCAGATGATTTGATCACAAAAGGAAACTGAATGAACTCAATAGTCCTTATGAATGAAGTCAATGATTTATTCGAGATGGATCTTTTCAGTGAATCAATTAATTTGATTCACAAAAGGAAACTGAATGAACTCAATAGTCCTTATGAATGAACTGAATAAACTCAATGATTCATTCGAGATGCATCTTTTCAGTGAATCAATTGATTTGATTCACAAAAGGAAACTGAATAAACTCAATAGTCCTTATGAAGGAACTGAATGAACTCAATGATTCATTTGAGATACATGTTTGCTGTGAATTAATTGATTTATTTGAGTGAATCAATTTATTTGATTCACAAAAGGAAATTGAATCAACTCAATAGTCCTTATGAATTAACTGAATTAACTCTATGATTCATTCGAGATGGATCTTTTCAGTGAATCAATTGATTTGATTCACAGAAGGAAACTGAATGAACTCAATAGTCCTTATGAATGAACTGAATTAACTCAATGATTCATTTGAGATGGATCTTTTCAGTGGCTTATTTGATTTGATTCACAAAATGACTTTTTTCCACCTACTGGATCGATTCCTTAGGTTTTATTCACTTAAACTGTTAAAAGTATCTGGAAACACACTAACAACATGCTAGTAACATCCTAATCATGCTAGAATCATGATAACAACATAGTGACATCCTAATCATGCTAATAGCATGCTAAAAACATGTTAATAATACTAGATGCTAATCATGCAAGCTACATGCTACTGGAATGTTAATCAATTTAGAATCATGCTACCAACATGCTAATCAAGCTAGATAAATGCTAGTAAACTTTTAGAGCACTGTCAAGCAACCGCTTAGATTACTATTTTAAACTGTTTCAAACAACAAACTTTTAAACGGCTTCAAACTTTCAATGGTGGCTTTTTTAAGAAAACATCAAAGTTTGTCATCATACTTTACTATGTAGTTGTAAATAAATGGCAGAGTGACAATATGGAATTCTCCTTCTGTTTTTTGTTTTTTTACAGAAGATAGAAAGTTATGTGACCCTGGAAATGTTTTATTTTCTGGAAACATGGTAATAACATGCTAGTAACATTCTATAATCATGCTAAAATCATGATGACAACATAGGAACATGCTAATCATGCCAAAAACATGCTAAAAACATGGTAATAATTTGAGCAACATGCTGATCATGCTAACAACATACTACATAGCAACACCCTAGGCAATTAATTAGATTACTATATTTTTACAGGTTTCAAACAACATAATTTTCAACAACTTCAAACTTTTAAGCCAGGCTTTTTCAAGAAAACTTCAAAGTTTGTCATCAAACTATCTAGTTGTAAATAAATGACATACTGTAGAGTGACTTGTATAAAATGTAATTCTCTCTCTGTTTTTTTACAGAAGATATATGTGACCCTGGACCACAAACCCTGCTGAACAAAACAGCTTAAATCAGCCTAGGTTTGTTGGCTGGTTTTAGCTGGTCAACCAGCCTCGTTTAAGAGGGGTTTTGGCCATTTCCAAGCTGGTTTCTAGCCATTTCCAGCTTGCTCTTAGGAGGTCAGGCTGGGAGATAACCAGCTAAAACCACCCAACCGGCCTAGGCTGGTTTAAGCTGTTTTTTTTCAGCATGAAAACCAGTCATAAGTGTCAAATGTCGTTTCTGGAAACATGCTAACATCATTCTAGTAGCATCCATATCATACTAGAATCATGACATGCTAAGCATGCCAAAAACATAACAACATGGTAATAATTCAAACACCATGCTAATTATGCTAGTAACATGCTAATCATGCTAGCTACATGCTACTAAAATGTGAATAAAAAAATAAAAAATGTGAATCATGCTAGAAGTATGCTAACAACATGCTAATTTTGCTCGCTACATGATACTAAAAATGTTAATCATGCTGGAATTATGCTACCAACATGCTATCCCTGCTGGAAAAAAAAACAGCTTAAATCAGCCTAAGCTGGTTGACTGGTTTTAGCTGGTCGACCAGCCTGGTTTTAGAGGGGTTTTAGCCATTTCCAGGCTGGTTTCCAGCCATTTCCACCCTGGTTTTAGCTGGTCAGGCTAGAAAATGACCAGCTAAAACCAGGTAAGACCAGGCTGGAAATTTTATATTATATATTATGTTATAATATTATATTCATGCTAGAAACATGCAAGTAACCACTCTGGGCATCCACTATGCTTACTATATTTTCAAACATCAAACTTTTAAATGACTTCAAACTTCAAAACATCATAGATTGTCTTTAAGCTTTACTATCTAGTTGTAAAAAAAAAGCCTAAAGTGACTTGCACAATATGAATTCTCCTGTTTTTTAATTTTTTTTCTCCTTTTTTACAGAAGACAAAGTCGTATTTGGTTTGAAATGAGCAGATGAGTAATTGATGACACAATCTTTATTTCTAGATGAACTTTTCCTTGAAAATCCTTTAGAAAATCCCAAAACATCAGGCTCACTTTTGTTCTTTTCTTAATATCCTCCCTCCTTTTTTAATCAAACCCAGCTTTGAGAGGATATATACTCATCACTTGTCGCTATTAAAATGTTGATTTGGCTTTTGCTCATGGTGATGCAGAGATGACTGTGTGATGATGTTTTTTCCAGCAAAACAATAACAGCAATATGACCAGGCCTGCTAACTGCGCTGATCTAATCAGCCTCACGATCTGTTTTCTTCCGGTGCTGTCGTTCGCTTTACTCAAATAAGCTCCAAAACACCTCAGCTCAGATATTAATCCCTCCACATGTTCAAACAGAAGGAGGACGAGCAGGGGGGATAGAAGAGGAAAAAAAGAGAGAGATAAAGGTAAACAGAGGAGGTGTACAGGAAGAAGAAAGAAAATGAGAGAATGATACACATCTGATGAGTCTGTGGACAGAGAGAGGCTGTTGTTTGAAAACTCTACGAAACAATTTTGCATTTAGCAATATTTTGGCATTTATCATTCTACACTAAATTGCAGATCATAATGATGTAAAAAGGCATCAGTAAATATTTATTTATTTGCTATTTTTCATGAAAATAATGCAAAAACTCTTTCTCATTATTATTATTATTAATAATAATTCATTCATTAATTTTCAACCCAGGCTCATTCTAAAACGTACCCCTATATACATTTCTGGAGAGCGCCAAATACGTCCCAGGAGCTACGTTTTTTTTTTTTTTTTTGCAGTTTTTGTTGTCGTAAATCCACCAGAAGCTGCTGTGTACGCTTTTTGAGATCTCAAATTTCTCTCTCGAGTGCCATTCATGCCTGCTGTTCTCGCGTAAATCCACCAGAGGCCGCTGTCGACTGACTGACTGACTGACTGACCGATTGACTGACCCACCCTTCTTCCCTAAACCCAACCAATAGTGTTTGAAAAGCACCAATTGACACATATAGACAAAATTGAGGTACATATATGTGCATATACAGGCCATATAGGTCGGAATGTTGCTCCTTTGTGTCCACATATAAGCCCTGTACATACAAGAAATGTCTCCTATATTGCTCACATCTCACTTTGGCAACTGTCATACATGATGCTTAGCTCATATTTTCTATTATCAAGGACTGTATTAACTAAGAACTAACTAAAAACATTGCAAAAAAACGTATGTATGTGCGAACACTTGAAAATGTAATTGGCATGTTATGGAATTTAACTATCATTTAAAAAGGTAATGATTCACACTCATCAAGTAATTGCTTCGTGCTGTTTTTATTTTTACATTCATCAGGTGATTCAAAAACACAAACATTTCGGCATAATGCCTTCCTCAGTGTGTAACACAACCCTCTCACTCCACGCTTTTATCCCACAGTCAATCACACTGCGTCATTAGTAGGGCCAGACGGAATCTGCGGACATTTTTTGCAATTTCTGCGGAGAATTTTGGTAAAAATCTGCGGATTTCTGTGGAATTATTTTGGAAGTCTCATAACTAAAACCTTAATATGTGAAATATGTGTCATTTACAAACTGAAGAAAAATTCAGATTTACTCAAGTAAATAAACAAAATTAATGATGGGCTAAAAATCTGCGAAAATCTGTGGAATTCTGCGGAAAATCTGCGGAATTCTGCGCGTGCAGATTCCATTTGGGCCTAGTCATTAGTTAGACGACTACTCGATAAGCAAAAAACAATCTCATTTTCATTTCATTATTCCATGATTAACCACATAAGGACTATTTACCTTCATATTTAAAACAATATTTTACAGAGAAATAGCATATCATTTATCATCATTTGCCAAGTGTTCATCAATACAATATAAATCCGACAGTCCATAACATTAAAAAATACATTTGATGATCATTCAATGATTAAAGACAATCTTACCTTCACCTCAACACAAGTAACTAACAACACAAGAAATATTTACCCTCGCCTTCAAAAAACATTATTTCACAGGAAAATAGCATATTTACATGTTTTCATTTACAATACAATGAAATTCCGACAGTCCAAAACATTAAAAAAATACATTTGTTATATTGGGTTAATTATCTAGACGGCTACTCGATGATTACCAACAGTCTCTTTTTCATTTCTATAATCATAATCAACCACACAAGAAATACCCTTACCTTCAAAGACATTATTTTATAGGAAAATGGCATATCGATTATCATCATTCCCTTATTCATGTCTACGTCAATACCGTGAAATTTCGACAATTCAAAAACATTAAAAATCCATTTTCATCTCATTATTTGTGTCACTACAACTTCAAAATCCATGATTCCTAATATAGCTAAACAACAAACTGTTGAAGAAACACAGAAAGGTCTAACTCCTCATTCATTCCTCTTGGTGTAAGTGATTTTAATTTATGAATCCAGAACGCTTCTCTTTGTAATAATCTTTTATTTAGATTACCTCCTCTATGTGACTCAAATACTTCTTCAATTCCTATGCATTCTAGTTGTTTTACATCATGTCCAAAATCTATAAAGTGTCCTGCTACTGCCGAAGTTATGTCTTGTCATCGTATGCTTGATTTATGTTCACTAATGCGCAACTTCAACTGGCGTGAAGACTTACCTATATATATTGTTTGGCACGGACATTTTAACATGTAGACTATATTACGAGTAGAGCAGGTAATGCATGTTTTTATTTTAATATTTTTACCTGGATTCAAAAATTCCTTGCACCTTATCAAATTCTGACATGCGGCACAATTTCTGCATGGAAAACAACCTTGTATAAAAGTGGATTTCTTGGAATTTAACAATGGAAAATAAGTGAGAGGAGATGGAAAACCATGATGTTTACACATTTTCCTGAAACATTTACAAGGTCAATTCTTTCTTGTATGAAGATAGTGGAAAGGAAGGAAATTTATAAAAAAAAGGTTTGTCGTTTTTTATTTTATTTAGTTTTTCTGTTCAGTTTTTTGTCTTATTTTTGTTCTTGTACTACTTGATTGTTCTTAAGTAAATAAAAAATGTAAATTTCTACACTTTTATTTATGTTGTTTAGCAGCTATGGATTTTAATAATTTTACTAATATATAGGTAAACATATGTGCATACAGTATATGCACACACACACACACACACACACACACACACATATATATAAAGGTACATGTATGCACTTATATATATATATATATATATATATATATATATATATATATATATATATATATATATATATATATATATATGTGCATATAAGTGCATACAATTTTATATATGTCACATATACTAAAAACCTATATCGAAACCTATATTAAAACATATATGTTTATATAGGTTCTTTCCGATGTGGGCTGATGTCGTGGTCAACTCCTCTCCGACATACATGGCATGCTAACTGAACAAACTGGTAACAGCGGGAAAGGCGTCCACACTGAGGTAAGCGATCAGCTGGCATGCACGAAAAGAATAGCATCATACCGCCCTGTAGCGTTCGTTTTAAATACGAAATGCAGCCATACGTACCTCTGGCTACATAGTTTGTGATCTCCAGAAATGTATATAGGGGTAAGTTTTCAGAATGAGTCTATGTTGTTAATTCGGCTTAGTCCCTTATTTATCAGGGGTCACCACAGCGGAATGAACCACCAACTATTCTAACGTCTGTTGTACACAGCGGATGCTCTTCCAGCGGCAGCCACAGTACTAAGAAACATCCATACACACTCTCTCCTTCACACATTCATACACCACGGCTTATTTTGTTTAATCAATTCACCTATAGCACATGTCTTTGGACTGTGGGGAATGCAAACTCCACACAGAAACGCCAACTGGCCTAGCCAGGACTCGAACCAGCGACCTTCTTGCAGTGAACCGACAGTGCTAACCACTGAGCCACCACGCCGCCCATGCTAGTTTATTTAAACCCGAATTAGGTCAAATATGGAGAAACCCAAACACTGGGTTAAATTTGGTCCTATATATTTAATAAAAAAAATTAACCTAGCAGTCGGTTTAGTTCATATTACACCCAGAATTGGGTTGAAATAACCCAGGATTTTTTAAAGTGTGTATGCGAGTGAGGGATGTGTGTCCGTCACCTGAACTGTCTGTCTGTGTGCGTGTCTCGCAGCTCCAGCAGCTCTAATTGATGATGCGGCGTCTCAGTCATGCTCTCTGGCCAATCTGCCGCTCACAGATGGCTCTGTTTGGGACACATGTGAGAGCTGCTCGCTCAATATTTGCCTCTAAAGAAGGCGCTGGCTTATTTTAATAATGCGCCGTGTTTGGGCAGCACGAATTAGATACACATGAGATGTACATGTACAGGTGGCTTGCTTTGCCTCAGCACCTCGTCAGAATGATTTTAGGGAGCTGTGTTGAATATGACGTTGCACAGATGTGTGGCATTGGCTGGTATATTGTGAATGTCATCATATTTGTGTGTTACTGTATGGAACATTTTCATTTTAGATAAAGATACTGATCGTTGTTGGACACTGGACACTTACAGATAAATAGATGGATGGATGGACTGAAAGGAATTGTGTAGAACCCAGCAGTGGTGTCTGGATCAGAGCATGTTTCCTGTTAGGACATTCTCATAAAAACCTGATTAATAACTCGTAATCAAGTTAGCACCTGCCTCCTATACCTACACAAACTCCAGCCCATAGTGCACACAGGACTCAAAGCAACAGCAAAGCTAATTAAATAGAAGTCAGGTTGTTTTTCAAATGACGCTTTTACAGTGGCCACACTCAATCAAACACTGGCAGATCTCAATAGTACTGACCCGATATCACTGACACATTCAGATTCACAGCATTTTCCTTCTTCAATCTCTCTCTCTCTCTCTTCCTCTCTTTTTTCATTCAGCCGGCACTGCAATAGCCTGATGGCATCTGATGTGCCTTTAATAGAGAATGATCTTACCACAGTCAGACAGCAATCTCCGCTTAAGTAAACAGCATGTGAAGGGTATTACTTTGTGTCCGCATAACCGCTGAACCTGCGTTCACCTTGTGTTCTCCGGCTTGTCTGAATAAGGAAAAGGTCTGTGCGTTTTTTGTTTACCCTTCTAAACTGAAATTATTTCACGAGATGTTGTAGACCGGCCTCGACGGAGACCTATAACCTCTCAGATGGCAATGAAATACTTTAAGCTTCCTTCTAAAAGATATTCTGAGGTTTAGCAGTGCCCTTAATTTTCTCGGTGGCCGCTGTTTGGGGCAAATAAATAAATAAATGAAATATTATATGGAAGGATGTTGAGCCGCTTGAGCCCACAGGATGTGCTCTGGTCGATGCTTATTTCCCAAGTCAGCACGAGGAAAGGCTCGGTTTTATATATAAACTGTAAAAAATGCAGGCTTCCACACAATTCCATCATGTTGTCTCAACACAAATCAATTAAGTTAACGTAATTGTTTACAAATTTAAGTTGATTGAACATAAAACAATTGAGTTATCCCACAAAAGCCCTCAAAAATTGTGTTGATTCAGCTCATTATAAATAAGTAGTGTTACGTGTTTAAGTTATTACACTGGATAAGACATAACATTCACTGAGTCTCTAATGGTGCTGGGTGAAAATGAGAACACAACCGATGGATAAGTGAAATAAAAATGAACAATTTATTAAACAGAGCATATCCAACAATGAATATAAGAATTTAGAATGTTATTCAATTCAATTCAATTCATCTTTATTTGTATAGCGCTTATACAACATAGATTGTGTCAAAGCAGCTTAACGTAGAAGATTATAGTGAATTAAAACAGTGTCAGTTCAGTTTTCAGAGATTAAGTTCAGTTTAGCTCAGTTCAGTGTGGGTTAATAATCACTACTGAGAGTCCAAACACTGAAGAGCAAATCCATCGATGCGCAGCTCTACAGATCCCGAACCATGCAAGCCAGTGGCGACAGCGGCGAGGAAAAAACTTCACCAATTGGCGAAAGTGAAGAATTTAAAAAAACCTAGAGAGAAACCAGGCTCAGTTGGGCAGTTATTCTAAATAACCGAATTAAACGAATAAACAAATTGTTTGTTGCCAAAACAAAGAAATAAATATAACAATACGATCTAATTAAACCCCAACCCACTAAACTAACTAACCAAAGAAAAATGCAGGAACAAAACCATAATCTTCAGCATATGCGACGCTTAACTAAACTTCCAACGCTATCTCACGGCCAATTTGTAACTTTTTGATTAGTGGCTAATTCGTATGAATTCGTACGATCTAATTCGTACAAATTAGTACGATTTGCCCATCACCCAATGACGGTTGGGGTTAGGGGTGGGGTTAGGTGCCACGCCTCCTTTTTAAAATCGTACATTTTCGTACGACTGAACTCGTACGAATTCGTACGAATTAGCCACTAAACTGACAAAACATAAAATACTTACGTTTCCTCGTGAGATCAGGCTGAAACTTCATAACTATTCCAAAACATAATTACACATGTGGCAACTCCTCCATAAACTAACTAACACAAAAAAACTATGCTGCTCAAAATTACTAGAGTTCTCGTAAAGTACACACAGTTAGCCATTAGCAAAACAAGAGCTTATCTGATAATCCAATTCTCATAAAGATCGTCCGACTTCTCAAAAATTACACAAACAAACTATACAACAGCTGCAACAAAACTATACAAACACAAATGAACAGGCTGGCCGACACAAGTGAGGAGTTTGGTGGTGAGCCAAGCGCTCTTGAACAGCGCAAGCGCACACCTTTTATATGTGTCGGACCCACTCCTGATTGGTGCACCGAGTGCATCTTAATGGTAAGTGACAGCATTTTTGACCAATGGTTGCACACCTAGGACAGGACAGAATACATAACGAATGAGAGAAGAGAACGCAAAACAGAAAACAAACACAAAACACAACAAAACATACGTGAATGTAACAATAGTTTGAACAAGCAGGAGTATATTTTCCAACCCAGGCTCATTCTGATTACTGTCCCTATATACATTTCTGAAGAGCACCAAATACATCCAAGGGTAACACTTTATTTTGATGGTCCATTTGAGTATTAGTAGACTCTCTGCTTAATATCTGTTGATACTGACATTTAACAATGCTTCAACAGACATTTAACTGACTATAAGAAACTTTGCAAGTACACGTCAACTTACACTAACCCTAACCCTAACTCCAACCCTAACCACAACCTACTTATAATCTACTGAGAATTAGTTGCAATGTATCTTAAATTCAACTAATGGACCATCAAAATAAAGTGTGACCCATCCAAGGAGCTACATTTTTTTTGCAGTTTTTGTTTTCGTGAATCCACCAGAGGCCGCTGTGTACACTTTTTCAGATCTCAAATTTCTTTAGCGAGTGCATTCGCGCCTGCTCTTCTCACGTAAATCCACCAGAGGCCGCTGTCGACTGACTGACTGATCGAATGACCCACCCTCTTCCTCTACACCCAACCGATAGTGTTTTCAAAAGCAGCGATTGACCAGCGCCTACCCACTTCCATAAAACCCAACCTACAGTGTTTTCAAAAGCAATCCAGAAAAAGAAAAACCCTCGCGGCAGTCTGATTTTTACCACGTTTTCAGATTTTACCACATTCGCACCCTGTTATTTGCTTGTTTATTTTATTTTTTGGCTTTTGTTTGTTGTTCTTTACCAGACTCGAACCCCATCATCTAGGTCGACTCCATGTCACTGACATGTTCGCTGACTTACGAGGCAAGTCACTGGAGAAACTGGTGACAGCTGAAAAGCCAACCATACGGAGGTAAGTGGTCAGCTGGTAAGCGCGAAAAGCATCATACCGCCCCGTATTGTTCATTTTTAAGATGAAATGCAAACATACGTACTTCTAGCTACATAATTCGCGATCTCCAGAAATGTATATACTGTAGGGCTACGTTTTCAGAATAAGTCTATGTTGGTATTTTCGGAAGCAAATTTGAGTGATGCTTGCCTGTGCTAAACTCGACGCAATCACTATAAATCAGGTGAACGTCAGACACTTTGCTGTAAAATGGATTTTTTGATTAGTTTTGAATTAAGAGTGTGTTCGCATGACAACAGTGTGCTTAAAAATTGAACAGTTTTCCTTTTGGTTTATGTGTTAAAATTTCTAAAAATACTGTATTCTTCGGTGACACAGTAGGTAGTGCTGTCGCCTCACAGCAAGAAGGTGGCTGGTTCGAGCCTCGGCTGGGTCACTTGGCATTTCTGTGTGGAGTTTGCATGTTCTCCCTGCATTCGCGTGGGTTTCCTCTGGGTGCTCCGGTTTCCCCCACAGTCCAAAGACATGCGGTACAGGTGAATTGGCTGAATTGGCTAAATTGTCTGTAGTGTATGAGTGTGAATGAGTGTGTATGGATGTTTCCCAGTGATGGGTTGCAGCTGGAAGGGCATCCGCTGCTTAAAACGTGCTGGATAAGTTGGCGGTCCATTCTGCTGTGGCGGCCCCAGATTAAAAAGGGACTGAATGTTTAAAAAGAAAATGAATGAATGAACTGTATTCTACATGTCAGGTGAATGAAGAGTACGTTGCTGATTTGAGTCCCGGCTGGGTCAGTTGGCATTTCTGTGTGGAGTTTGCATGTTCTCCCCATGTTGGCCTGGGTTTCCTCAGGGTGCTCCGGTTTCCTCCACAAGTCCAAAGACATAGGTGAATTGAGTAAACTAAATTGGCTGTAGTGTATGTGTGTGAATGGGAGTGTGTATGGGTGTTTCCCAGTACTGGGTTGCAGGTAGAAGGGCATCCGCTCTGTAAAACATACAGTATGCTGGATAAGTTGACGGTTCCGCTGCGGCGACCTCTGATAAATAAAGGGACCAAACTATGTCACATCTCTTTTCAGTCAGTTTATTCAAACACACAGTGGATTCAACAATAAGAGAAGCAGGCAAGTGATAGTCTTTGCAGATGAGCAGATGGAATGTGTTCAGAATGTAAACATCCATGGAAGAAGGCGAGTCAGGGAGAAGGTAAGGTGAACCATCTGACATCGATTCCAGCCACTGACTGACTGGAATCGCTGGGGTTATATGGGGAACCCGTGATTGCTGGAGCAGGTGTGTCCTATTAGAATTCAGGTGAATGTGCTCGGGTGTGATGAGAGGTGGCAGGAGATGGGGAGCAATGATTGGTGCTGAGGGAACGTGATGGTGAGACAGAATGGTAAACAGAGCAACAGGAATGAGCCGGGGATGTGACAAACCAAAGCAAAATGAATGAATGAATACATGAAATTAAGTTGAACGCAGCTTATATAGGCTGAATTTAAACAAACTAATTAAGTTGAATGTACTCAATTTATAACACATTTAAACTCTCTATCACAAACTATAGTTTGAAAAGTAAAAAAGGTATAAACCATATAGTATAGACCATATACACTGTAAAAAATGTAAACACTGTAACAAATGCTGGGTTTGGTATAGGTGAATTGAGTAAACAAAATTGGCCGTAGTGTACGAGTGTGTGTGTGTGAATGTGAGAGTGTATACTGTAGGTGTTTCCTAGTGCTGTGTTGTAGCTGGAAGGGCATCAACTGCATACTGTAAAACATATACTGGAATAGTTGATGGTTAATTCCGCTGTGGTGACCCCTGATAAATAAGGGAAAAATAAGGAAAGGAAAATGAATGAACGAACGTTCTTTGAAAGAGTCTTGTTTTTATGCTTCCAAAGCCCTGTTGTTATGTAAATAAACAAATAAACATATAGTTGCAATCAGAATTATTCAACCCCCTGATTTATTAGCCCCCGTTTTTTTTTCCCCCAATTTCTGTTTAACGGAGAGAAAAGTTTTTCAACACATTTCTAAACATGATAGTTTTAATAACTCGTCTCTAATAACTGATTTATTTTATCTTTGCCATGATGACAGTAAATAATATTTTACTAGATATTTTTCAAGACACTTCTATACAGCTTAGTGACATTTAAAGGCTTAACTAGGGTAATTAGGTTAACTAGACAGGTTAGGGTAATTAGGCAAGTTATTATATTGACCTTATTCTTCAATGCGGAAGTGCGCTCGTTTTTGCGATTGTTTTAGAACTTCCGATTCAGTTGCCTATGGGAAAAATGACTAGCAATAATAAACGCCTGAAAACGGTCAAACTACTTGCTCTACAAACAAGTGTTTGCATGATTATACAGACAAAATAGAATAATATAATAAGAAAACCTCAGTTTGCAACATCAAGCAGCAGAACGAGCTGTTTTTAACGTCTAAAAATGAATGGAAGTGAATGAGACCGGAAGTCTCGTGCCAAAATTATTCAAATGGCTGCGCCCGCTCGTACGCGGAGAATAAGGTGAATAACGATGGTTTGTTCTGTATACTATTTAAAAAATATATAGCTTAAAGGGGCTAATAATTTTGACCTTAAAATGGGTTTTAATAAATTAAAAACTGCTTTTATTCTAGCCAAAATAAAACAAATAAGACTTTCTCCAGAAGAAAAAATATTATCAGACATACTGTGAAAATTTCCTTGTTCTGTTAAACATCAATTGGGAAATATAAAAAAAAAACAAAAATTTCAAAAGGGGTTCAATAATTCTGATTGCAACTGTATATTATTTAGTATTTTTATTTAAAAATAGTATATATTATATATAAATTTATTATTTTTTTCTGTGTTTATCTGAAACCGTGTGAATTTCAGCTTTATTGTGTAATTATTAACTTTTATTAATCATTTTCTTAATAATTTTTTTAAAATAATATTCAAAATGTATTTAACTATAAAAAGATACTAGTACATTTACTTGAAAAGCGCTGTTGCTCAAAATATGAAGATTTACTTTTATTAGAATAATTGGGTTTATTTACAGGGTGTCCGCGGGGTCTTAAAAAGTATTAAAAGTTGATAAATCAATTGTGAGAAAATTAAGGCCCTTCAAAGGTATTTAAAAAGTCTTAATCGCGTTTTACGAGGTCTTAAATTTTGTTCAAGCGTTGTCCAAAGTGTTTTACTTCAAAAAAGCATAAATATATTTATTTTCCTCCTAATATTAACAACAGCGTACTCGATCCATGCGATTGGTCCAGGCCGGGGTGCATCCGGCCAAGCTCCTGAAGGTGATGTGACGCTTTCCACATGTAGCGAAACCATCGAGCGAAACAGACAGCAAAATGGGAAAATGTAATTCTGCGCACTCTTGCTTGGGGAAAGACGGGTTTAAACAGTGGCTGAAGCCTGTTGCTGAAAACAACCGCGTAATTTATTCTTTCAAGCTTTGTTTCTTCTGAGCTTATCTAAGTTCTGTTGCATGGTCGTGCTCCATTGATTTAATTAGCTACAACTGTTTATTAACAACTGTTTATTAAGTTAAAGGTTTAATACTGATTAGAACTTGAAGTGGCGATGAGGTCTTAAAATATTCTGAGAAGGTCTTTAAAATGTCTTTAAAAGGTATTGACATTTTCTTTGGGATATACCCTGATCTAAATATAAGTGTATTTTTTTTGTTTGTTAAAAAAGAAAGTCATGCTCCATCTCATGTAATTAATTAATTATCAAGTTTTGTGCAAAGAATATCCACATAATATTTGACTAGATATTTTTCAAGACACTTCTGTACAGCTAAAAGTGACATTTAAAGGCTCAACTAGGTTAATTAGGTTAACTAGGCAGGTTAGGGTAATTAGGCAAGTTATTGTATAAGGATGGTTTGTTTTGTAGACTATCAGAAAAAATATATAGCTTAAAGGGGCTAATAATTTTAACCTTAAAGTGGTGTTTAAAAAATTAAAAACGCTTTTATTTTAGCCGAAATAAAACAAATAAGACTTTCTCCAGAAGAAAAAAATATTATCAGACATACTGTGAAAATTTCCTTGCTCTGTTAAACATCATTAGGGAAATATTTAAAAAAGAAAAAATCAAGGGGATTTAATAGTTCTAATTTCAGCTGTACCTAGTAGTGTCTTTAAAAAATGAATCTGCCTCGACTCAACTTTCACTCTAAATTGTGAATTGATGCTCATTTCCCAAAAGGGCTGACTTATGAGAGAAAAGAGAAGTCAACAGTTTGTTGTCTCTGCATTGTTGTAGGTGACCACATCTCAACCAAATGATATGAATTGTAGAATGGGGATGGGTGTGGTGCATAGAGAACCATCTTATCAATGGTGTTGAAACTGCATTAACATAGAGAGATTGAGAATATAGCTGGGTCAACAGCCAAGGAGCAACTACATTTACATCTAAAGGCAAGTCTTTGACTGCTGAATAAACATTTTCATTGAGATTACTACGTCATTCTCATTTTTTCTTACAAGTCTGTGTTTATTGAGAAAGGCACATATTTTTTACATTCATATTTCTATATGTACAGTTGAAATCAGAAGTATTAGTCCCATTTTTTATTTTTTTTATTTTTTTTTAAATCTTTCCTAAATGATGTTTAACAGAGCAAGGAAATTTTCACAGTATGTCTGATAATATTTTTTCTTCTGGAGAAAGTCTTATTTGTTTTATTTCGGCTAGAATAAAAGCAGTTTTTAATTTTTTAAAAGCCATTTTCAGGACAAAATTATTAGCCCCTTTAAGCGAATTTTTTTTCGATAGTCTACAAAACAAACCATCGTTATACAATAACTTGCTTAATTACCCTAACCTGCCTAGTTAACCTAAATAACCTAGTTAAGCCTTTAAATATCACTTTAAGCTGTATAAAAGTGTCTTAAAAAAAATATCTAGTAAAATATTATTTACTGTCATCATGGCAAAAATAAAATAAATCACACTGTATATTTAACACTGGAATTTTTGCTGTGCAGATTTAGTTTTTGTTTACAACTACAACACCTTGATATTTAGTTGCTAAAGTTTTAATACATGGTTTCTAGTGTCTGAGTCATTTCTAGGTGCTCACTCATTAAAACCCTTCTTTAATGTAAGCCTTTAGATTTATTTAACATGCTTTTATCATGAAATAACCCACAGCACACCTCCGCACCAAGATGATTACTTCTAAAATTAGCATTTGCATTGCTTGTACTATTTTAATTCCTCTAGTAATAGATCTGAGCACACCCCTGACCCTGAACAATAGCAAATAAGCATGACTAATTTGTGTGTGTGTGTGTGTGTGTGTGTGTGTGTGTGTGTGTGTGTGTGTGTGTGTGTGTGTGTGTGTGTGTGTGTGTGTGAGACTACAATGATGAAGCATTCGACAATTAAGCTTCTTTATATTCAGACAGTATACGCTTGCTCTTCCTGTTAGCTGCGGGATATGTAAAAACAGTCTGTCTAATCTGGGTTTGTGAGCATCTACAGTGTTTTTTCCCCCTTACTTATCCTGGATTTCCCAGAATGTTTAATGAGAGCGGTGAGGCAATCTGGCGAGACTCGAGTCTACTGTCCATGTTAAAGACAAGACTGCTGATTTGTGCCTTAGGGGACATTTTACACCAAAACAGCTCAGCCTCTCTGGTGGGTGAAGGCCACTTGAGACAGACAGCGTTGGGGGGATGGCGAATGGAGAGACAGACATAAATATGACAGAATTAAAGTAAAAACACAAAGGCTTTATGTTGGAAAGGCTGTTTGGAGACATGGAGACGTGATTTTCTGATGGAAATGTGCGCACAGTGTTTGACCATGCAAATGTTGTTTCCGTGATGCTAAGATGTGTGGGTTGTTATGGAGTTGCTAAGATGTTCATTTAGTGTTATACGATTGCTTGGCTTGTTGCTGAGTTGCTGCCAATTGGGTCAGTGCATTTAAAAATTGCATGCTATTTTCACAGTATGGCTTGCTTCATCATTAAATTTGCGCACTTATGCACTAATATTTGCTATTTTTAAGTGATGTTTTATAAACAAATTTTGGGAGGAGCACCCGCAGACGTTTCAGAATTTCATTACGTCATTGACAATCATTCTATTATCCAATTAGTATTTGACCAAACCCCTATAAATTTCAAAATTGTCCTACCTGCATTATCTCACGACTTTAGCATCCCTCCACCACCCCAAACACCTCACTTCTTAAACATTATCTACCCGGGGGGAGCGTTCTGGGGCCGGGCTAGACACTTCGCTCGAACCCCAACTCCTCTCTGTTCCCCGATACGGGGAATAACGCGAGTTGGGGAGGGGTCTTCCCCGAGCTCAGAGCCCTCTCCCTGGACAGCACGCCAAATGTGCTTTAATTCTTAAACTTCTGTAAGTGCGAACTCGTGAAATTGCCCGTTTCCACTGAGTGGTACAAAAGGGTGCCGAAAAAGTGGTACGGTACGGTACGGTTCGGTTCGGTACGCTGAACCGTACCGTACCACTTTTTCGGCACCCTTTTGAAAGGGTACGAAACACGAGAAAGGGTACCAAAAGGCGGAGCTAGACGTGCAGCTGAACGCTATTGGTTTACAGAGATACGTCATTCGCTCACGCAACAAGCCAGAATGAAAACAAAGACACCACCATGTTTTTAATACACAGCCGAGAGAGATTACGGCGTAATTACTAATTATATATATCAAACGAACCTTGTCATCGTCTTGATGAACAGCCACAAAGGCAAAAAGAAGTGCAGATTTTACCCTGTGGCCCGTAGTTTTTTTTGAGCCAGTCTGAAGCGTGAGCTTTGAAATAACAAGCTTCTTGAGCTGATGATAATATCGTGCACTTGATTACTGACGTGCTTTTGAAACCCGATCCTGTCAGAAACTGACAAACGCGAGAGTGACACGTGAAAAAACAAGAGAAGCCGGAAAAAAGGAGCACATTATTTTTTCAGCAAACGTGAACAAACTGCCATGTTTAATTATTATCATCACTTTTTGGACTATTATGAACTCAGAATGTCGGAATTATTTTCTAACAACAAACTACACATGCTGCTGAAGATTAAAGACACATTTAATCATGAGAGGTTTGCACTGATTGTGGGCTATATTTCGTGTTGTTTTGAACCTAAATAAGGACTAAATGTATGCTGTGTGTAGTTTTTCTGTAAGTGGTAACATATCGAGCCATAATAGACGTTGCTCCAAAAAACACAAGGTGATTGTGTTTGCAATTGTTGGTCTTAAACTCTCTATTTCTGTCTTAAAGTCTGCTTTAAAAAGATTGTTCACCTCAAAAATGAAATTGACCTCATCATTAAGTCTCCCTCGTGTGGTTTTAAATAATAAAACCTGACATAAGTCTTGTCGTTGATCCCAAGAGCAGCAAATAATAACTTGACTTCTTGTTCACCATTTGGAAAAGTGGCAGATTTTTCTGATGAATCATCAGTTGAACTGCATCCCAATCATTACAAATACTGCAGAAGACCTATTGGAACCCGTATGGCCCCTGTACTCGCATAGAAATCAGTCAAGTTTGGTAAAGGAAAAATCGTGGTTTGGGGTTAGATTCAGTATGGGGGCGTGCAAGAGATCTGCAGAGTGGATGGCAACATTAACAGCCTGAGGTATCAAGACATTTGTGCTGCCCATTACATTACAAACCACAGGAGAGGGCAAATTCTTCAGCAGGATAGCGCTCCTTCTCATACTTCAGCCTCCACATCAAAGTTCCTGAAAGCAAAGAAGGTCAAAGTGCTCCAAGATTGGCCAGCCCAGTCACCAGACATGAACATTATTGAGCATGTCTGGGGTAAGATGAAGGAGGAGGCATTGAAGATGAATCCGAAGAATCTTGACGAACTCTGGGAGTCCTGCAAGAACGCTTTCTTTGCCGTTCCAGATGACTTTATTAATAAGTTATTTGAGTCACTGCAGAGATGTATGAATGCAGTCCTCCAAGCTCATGGGAGTCAAACACAATATTAATTCTCTTTCCACTGCACCATGACTTTATATTCTATACTGTACATTATTTCTGTTAAGTGTTGCCAACTATTTCCAATGAAAAGTAGCTAAAACCTGCCTGAAAAGTAGCTAAATGTTGTCAGATGACGTCACACACTAATTTGCATATCAGTGACGTCATCACATAGTATCTGACAAGCGTAAGCCCGTTATGTCTCTACTCTCTGAGGCGCCGTGTATTATATTATATTAAAACATTACATCCAGATGCACAATTTATAGGTTCTTATTAACATATTACTATGCGTGGTGACGTCATTGCGTAATCGAAACTCAAAACTACATCTTTATGTTGTATAAAAAATAATTAATGTAGCAAAAACATTATTTGAATTATGTTCGTTTAGATTTGTATAAAAAATATAGTTGACTATTTGTAAAAGTAATACAAACACTTTTTGATAAGAATTTTTGGTCCCACTTTATATTGTCGCTTATACCTGTGAACTTACATGGTAATTAGATGTGTAAGTAGTATGTAACTACAGTGTATGTACTCACTGGTACAGAGTATTTACTTGTGTATACTGGTGTAACTACACTCATGTAACAACCAACTGAATAGTATGTGTAAGTACAAATGTGTAACAGGACATTGGTAACAACAGTAGGAAAGTACACATCTGTAACAAGAATTATGTAAGTGCATTGTGTAACAACAATATGTACTTGCAGATGTTTTCCCACTTCCACACCTGTTTGCAGATCATGCACTTGTGAACACTGTATGGCAGAACTAATGCTGCATTAGAAGGTTTCACCTTGTGATACAAGTGTACTTGCATGGTAAATCTACAGGATCCCCACTCAATATAAAGTGCAAAATGGTCACAAATTACTGTTCATACATTCATTCATTTCCTTTTCGGCTTAGATGGGTTGCAGCTGGAAGGGCATTCACTGTGTAAAACATATGCTGGATAAGTTGGCGGTTCATTCCGCTGTGGCGACCCCAGATTAATAAAGGGACTAGGCCGAAACGAAAATGAATTTTATTTTAAACTTTATATTGTGGACTGTTCCTGTGGAGTTACCATGTAACTACACTGTTATTAAAGTGTTGCATAGAAGATATTTCTACAAGTTACACAGTAATTTGTGACCATTTTACACTTTATATTGTGGACAGTTCCTGTGGAGTTACCATGTACACTGGTATCACAAGGTGAAACCTTCTAATGCAGCATTAGTTCTGCCATACAGTGTTCACAAGTGCATGATCTGCAAACAGGTGTGGAAGTGGGAAAACATCTGCAAGTACATATTGTTGTTACACAATGCACTTACATAATTCTTGTTACAGATGTGTACTTTCCGACTGTTGTTACCAATGTCCTGTTACACATTTGTACTTACACATACTATTCAGTGGGTTGTTACATGAGTGTAGTTACACCAGTAATACAAAAGTAAATACTATGTAAACGTGTGTACATAGTTCACAGGTATAAGCGACAATATAAAGTGGGACCGAATTTTTTTTTTAAATATAACACTGATAATGAACAGTTACATTCTTTTAAACAATAACAACTTGTGTACTTACTCTTTTTAACTTGTGAAATTAACACATTTGTGAAAGTGACAACAATTATAGCACTATTGGAATTTATTGCTGCCTAAATTAACAAGAATTTTACATGTTAACAAATATCAGTAAATGTACAGTTATGAAAAACAATTTGAGCTAGCAATTTACTCTACTGAGTGAAGCCTGCAGCCACTGCTCTTTTGGGTCACTTTTTAAAAATTGCTAAAAGTAGCCAAAATGAATGTTAAAAATTGCTAAATTTGTTGCTTTTTGAAAAAAAAAAAAAAAAAAAACGTTGCTAGGGCAGTATGAAAAGTGGCTAAATCTAGCAACAGAATTTCTAAGTTGGCAACACTGTTTCTGTTAAGTGACAAGACTTTTGTCTAACCAAAGTCAGACCTTACTGTCCTAATTAAATAGTTAAAAATCAAGGCATGATCATATTTTATTTTGGTAAAATAAGCATAATCTAGAGGCCTTTGCCTTTCATATTAGGGAATTCCATTTTAACCCATTCAGATGCTCTGCCAGTAGTGGACACTTTTGTAATGTAATCAATGACGTACATCTGAGTTAAAGAGATGGAGGGAAGCTAGCGAGTGAAGGGCATAAAAAATTAGACTGATTTGCTTGTTCAGATGTGTTTGATTGGTGTTAGAGCAAAACTCTGCAGGCCCTCCTGGAAAGAAAAGTTGTCCATTTCTGTTGTAGATGATGCAAGTGTTCCCTTGATAAATGGGAACTTACAGCCTTTTTATTATGCAAAAGTAAAAAATTGTAAGTGTGATTGCATAAGAAAGTAGCCTGCAGTCTGAAATGATTTCCAAGCAAAAATCTTATACCTGGCATTAGAGTTTTTTCAATCCACTAACCCTAATTTTAAGCAATAGTCACAGTGATCTTGCTTGAGCAAGCTGAAAATTAATGCTCACAGAAGCCGAAGCATTCAGACACTCAATAAGCAAAGGAACCTGTATGAGTTACTGCTTTCTACTGAGCATAAATCGTCACCTTAGAATTATAAGATTCTATCTGACATTTTTGTCAAAATTGAGTTATTGACATATTCTTATTAAATGACAACTTATTTACATTATGGGATGTTTTTTTATAAGTTGTTTACATTTTAAGACTTTTTATTTAAAAAACAAAAACGGTTTATCTACAAAGTTTAACTCTAGCTTGGCTCTATAAGGTTCTTTCTGTGAGCCGATCAGCATCTTTAATGCATGCACAAGGACCAATCAGGATCAGCTTTCTTTGTCATTTCACCTCCACTGACAGAGGGAAAGACCAGAAAGACAAAATCACACAAAATCAGTCGACTGAATAATGCCACCACACAAAAATTGAGAAGTGTGTAAATGGGATGATTTAGAAGCATGTTTTGACATTAAGATGAAATGTTAAATTTTACATAGTTGAAAAACGAATATTAAAAAATTTCTATATTAAATGTGAAATATTTGTTATATATACACAGTATATGCTGTATAGTAAGTGAAACATTTTCAGTGTTTATTAAACTCATTTGCTCAATGTCTGTTTTCTTTTAAAGTCTTTAAAGGGCATCTATGGTGAAAAATGTACTTTTCAAGCTGTTTGGACAGGCATATGTGTAGGTATAGTGTATAGACCGTCATATTGGGGTGATATAAACACACCCAGTCCTTTTTTTTCAATGTAACAACATAAAAACGGTGGACCAATTAGAGCAGTTTTGAGACCGACCGCAACTTGACATAGGAGTGCGGTCCCCCCGCCCACCGAATTGATTGACAGCTGCATATTAACATGTCTCCATAGTAACGTGTATAATCATACCAACCACAGGACGTGCGCAAACTAAGCAACCGTAAATAAAAGTCTGTTCAGTTTGCTAGGATCATCAATCATCATCAAATGTGATCAAGCGTGAGTTTTACAAGTTTAAAATCTTTTAAAACAGTGCATGTTTGTAATAAATTACAGCAATTTACTGCAGCTTTACTTCATCACCAGAGCCGCGTGTCAGAACAATTATAAAAGACGCTTCAATCCCGGTTTGTGGACGTTAAATCAGGTTTATTTTGTACATAACAGATGGTTTTTCTCACAAACGTTACGTGAGATCTTATTCTTTCTTGTTTGTCTGTTGTCTGACGCAACCGAGGTAGCTGCTGCCAGGCAAGTGGGAAAAGTGGGCGTGAAGGACTGGCCTTAAAGGCGCAGTACACAAAAACCGCTAGCTGATGCAAAATGCTTCAAAATAGAAACTTATGAAATGTATAATAAAAAATCTGACGGGTGTTGTGAGATGAAACTTTACAGACACATTCTGGAGACACAAAAGACTTATATTAAATCTGAAAAAAGTGGTAACCTAGGTGCCCTTTAAATTTAATATTAAGCCTTGAAGGGCAAATGCTTAATTTAATTCATGGGGCATATAATTCAATAAATATAATTCAATAATTCATATAAAGCATAAAATGTAATATTTGTTAACATATTAATTACATAAAATTACCATCTGTACTGGACAAAATATTTAGCACAGCCTTGTGTGTTTAATTTAAACATAAAAATTATTCAACCTAAAACATGAAATAAATGTTATAGAAAACAAAACTTTTACTTTTGCAAGCATCAACATATTGTTACAACACCAATTTATATATTTTTTGATTGTATTTCTTGAAAAATAATGCTTCAATGAATGATTATTATAATGTACCTTATAATAGTAATGAACCTTTTAATTCCAAGCGGAAAATGACTTTTTAGAATTAGAAGCTTCTACCTGCATTTACCGTAGTTTATTTACTTCAGTTTGCGAATGTAAGAGAACTTTGATAATTTACATTTAGAGTACATTTAGGGTCTCTGTCATGTTAATGTATGAAAGAAAACTGTTATACACGTGTTGTTTGCTATATGGAATGCAAAAACTTTGAAGCTCAATATCTCAAAATCATTTAGAACACAGATAGAACCTTATAATTCCAAGCTGACGAAATGAAGTTATACAGTTGAATATTAAATGATTAACCCTCCTGTCAAATTGTAATTCTAAATACTTCCCAAGTGCCTTTCAATGGAGAGTTTTTTTTCCCAATACATTTTTAAACAAACAATAATTTTCTCAAATTTTTTTCTTGTTAGTGCCATTCGCGCCTGCTCTTCCCGCGTAAATCCATTAGAGGGCGCTGTCGACTGACTGACTGACTGCCGACCGATGACCCCACCCACCCCTTCTCTAAACCCAACCGACAATGTTTTCAAAAGCAATCCAGAAAAAGAGTCTCAAGTCTTAAGTTCGTTGACGTATGTGCCGAACCACTGGGCAAACTGGTAACAGCGGAAAAGCTGTCCACACAGAGGTAAGTGTTCAGCTGGTAGCGTGAAAAGAAATAGAAGCCGTTGGCAGCGTCATACCGTCTCATAGCGTTCGTTTTAAAGGCGAAATGCAGCCATACTTACCTCTGACTACATAATTTGTGCTTTCCAGAAATGTATACTGGGCTACATATTCACAATGAGCCTACTAGTCATTTTGCAAGATATTCACCTTAAAGTGTGGCTTTACTAGGTTAATTAGGTTAATTATTGGACAACAGTGGATTGTTCTGTAGTCAATCAGAAAAAAGAATCTTAAGTGGGCTAATAATATTGACCTTAGCAATTTTTTTTTGTATAACATGTCTTTATTAAAGGGCACCTATTTTAACCCTTTTTTAAGATGTAAGAGTGTGCCAGTTTAGGTTCAGTCCAAAACACAATTCAGATTTTTTTATTATGATGTGTTAAAAAGTGTCATTTTGGGGGCGTGTACACAGTTCGCTGTTTTAGGGGCATGTTGCTTCACATGAAAATTAGTTTCGACTTCCCGCCCAACTTAACCAGGGGGCGGAGCCAAGAGCTCCCTATGGCAACAGACAGAGAGAAGCAACATGAGTGAGAGGACCAGCATTCAGCTGTACATGTACGACTCGGGCACAGACCAAGCAGAGACTACAAAATCATTTGTGTCTTTGTATAGTTTTACAGCCAATTGTGTGCTAGTTTAAACTCCGAGCTTGTGCACCGAGACTTGGGGCACCGGTGTGTGTCCCGATAGAAACTTATGTTTAGAATTCAGAAATGCATGCCGTTGCGTGTCGCCGAGTGGCGCTTCTGGTGTACAACCTGCTTGAGGCTATAACTAAAGGGCGCCATACACCGGATGCGTCGCTCAGAGCCACGACACGGCACACCAGACGGGCACATTCGCATGTTTTTAAAATTAATAGTAAGGCAGAATAGTGAGCGAACTCTCCCGGTACTCACTTTCATCAGCGACACCGCGAAATGCATGGCGCTGCGCGTTGTTACGCCCCAGTCACACGGGGCGTCAGCTTCAACGCTTCCCATTCACTTTGAATGGGTGACGTCAGGCGTTGCCGAACTGCATTGTGGATCCGTCGGCGCCGCTTCAGAGGCGTTGCTCGCTGCAGAAGTTGGGACATGCTCAACTTTTCAAGCGCCGACGGAAGCGTCAGCCAATCATATCGCTGTATGCAAATACACCAGCTCCAACAGTGGTCTATTGCTGACTAATTTCATTGGCTGACGCTGCTATGACGATCGCGTCAGCCCCAACTTCATACACGCCCTCTGTCAAGCGTTGAAGCTGAAGCCTCGTGTGAATGGGGCGTTAGTTCGTTATTTCCAATGGAGGGACGCACACGTGAGGCAATGCGCTCGCACTTTCCAGCTGCACCTAGTTAAGATGACAGGGAGCTTCTGTGACCGCGGGAAATGCAAACCGCTGAAGTTTAAGGAAGACGCACCAAAACTCACAAACACTGGCGGCGAGGAGAGTGATAACGTGGTGAATGTTGAGCCCAATGAGCCTTACATCCAAAAATAGAGCAAGGGTGTTTCTGTGGTGACGTCGTTTTGACTCACACGCTGAAAATGTCAGACGTGAAAACATACTGAGCATATGGCAATGCGCACCTGTCAATCAATATTCGTGGGCGGGGGGACCGCACTCCTACATAAAGTTGCGGTCGATCTCAAAACCGCTCCAATTGGTCCACCGTTTTTATGTTGTTAAATTGAAAAAAAAAGGACTGGTTGTGTTTATATCACCACAATATGACAGTCTATACACTATATCTACACATATGTCTGTCCAAACAGCTTGAAAAGTAGATTTTTCACCATAGGTGCCCTTTAAGTTTTACAAGGTTTTACAATAAACCCAAACTAAATACCCAAAACTTACCACAGATTTAGGGAAAAAAATAACAAAAATTAAATAATAATTATTAGAAAATAAAAAATTTAATCAAACACCAATTCATATTTCACAACTTCAGACTTCCAAAGCTTCTTCAATATTTCAGTTTTTCACCAAGTCTAAAAACACCTCCCAGATATCACACAATTTAGAGGATTTTTTTCTTATTACATATGTGAGCTTTTCAAGAGCGTAAAATAATGAAATTTGCCCTGTGCGCTCGCGGTTTTTTAGGAAACTTTTTGGTGCGTTAATCAAGTCAATACTATTGTTCAAGAAGGTAATGATTTGCACTCATCAAGTAATTGCTTCGTGTCGTTTTTATTTTTACATTCAAGAGCCAAACATGTTATTAGGTTTCTCAAACAAAGGAGGAGCTCAAACAATGGAGGGGCTATTAACATTTTTCCAACACAAAGCAATAACATAGGCTTGTATTAAACATAGACCTTAGCGGTTTTTAAATTGTTTTACACTTTTAAAATAAATAAGACTCTATAGAAAAAAATAATACAAAATACTTTGAAGAATGACCTTGCTCTGTTAAACATCACTTGGGAAATATTTGACAAAATACTAAAGATATCACAGTGTGGGCTGATAATTTTGTCTTCAGCTGTACAGTATAAGATGAAATATTCAACAATGGTTTGGTTACATTCATCAAAATATTCTTTTTCTATGTGTGTGTTTGTTAGCGGAAAAAAGTCATACATATTCATGTGCTTGATTTGTTATGTTGTGTAATTATGTCATCAGAAAATAGCAATTGAAAACACCATTTACTAAATGTAATGCTATTAATTTGTGCTGAAGCTTCAAACCGAACACTCTGGTTTAAATAATAAACACTTTGGTTTCATTTATATGACAATCAAGCTAAATAAATTACAGTATATGAACAGATGATGCAGCAGGTCTCTTGATATATGGAAATTACCAACCTTTTAATCATTCATTCAATCATTTTCCTTTGGCTTAAGGCTGATTTATACTTCTGCGTCGAGTGATCGGCATGAATCACAACGCCTGCCTTGCGTGTAGTCGTGCATTTAGCCGGCAGCTAGCTCTCTGCAACTCTCACATGGTTGCCCACTGAAGCTAAGCATGGCTGTGCCCTGTCTGGGAGACCACATGGGAAAGCTAGGTTGCCTCCAGAAGTGGTGTGAGTGAGGCCAGCAGGGGGCGCTCAACTTGCGGTCTGTGTGGGTCCTAACGCCCCAATATAGTGAAGAGGACTCTATACTGCTCAGTCAGTGCCGTGTTTCAGATGAGACGTTAAAAACCGAGGCCCTGACTCTCTGTGGTCGTTAAAAAGGATGTCCTTCGAAAAGAGTAGGGGTTAACCCTGGCATCCTGGCCAAATTTTCCCTCTGTCCATCATGGCCTCCTAACCATCCCCATATAATAATTGGCTTCATCACTCTGTCTCCTCTCCACCAATCAGCTGGTGTGTGGTGTGCGATCTGGTGCAATATGGCTGCTGTAGTGTCATCCAGGTGGATGCTGCACACTGATGGTGGATGAGGAGATTCACCCCAATGTGTAAAGTGCTTTGAGTGTCCAGAAAAGCGCTATATAAATGTAAAGAATTATTATTATTATTATTATTATTTATCCTCTGTGCGCTGTTTGTGTTGCTCTGCAATAACGCTAGCTGGCAGCAGGTTTTTTTTGTTCCTCTGTGACAAGTTTCTTCATGGGTGTTTTGTTTTTTCTGAACACTACAAGTAACTAAAACTCACTCATTCAGAGGTGGGAACTGGCGGACAAGAACCAACTTTAATCATAAGGTAAACACAAAACAAAAGCCTCCAGCTAGAGCTTATTTACGGGACTTAAACACACGCTCCATCAGGCTCTCGGCTCCCAGCACCCCCCACGTCTGTCACAGCTACCAAGCCGACCAATAGACCCTTTTCACATTTTCGGGTTTGTCAGTAGCGGAAGGCGTCATAGTTGGGAAAACTTAGAGCGCGGTGAATGGCAGAGTACAACGGATAATTTTTTTACAATCCTATTTGCTTAATAAAAGAAAAACTCAACAATGGTGTTATCAAGACGTTCAGAAAAACAAAACAAAAAAATAGAGAATAACGTCAGATTTACTCTCAGCCCCATAGATGCTGCTTTAGAAACACCTCGCATAAGCCGTTATTTATTTTTTGTAATTTTCTGACGCAAAGATGATATAATACATTCATAAATGCGTAAAAATGTTCATACGTTTTTTAAAAAAAAATCTAAATATTAAAAACTTTTAAGGATTTAAGATTATGATGACCGTTAAATGTGTCATAACAGGCTTGTAAAAAGGGTTCATCACAGAGCTTGCGTTATACGTTCTAGCAACGTGTAGTTACATTTTTGAGAGGTGCGCGTCTGCGTCAGTCACGGCGAGGACTATGCGACCATGCGAAGGCTGTGCCGAAGTGCCGAAGTATTAATCAGGCACAGAACGTCAACATGACATCAGATCGACGTTTCCCCCAACATCGTGGGGACGTTGCATTTTGTTTGGAAATGAAAATCGTGTTTACATCAGAACCTAACATCAGGCTGACGTCAATGTCAAACGTTCAACCTAAAATCAACCAAATATCAACGTCCAATGATGTTACAGCTTGACGTTGTGTGGACGTTACCACTATGACATTTATCAAACGTTGGATTTTGGTTGCCATACCTGACGAACAAATGTCAGTATTTGAAGTCAATATGACATTGGTTTGAGATGTTGGCTCAACGTTGGATTTTGGTTACTTTCCAACACAACCTAAAATCAACCAAATATCAACGTCTGATGATGTTACAGCTTGACGTTGTGTGGATGTTACCACTATGACGTCTATCAGACGTTGGATTTTGGTTGCCATACCTGACGAATGTCAGTATTTGATGTCAATATGACTTTGGTTTAAGATGTTGGCTCAACGTTGGATTGTGGTCACTGTCCAACACAACCTAAATTCAACCAAATATCAACGTCATTTGACGTCGTTATTGGACATTAAAATAACGTTGTGGTTAGACGCTGACTAGACATTAGGTGCGTTCGACATGAAGCACAGCTGCAGCCGGTGATCAACGAGATTAGCCGAGCGCAGGCGGGGGCGGAGTTAAAAACGGAGCCGTCAAGCCGGACACTTCGGGGTTCAAAGTTGCGGCAGTCATGATGACCGATCACATGGCGTCATCATCATTTTTTATTTTTTATTTCTAACAACAAAATATTTACAAATAAAACACAATACAGTCTCTACAAACTATAGTTCATTTTTAAACAATAAGTGATTTATGAATTAAATATATTACAAACGCATGGGAGAAATAAGGGGAAACGAGAGGGTAATATAAACACAAAAACCAACAGGCCTATTAAATACAAAGCAATAAACACAAATTCTAGGAGTTTAAACATCACTCTAGGCTAATAGTTCTTGTTTAATATGGGGTTTACATTTATTTACATTTATAGATATAAAACTTTCCAACAGATAATTGTGTAAAACCCAAAACAAGGTGTTTTGATTAATTTATACAATGATTAAGATTATTTTGGATAATAAAAGCATTTTCAAAGAAGCATTTTAATCCAAAAAGATTGAACAAAAGGACATTCCTAAAATAAGTGAGCTACAATTTAAGTAGAAGTAAGAAAGAGCAGGTACATCAGTGTCACTTTTTAAACTGAATAAACAGCTAGACAGGAAATAAAATATATATTTTATAATCCTAAAAATTATTTTATAATTATTTAATAAAATAGTTCTTTATTTGTTAAGAAACCTTTAGGGTGTCAGGATCAATGATGATAATTATTTTATTACAAGTCTGTAAGACTCTTTTGAGTTAATATTTAGGTTATTTACTAAAATATATCATTTAAATCGATTATGGCGCTGAATACAGTAAATAGTCTGTACTGTATAAAAAAAAGGTCGAAAATAAACCTGTGCAAACAATCTAGCCTTTATAACCAGATTATTTAACTAAAGATGATACTGCAGTAAAATATTTGTAGTCTTTAATAAGCATGATGTGTACAAGATAGAGATGGTATGAAAAGTTAATTATTTGTTTTGAAATTTGTGAGACGGAATTTGTCCAATAATAAACCCGAAACACACGTGGTTGTTGTCATGCGGTGAACTCAGCCAATCGTGTAACATCAGTGTCGTGATCAGAGCTTGTGCAGATGATCTTCAGACGCTGCGCGGGCTGAGTCAGTCATCTGATCTCGGAGCGCTGTCGCGGTACTTTAATGCCACATGTGACAGTCACATGGCGTTGGCGCAGCATCAATCCGGACAAAATTTCTAACCAGCAGATTTCGATCGATCTGCGCAGCGCTGCATGAAGTCGAACGCACCTACTGAATTGTGGTCATCTGACGTCACAACCTAAATCTAACCTAATATTAACGTCTTATGATGTTGTGTGCCTGCTGGGTCTACTTCACAGTGGAACAAATTGCAGACTATTCCAGCATATGTTTCACGCAGCGGATGCCAGCCGCAACTCAGTACTGGGAAACACCCATACACACTCATTCACACACATACACTACAATCAAATTAGTTTATTCAATTCACCTATAGCACATGTCTTTGGACTGTGGGGGAAACCGGAGCACCGGAGGAAACCAACACCAACACGGGGGAGACATGCAAACTCGACACATAAACGCCAACTGACCCATCCGGGACTTGAACCAGCGACCTTCTTGCTGTGAGGCAACAAAAATAAATAACAAGACTAACAGCTTAAAAAATAACCAATCCATAATAATAACATAACATAACATAACATAACAAAACATAACATAACATAACATAACATAACATAATCCATATAATTTGTGGCAACATACAGAATGATTTGCAAGCTCTTGATGTCTTTTCAAATCACAACCCTCAAGTTTGAGCAATAGTAATAGTGATCTTGCCTGAGCAAACAAAAATATGAAAGCACAAAGAGGCTGAAGCTGTTCGGTCCCTCGCTCAGACACTCAAGCGCAGGAAATGGTGTAGACATGGGGGTGGCAGGGGATCCTGGGATAGCTTGAGGACTGGAGACATCTTGTGTCTGGCTTCCAGCTCACACACACACTCACACGCACACACACACACACTAGAAAGAGGCCTTAACCTCCCGCTGAGCTCCACTGCCTCACACACACATGCAACTTCCACCCACATACACTGACAAACATCCTCAGCACATGCACAAACCCCCCTCCCACTCAAATGTTCCTTCCTAAACAGCACATGCTAACACACAAACACGCTCGCCGTCCCGCCAGGAAGAGTGGAGCTGTGTGAATTATTTATTTCTCCTCCTTCCCGTTTTTTCTTCCAGAGTGGAACCTGCCAGAAGGTGCCCTGAACTGCGGAGACCTTTAAACCCAGTCCATGGAGACGGGTGGATTAAGGCAGCTGCGAGTCATGATTGACAGCTGTCTGTCAGCTGGGGCTCATTTAAATATATCGCAGTTCAGAATGCATCCTTATGTGTGTGCGTTTGTTTTTTATCATAAATAGAAGTTGATGCAAAAACTTGGCAGGATGTGGTGGTGGTCGCTAGTTATTTATTATTTACAAAAAAAAGAGATTAGCATATTTTGTCATTTCTGTTGTTATTTACTCTCCCGCTATGGCACTCTAAGTATGCAAATGACTTCCTTTGGAATACAAATGGGGATGTTTTCTTTTGAAAATGCTGGGTAAATGTTTTGTTGATTGACCTAATTAAATTTAATGTCATTATATTTATTCTTTGGTTATGGCGTTATTAATCTTGGCTTTCATTGGGGGACTGCTATTTCATCTGAAAAGTTTTGAGGTTAATTGGCAGTAAATAATTGATGGTGGAATAATTGAGATGCTGTTCAGATTCAGGTTTGTTGTTTGTTTGGCTAAACTGTCGAAACACACGCTTGGAGATCATTATATGGACATAATTTGATTTAGTATTTAATATTTTTGACAGAAATAGTTTTTTTTTATTTAACCCATGATGATTTATTTAATCCATTTCATCTTTTTTTTGTATTTTATCTACTCAATCATTAAAAGATGGAGGAATTTGTGTCTTTTTTTCCTTATTCGTTCGTTCGTTCATTTGTTTGTTTGTTCGTTTGCTCGCTCGTTTGTTTGGTCGGCCGGTCGGTCGGTCAATTGGTCCGTCGTTCGTTCGTTCCTTCTTTCTTTTTTTTTGTTCGTTCTTTCTTTAATTTGTTTGTTCTTTCTTTCTTGCTTTAGTTTGTTTGTTCTTTCTTTCTTTCTTTAGTTTGTTCTTTCTTTAATTCGTTTGTTTGTTCTTTCTTTAGTTTGTTCTTTCTTCCATTCGTTTGTTTGTTCTTTCTTTAGTTTGTTCTTTCTTTTTTTTCTTTCTTTCTTTCTTTAGTTTGTTCTTTCTTTCTTTCATTCTTTCTTTTCTTTCTTTAGTTTGTTCTTTCTTTAATTCGTTTGTTTGTTCTTTCTTTAGTTTGTTCTTTCTTTCTTTTCTCTTCTTCTTCTTCTTTAGTTTGTTCTTTCTTTAATTCGTTTGTTGTTCTTTCTTTAGTTCGTTCTTTTCTTTCTTCATTCGTTTGTTGTTCTTTCTTTAGTTTGTTCTTTCTTTCTTTCTTTCTTTCTTTAGTTTGTTCTTTCTTTAATTCGTTTGTTTGTTCTTTCTTTAGTTCGTTCTTTCTTTCTTTCATTCGTTTGTTTGTTCTTTCTTTAGTTTGTTCTTTCTTTCTTTCTTTCTTTCTTTAGTTTGTTCTTTCTTTAATTCGTTTGTTTGTTCTTTCTTTAGTTCGTTCTTTCTTTCTTTCATTCGTTTGTTTGTTCTTTCTTAGTTCGTTCTTTCTTTCTTTCTTTCTTTCTTTCTTTAGTTTGTTCTTTCTTTAATTCGTTTGTTTGTTCTTTCTTTAGTTCGTTCTTTCTTTCTTTCATTCGTTTGTTTGTTCTTTCTTTAGTTTGTTCTTTTCTTCCATTCGTTTGTTTGTTCTTTCTTTAGTCCGTTCTTTCTTTAATTAGTTTGTTTGTTCTTCTTTAGTTCGTTCTTTCTTTCTTTCATTCGTTTGTTTGTTCTTTCTTTAGTTCGTTCTTTCTTTCTTTCATTCGTTTGTTTGTTCTTTCTTTAGTTTGTTCTTTCTTTAATTCGTTTGTTTGTTCTTGCTTTAGTTCGTTCTTTCTTTCTTTCATTCGTTTGTTTGTTCTTTCTTTAGTTTGTTCTTTGTTTAATTCGTTTGTTTGTTCTTTCTTTAGTTCGTTCTTTCTTTCTTTCATTCGTTTGTTTGTTCTTTCTTTAGTTTGTTCTTTGTTTAATTCGTTTGTTTGTTCTTTCTTTAGTTCGTTCTTTCTTTCTTTCATTCGTTTGTTTGTTCTTTCTTTAGTTTGTTCTTTGTTTAATTCGTTTGTTTGTTCTTTATTTAGTTCGTTCTTTCTTTCTTTCATTCGTTTGTTTGTTCTTTCTTTAGTTCGTTCTTTCTTTCTTTCATTCGTTTGTTTGTTCTTTCTTTAGTTTGTTCTTTCTTTAATTCGTTTGTTTGTTCTTTCTTTAGTTCGTTCTTTCTTTGTTTCATTCGTTTGTTTGTTCTTTCTTTAGTTTGTTCTTTGTTTAATTCGTTTGTTTGTTCTTTCTTTAGTTCGTTCTTTCTTTTCTTTCATTCGTTTGTTTGTTCTTCTTTAGTTTGTTCTTGTCTTCCATTCGTTTGTTTGTTCTTTCTTAGTCCGTTCTTTCTTTAATTAGTTTGTTTGTTCTTTCTTTAGTTCGTTCTTTCTTTCTTTCATTCGTTTGTCTTGTTCTTTCTTAGTTCGTTCTTTCTTTCTTTCATTCGTTTGTTTTGTTCTTTCTTAGTTTGTTCTTTCTTTAATTCGTTTGTTTGTTCTTTCTTTAGTTCGTTCTTCTTTTTTTCATTCGTTTGTTTGTTCTTTCTTAGTTTGTTCTTTTGTTTAAATCGTTTGTTTGTTCTTTCTTAGTTTGTTCTTTCTTTAATTAGTTTGTTTGTTCTTTCTTTAGTTAGTTCTTTCTTTCTTTTATTCGTTTTGTTTGTCTTTCTTTAGTTCTTTCTTTCTTTCATTCGTTTTGTTTGTTCTTTCTTTAGTTTGTTCTTTGTTTAATTCGTTTGTTTGTTCTTTCTTTAGTTCGTTCTTTCTTTCTTTCATTCGTTGTTGTTCTTTCTTTAGTTCGTTCTTGTTTAATTCGTTTGTTTTGTTCTTTTCTTTAGTTCGTTCTTTCTTTCTTTCATTCGTTTGTTTGTTCTTTCTTTAGTTTGTTCTTTCTTCCATTCGTTTGTTTGTTCTTTCTTTAGTCCGTTGTTCTTTCTTTCATTCGTTTGTTTGTTCTTTCTTTAGTTTGTTCTTTGTTTAATTCGTTTGTTTGTTCTTTCTTTAGTTCGTTCTTTCTTTCTTTCATTCGTTTGTTTGTTCTTTCTTTAGTTTGTTCTTTCTTTCATTCGTTTGTTTGTTCTTTCTTTAGTTTGTTCTTTCTTCCATTCGTTTGTTTGTTCTTTCTTTAGTCCGTTCTTTCTTTAATTAGTTTGTTTGTTCTTTCTTTAGTCCGTTCTTTCTTTCTTTCATTCGTTTGTTTGTTCTTTCTTTAGTTCGTTCTTTCTTTCTTTCATTCGTTTGTTTGTTCTTTCTTTAGTTTGTTCTTTCTTTAATTCGTTTGTTTGTTCTTTCTTTAGTTCGTTCTTTCTTTCTTTCATTCGTTTGTTTGTTCTTTCTTTAGTTTGTTCTTTCTTTAATTCGTTTGTTTGTTCTTTCTTTAGTTCGTTCTTTCTTTCTTTCATTCGTTTGTTTGTTCTTTCTTTAGTTCGTTCTTTCTTTGTTTCATTCGTTTGTTTGTTCTTTCTTTAGTTTGTTCTTTGTTTAATTCGTTTGTTTGTTCTTTCTTTAGTTTGTTCTTTGTTTAATTCGTTTGTTTGTTCTTTCTTTAGTTCGTTCTTTCTTTCTTTCATTCGTTTGTTTGTTCTTTCTTTAGTTCGTTCTTTCTTTCTTTCATTCGTTTGTTTGTTCTTTCTTTAGTTTGTTCTTTCTTTAATTCGTTTGTTTGTTCTTTCTTTAGTTCGTTCTTTCTTTGTTTCATTCGTTTGTTTGTTCTTTCTTTAGTTCGTTCTTTCTTTGTTTCATTCGTTTGTTTGTTCTTTCTTTAGTTTGTTCTTTGTTTAATTCGTTTGTTTGTTCTTTCTTTAGTTCGTTCTTTCTTTGTTTCATTCGTTTGTTTGTTCTTTCTTTAGTTTGTTCTTTGTTTAATTCGTTTGTTTGTTCTTTCTTTAGTTCGTTCTTTCTTTCTTTCATTCGTTTGTTTGTTCTTTCTTTAGTTTGTTCTTTCTTCCATTCGTTTGTTTGTTCTTTCTTTAGTCCATTCTTTCTTTAATTAGTTTGTTTGTTCTTTCTTTAGTTTGTTCTTTCTTTCTTTCATTCGTTTGTTTGTTCTTTCTTTAGTTCGTTCTTTCTTTCTTTCATTCGTTTGTTTGTTCTTTCTTTAGTTTGTTCTTTCTTTAATTCGTTTGTTTGTTCTTTCTTTAGTTCGTTCTTTCTTTCTTTCATTCGTTTGTTTGTTCTTTCTTTAGTTTGTTCTTTGTTTAAATCGTTTGTTTGTTCTTTCTTTAGTTTGTTCTTTCTTTAATTAGTTTGTTTGTTCTTTCTTTAGTTTGTTCTTTGTTTAATTCGTTTGTTTGTTCTTTCTTTAGTTCTTTCTTTCTTTCATTCGTTTGTTTGTTCTTTCTTTAGTTTGTTCTTTGTTTAATTCGTTTGTTTGTTCTTTCTTTAGTTCGTTCTTTCTTTCTTTCATTCGTTTGTTTGTTCTTTCTTTAGTTTGTTCTTTCTTCCATTCGTTTGTTTGTTCTTTCTTTAGTCCGTTCTTTCTTTCTTTCATTCGTTTGTTTGTTCTTTCTTTAGTTTGTTCTTTCTTTAGTTCGTTCTTTCTTTTTTTCATTCGTTTGTTTGTTCTTTCTTTAGTTTGTTCTTTCTTTAATTCGTTTGTTTGTTCTTTCTTTAGTTCTTTCTTTCTTTCTTTCATTCGTTTGTTTTTTTCTTTCTTTTAGTTTGTTCTTTGTTTAATTCGTTTGTTTGTTCTTTCTTTAGTTCGTTCTTTCTTTCTTTCATTCGTTTGTTTGTTCTTTCTTTAGTTCGTTCTTTCTTTCTTTCTTTCTTTCTTTCTTTCTTTCTTTAGTTTGTTCTTTCTTTAATTCGTTTGTTTGTTCTTTCTTTAGTTTGTTCTTTCTTCCATTCGTTTGTTCTTTCTTTAGTTTGTTCTTTCTTCCATTCGTTTGTTTGTTCTTTCTTTAGTCCGTTCTTTCTTTAATTAGTTTGTTTGTTCTTTCTTTAGTTTGTTCTTTCTTTCTTTCATTTGTTTGTTTGTTCTTTCTTTAGTTTGTTCTTTCTTTCATTCGTTTGTTTGTTCTTTCTTTAGTTTGTTCTTTGTTTAATTCGTTTGTTTGTTCTTTCTTTAGTTCGTTCTTTCTTTCTTTCATTCGTTTGTTTGTTCTTTCTTTAGTTCGTTCTTTCTTTCTTTCTTTCATTCGTTTGTTTGTTCTTTCTTTAGTTTGTTCTTTCTTTAATTCGTTTGTTTGTTCTTTCTTTAGTTCGTTCTTTCTTTGTTTCATTCGTTTGTTTGTTCTTTCTTTAGTTTGTTCTTTGTTTAATTCGTTTGTTTGTTCTTTCTTTAGTTCGTTCTTTCTTTCTTTCATTCGTTTGTTTGTTCTTTCTTTAGTTTGTTCTTTCTTCCATTCGTTTGTTTGTTCTTTCTTTAGTCCGTTCTTTCTTTAATTAGTTTGTTTGTTCTTTCTTTAGTTTGTTCTTTCTTTCTTTCATTCGTTTGTTTGTTCTTTCTTTAGTTCGTTCTTTCTTTCTTTCATTCGTTTGTTTGTTCTTTCTTTAGTTTGTTCTTCTTTAATTCGTTTGTTTGTTCTTTCTTTAGTTCGTTCTTTCTTTCTTTCATTCGTTTGTTTGTTCTTTCTTTAGTTTGTTCTTTGTTTAAATCGTTTGTTTGTTCTTTCTTTAGTTTGTTCTTTCTTTAATTAGTTTGTTTGTTCTTTCTTTAGTTTGTTCTTTGTTTAATTCGTTTGTTTGTTCTTTCTTTAGTTCTTTCTTTCTTTCATTCGTTTGTTTGTTCTTTCTTTAGTTTGTTCTTTGTTTAATTCGTTTGTTTGTTCTTTCTTTAGTTCGTTCTTTCTTTCTTTCATTCGTTTGTTTGTTCTTTCTTTAGTTCGTTCTTTCTTTCTTTCTTTCTTTCTTTCTTTCTTTCTTTCTTTCTTTCTTTCTTTCTTTCTTTAGTTTGTTCTTTCTTTAATTCGTTTGTTTGTTCTTTCTTTAGTTTGTTCTTTCTTTCTTTCATTCGTTTGTTTGTTCTTTCTTTAGTTTGTTCTTTCTTCCATTCGTTTGTTTGTTCTTTCTTTAGTCCGTTCTTTCTTTAATTAGTTTGTTTGTTCTTTCTTTAGTTCGTTCTTTCTTCTTTCATTCGTTTGTTTGTTCTTTCTTTAGTTCGTTCTTTCTTTCATTCGTTTGTTTGTTCTTTCTTTAGTTTGTTCTTTCTTTAATTCGTTTGTTTGTTCTTTCTTTAGTTCGTTCTTTCTTTGTTTCATTCGTTTGTTTGTTCTTTCTTTAGTTTGTTCTTTGTTTAGTTCGTTCTTTCTTTCATTTGTTTGTTTGTTCTTTCTTTAGTTTGTTCTTTGTTTAATTCGTTTGTTTGTTCTTTCTTTAGTTCGTTCTTTCTTTCTTTCATTCGTTTGTTTGTTCTTTCTTTAGTTTGTTCTTTCTTCCATTCGTTTGTTTGTTCTTTCTTTAGTCCGTTCTTTCTTTCTTTCATTCGTTTGTTTGTTCTTTCTTTAGTTCGTTCTTTCTTTCTTTCATTCGTTTGTTTGTTCTTTCTTTAGTTTGTTCTTTCTTTCTTTCTTTCATTCGTTTGTTTGTTCTTTCTTTAGTCCGTTCTTTCTTTGTTTCATTCGTTTGTTTGTTCTTTCTTTAGTTTGTTCTTTCTTTAATTCGTTTGTTTGTTCTTTCTTTAGTTCGTTCTTTCTTTCTTTCATTCGTTTGTTTGTTCTTTCTTTAGTTTGTTCTTTCTTTCTTTCATTTGTTTGTTCTTTCTTTAGTTTGTTCTTTCTTCCATTCGTTTGTTTGTTCTTTCTTTAGTCCGTTCTTTCTTTCTTTCATTCGTTTGTTTGTTCTTTCTTTAGTTTGTTCTTTCTTTAATTCGTTTGTTTGTTCTTTCTTTAGTCCGTTCTTTCTTTCTTTCATTCGTTTGTTTCTTCTTTCTTTAGTTTGTTCTTTCTTTAATTCGTTTGTTTGTTCTTGCTTTAGTTTGTTCTTTCTTTCTTTCTTTCTTTCTTTAGTTTGTTCTTTCTTTAATTCGTTTGTTTGTTCTTTCTTTAGTTCGTTCTTTCTTTCTTTCATTCGTTTGTTTGTTCTTTCTTTAGTTCGTTCTTTCTTTTTTTCATTCGTTTATTTGTTCTTTCTTTAGTTTGTTCTTTCTTTCATTAATTTGTTTGTTCTTTCTTTAGTTCGTTCTTTCTTTCTTTCATTCGTTTGTTCGTTCTTTCTTTCTTTAGTTCGTTCTTTCATTTGTTTGTTCTTTCTTTCTTTAATTTGCTTTTTCTTTGATTTGTTCATTTGTTTTCTTTCTTTAGTTCATTTTTCTTTCATTTGTTCATTTGTTCTTTTAGTTCATTCTTTCTTTCATTTGTTTGTTCTTTCTTTAGTTTGTTCTATCATGTTTGTTCGTTCTTTCTTTTTTGTTTGTTCATTTTTTTTCTTTTTTTCATTCTTTTCTTCTTTCTTTCTTTCTTTCTTTCTTTCTTCTGTTCTTTTAATTTGTTTGTTCTTTTTTCCTTTTTGTTCATTCTTTCTTTCATGTATTCGTTCTTTTGTTCTTTCTCTATTTCTTTCTTTCTTTTTGTTCGTTCGTTATTTTTTCTTTTTTCATTTGTTCTTTCTTTCTTTAGTTTGTTTTTTCTTTCTTTCTTTTTTGATTTAATTTTTTCTTTTTCTTTCTTCTTTCTTTCTTTCTTTCTTTCTTTCTTTCTTTCTTTCTTTCTTTCTTTCTTTCCTTTTTTCTTTCTTTCTTTCTTTCTTTCTTTCTTTCTTTCTTTTTTCATTTGTTATTTTTTCTTTTTCTTTCTTTCTTTCTTTCTTTCTTACTTTTATTTATTTTTCTTTCTTTCTTTTTTCATTTGTTATTTTTTCTTTTTCTTTCTTTTTTCTTTCTTCTTTTTTAAATTCTTACTTTCTTTTCTTTTTTTCTTTCTTTCTTTCTTTCTTTCTTTCTTTCTTTCTTTCTTACTTTTATTTATTTATTTTTCTTTCTTTCTTTTTTCATTTGTTATTTTTTCTTTTTTCTTTCTTTTTTCTTTCTTCTTTTTTAAATTCTTACTTTCTTTTCTTTTTTTCTTTCTTTCTTTCTTTCTTTCTTTCTTTCTTTCTTTCTTTCTTTTTCTTTCTTTCCTCCTTCCTTTCTTAATGAAAAATAAAGTTTGTATTGTAACAGAAGTTTATCAATACATAATAAAATATATTAATCATGGTTTCATTAAACAGCACAATTGTTATATTATTATTATTATTATTATTATTATTATTATTATTATTAGATTGTTAATCACCAAATTAGCATATTAGAAACATTTCTGAAGGATATCACAATGAAAATGGAAGTAATGTTACTAAAAGTCCAGCTTTTTCCATAGCATATAATAATAATAATAAAATATTGAATATTTAAACAATATTTAAATGAATAATTAACATACTGTACTATTTTACTGTATGTTGTATTTTTTTAATGCAGCCTTTTTGAGCATTATTGCTTTTCTCAAACTAAATCAAAACTTTTTAATTAATGATGCAAAATTCAATTCAATTCATCTTTATTTGTATAGCGCTTATACAATGTAGATTGTGTCAAAGCAGCTTCACATGGAAGATTATAGTGAATTGAAACAAAGTCAGTTCAGTTTTCAGAGATTAAGTTCAGTTCAGTTTAGCTCAGTTCAGTGTGGGTTAATAATCACTACTGAGAGTCCACTGAAGAGCAACTGAAGAGCAAATCCATCGATGCGCAATTAAAATAATGAATAAATGAGTAAATATTTCATTTTAAATATAAACTTTAAAATATTAAATGATACATTGCCTTTTTACTGTAAGACATGCAAAACGTGTGTCTTTCTATCCTTTATAAGTTTGAAATATTTATTTACACTCTTTATTCAATATATTTGCATGCAAGCACAGTTCACAGTTTCTCTGTATTGTTGTGTTCCACAGAAGAAAGATCATCAAACAGGCTTTTTCGGACGTGAGGATGAGTAAAACACCAACAGGACGGTGGACTTGTTTCTTTAATAACAAAATATGAAGTGCTGGTGATGGATGTGTGTAGCTGCTCTTCTGATGGCTGGTATCACTGCTTTGCAGGAGCAGGAAAAACTGTGAGTTTGATGCGTAGGAGTGAACTGGCCTTCTCTCACTTTCTTCCACTGATTACCCCTGCACTCCAGCTCCCTGATACATCCATCTTAAGTCTTCTGCGCTGTCACAAAGCACGCGCACATACATAAAGCACAGAACAAATGCACACACATCGGCTCTGCAGCAAAAACCTGTGAGCTCGCTGTCAACACTGCCTTCTGTGGAGGAGACTGATTTAGGATGCTGTGGAGCCGCATGAACCCTGCGAACTTGATTCGATGTTGTCATGGCGCTGCGCTAATGAAACGGTAATCTAATAAAGACCAGCGTTTATAGCATGCACATACATTAGCGTTCAAAGTTTGGGTCTGTGCATATTTTCAAATATTAAATATATTCCGAATTTTCAGCATTTTCACTGCACTGAAAACAAAGATTCATTGGATTTACTCAAAAAGTGGGCAATATGCGCTTCACTTTTTTCAAAATTTTTTCATGTTACAGCCTTATTGCAAAATGGATTAAGTTCATTTATTTCCTCAAAATTTTACAAACAATACCCCATAATGACAATGTGAAAAAGGATTTTTGGAAATTTATTTAAATTTATTAAAAATAAAAACCCTGAAAAATCACATGTACATCAGTATTCACAGCCTTTGGTCAATACTTTGTTGATGAACCTTTGGCAGCAATTACAGCCTCAAGTCTTTTTGAATATCATGCAACAAGCTTGGCACACCTGTCTTTGGGAATTTTGGCCCGTTCCTTTTTGCAGTACCTCTCAAGCTCTATCAGGTTGGATATAAAACAACGGTGTACAGCCATTTTCAGATCTCTTCAGAGATGTTCAATAGGATTTAGGTCTGGGCTCTGGCTGGGCCACTCAAGGACATTCACAGAGTTGTTATGAAGCCACTCCATTGATATTTTGGCGGTGTGCTTTGGGTCATTGTCTTGCTGGAAGATGAACCGTCGCCCCAGTCTGAGGTTAAGAGCAGTCTGAAGCAGGTTTTCATTCAGGATGTCTCTGTACATTGCTGAATTCATCTTTCCCTCTATCCTGACTAGTCCTCCAGTTCCTGCTGCTGAAAAACATCCCCACACCATGATGCTGCCACCACCATTCTTCACTGTAGGGATGGTATTAGCCTGGTGATGAGCGGTGTCTGGTTTTCTCCAAACGTAACGCCTGGCATTCACTCCAAAGAGGTAAATTTTAGTCTCATCAGACCAGAGAATTTAGTTTCTTATGGTCTGAGAGTCCCTCAGATGCCTTTTGGCAAATTCCAGGCAGGGAGTGGCTTCCGTCTGGCCACTCTACCACACAGGCCTGATTGGTGGATTGCTGCACAGATGGTTGTCCCTTCTGTAAGGTTCTCCTCTCTCCACAGAAGAACGCTGGAGCTCAGACAGAGTGACCATTGGGTTATTGATCAGCTCCCTGACTATGGCTCTTCTTCCCTGTGGTCTCATGTAAATTCTGTTTCGTACTTTTTACTACAAACTGATTATGTGTCTAATCCTGGTTTATGTCTTCTTAATGATGATTCTAATTTCTGTATAAGTACACTAAAGAAGAAAATGCTGTTTGCTGGTTTTACAGCTGCAAAGAAGGCAATTATACAAAATTGGTTTACTCCGCGCATGTGTGCAAAAACATTTTGGATTCATAGCCTCCTTAAAATAGTGACTTGTGAAGGTACAATAGCACAAATGAATAAGGCTAGACCTAGTACCATTGATGCATGGCAATGTTTTTCTTACAACATTTTAGACTATATAAAGCAATGACCATGTAAAGGTGTTTTTTTTTTTTTTTTTTTTTTTTTCAGTTTGAAAATTGTTGATTTGTCTGTTGCTCCCCCTCCCCTGTTTGGCTGTTTGAATGTCTTTTATTTTGATAATCTAAAGACAATAAAACGTTGATCACAAAAAAAAAAAGAGGAAATAAATGAATTTAATCCATTTTGGAATAAGGCTGTAACATAAAAAGGAAAAAGTAAAGCGCTATAAATACTTTCCGGATGCACTGTACTTCTAATTTTTACCGGAAATAGTAAACCATTCAGGAACCTTCTTTTTAACATACTATGGTTTGGGACATACTAATTCCAATTTCGAATACTATTTAGGATGGATAGTATGCAAATTGGGACAGAGCAAATATTTCCATTTTTTGCTAAATCTTTTTTTTTGCAAAGTCATAGCAGCACTACACACACCACATCACACACACAGCACTGTCATGACAAGGAAAACTACACATACAGTATAGACTCATACTCACAGACGGTATGATACAGTATATCAGACCCTGCATGTACTGTCACACTAGAGCTCTGCTGCTTCAAGAGCCAGAATAAAGTGAAAAAGGATGAGTGTCTCCTGTGGAGAAGAGTAGAGAGGTTGAAAGAGGGCGTCTGTAGGGTCAAGCAGATACCGGACTTTACCAGCGGGATCCTTAAGACATACAGCAGCCCTCTAAAGCACGCTTTACATAACCCTCTCAACAGGAGGACCGTCTACAGAACCAGCATGGACCACCTACTGAGGGATCAACACAAAGACGGTCAGTCACACTTACACCATTTCTGTACTGTGCATTGTATGTCATTTTGATTCTGCTATTCATGTACGGATGATCCTGTAGATTTGGCTTGATGCGCAGTGTATTTCACTAAGCGGATGGTATTTGTTTCCGAATGGCTTTCCTGAGGTAAATGTAACGTAAAATAGGAGATGTTTTAATGATGTCATTCTGATGTTAAAACAAAAAGTGATGCATTTCAGGATGTTTTCCTGTTTCTTTCATCATCCTTTCTAATATTCATTTATGTTTTAAACTTAAACTACAGTACATTTAGTCCAAACTAATCTCCTTTTCCCAGCAGGCACAGGGCGTCAAAATTATTTCAGATTGACGTTGTATCCCAACATCAGGGGGCGTTGCATTTGGGTGTAAATAAAAATCGGGTTAATGTCAGAACCTAACGTCAGACCGACGTCAATGTCCAACGTCCAACGAATAAATGTAAGTACTTGACGTCAATTTCATGTTGACTTGAAATTGGATTTTGATTAAAACAACCTAAAATCAACCAAATATCAACGTCATTTGATGTCGTTATTGGACATCAAAATAACGTTGTCCTTAGACATTGAATTTTGGCCACCCAACTTCACAATCTAAATCTAACCTAATATTAACAGCCTGCTGGGTTTCTTCTCCTCAGTGTCAGTATAGGGTGAGCTTAGATGCTTGGAGGAAGTCATGCGCAGCCATCCCTGGGGTATAACGATGAAATCTCGTGTCAATTCAAAACCTTTTGATCTAGTAGCTAATTCCAATTATTTTGTACGACCTCATTCATACATTTAACAGGGTTCATACGGTTGTGGAAAACCTGGAAAAGTCATGGAATTTTGACATGCCATTTTCCAGACCTGGAAAAGTTTTGGAAAAAGAGAAAAACCCACAAAGTTTTGGAAAAATCTGACACTACCATATTTTGTATTGATTTAACAGGTTTATTTGGATTGATTGGAGGGGGGGGGGATTTTATGGGAGAGTGAATCTCGAATAATATATAACAAATAAATTACAAGCATAAATAAATAAAATATAGTAAAGACGAAGCTGCGGTCACATTGGACTTTTCTCCCCATAGACTTCCATTCATACGCACGCGAATGCGTCAGACCAGAAACGCAAGTTCGTGCGTCAAGTTTCGCAGTACACTGCAATGCAAAGTTTAAGCTTGATGAACTCAACTCAACTCAACTTGATGACAAAACGGGAGATGGGTCTGAAATACGGGAGACTCCCGGGAAAAACAGTAGTGTTGGCAGGTATGGCTTAGTTCCTTCCCAGCAGGCACACAACATCCTAAATGTTATTTTAAAATGTTAATATTAGGTTAGATTTAGATCATCACGTCAGGTGAGCAAAATTCTAGCCAGCGTCTAAGGACAACGTTATTTTGATGTCCAATAGCGACGTCAAATTACGTTGATATTTGGTTGACTTTAGGTTGTGGTTGATTTTTAGGTGTTGGAAAGTGACCAAAATCCAACGTCTGATAGATGTCATAGTGGTAACGTCCACACAATGTCAAGCTGTAACATCATTAGACGTTAATATTTGGTTGATTTTAGGTTAATTTTAGGTTGGACATTGAACATTGATGTCGGCCTGACGTTGGGTTCTGATGTCACCCCGATTTTCATTTCCAAACAAGATCCAACGTCCCCATGACATTGGGGTACTTTGGGGTACAACGTCAATATGACGTAATATTGACCTCCTGTGCTTGCAGGGTTATTTATCAGGGGTCGCCACAGCGGAATGAACCGCCAACTATTCCAGCATATGTTTTACACAGCAGATACCCTTCCAGCCACAACCCAGCACTGGAAAACACCCATACACACTCACATTCACACACACACTCATACACTACAGCCAATTAAGTTTATTCCATTCACCTATACCGCATGTCTTTGGACTTGTGATGGAAACCAGAGCACCCAGAGGAAACACGCCAACATGAGGAGAACATGCAAACTCCACATAGAAATGCCAACTGGCCCAGCCGGGACTCAAACCAGCGACCTTCCTGCTGTGAGGCGACAGTGCTAACCACTGAGCCACCATGCCCTGTCTTCATTCATCATGGACTATTTTGATTCATAACTTTGCAGACTGAAGGACAGCTACCTCACAAACTGCAAGTGAGATGTTTTTTCGAAAGCATGCGTAGAAAAGCTTTTAAAACCCAACACACTTGACTGTTGTCAAACCGTTCCACACACACTTATACTTTTACATGGCCCTACTTAACCCGCAATGTGTATAAAGTCTGAAACGCTTCCCATTTGAGCATCGATTGTGCCTTGAGCCTGTCCGCATTAGATCCCTGAACGGGCCCTGCAGGAAACAGCACTGTCCACAGGGGTTTTCACTCTGACTAAAGCAGGCAGCAGAGGTCAGCACCCATTGACAGCACTGTCGCTTTCTGCTGCCGCGGATCACAAGCAAGTGGTCAATAAAGCCGAAAGGACTGCGGTCTGCAAGCTTTAGAAATGCTGCATTCACCAGAACAACAGACCTAACAGCGTTTATTCAGATCAAACCCGAGAAGGTTATTTGACGCAGCGTAAAAAAGAAGCATGTGGCGCTCAGATGGGAAGTGAGCTGAGAGCGGCTTTGTCTCTTCCTCTTTATGGCTGATTCTCAAGACTGTAATCTAAATGGCATGACATCCATGATCTATTTTTGGGACAGCCATGTGTCTGTTCGACCTAAAAGGAAATTCCCGCTGGAATATCTTTTTTTTTTTGAGAGAAAGAGAGAAGGAGAGAGATGGAGGTTATTCTTTCACCGTACTGTAAGTAAGAGTACAGAGGTATACAATTAATGTTAACAGCAGTGCTCAAATGGGGAAACAATACGGTTTAATTAGTTAATGTTACCTAATGTATTTCAATTCAGTTAAATTCACCTTTATTTCTATAGCGCTTTTACAATGTAGATTGTTTCAAAGCAGCTTAACATAGAAGATTATAGTCAAATGAAACAGTGTCAGTTCAGTTTTCAGAGTTTAGGTTCAGTTTAGTTGAGTGTGGTTTAATTTTCACTGCTGAAAGTTCAAACCATACCTGCCAACATTTGGTTCGTAAATTCCGGGAGACACCCCCTGGTGGGGGGTAATTACGTCCTACGCTAATTTGCATATTACTGACGTCATCGCGTTCTACCATTTCTGTTTGTTTAACAGCCTATGGTAAATAAATGGGGTATTTGATATTCGCACTAAGCTTTATGTAAGTGAATTTAACTAAACTTATTGCTGTTTGAATACAGTATATCATTATAGATGAGTAGGGAATTTGCAGTAATCTCTCAGACGCAGGGGCGTAGCAACCGGGGGGGATATGTTCCCCTCACTTTTAGAGATAGACCATTTAGAAAAAGGTGATTAAGAATGTAAACTTTTGGATTTCATACAGCTGTCCCCCCCACTTTTAAAATGTCCACTCCTCCCCTGCTCAGACGTAATATACTCAGACAAGTTCTGAAACTCTCACTTAAAACATCTCTGATTGTGCAACAAGAATAAACGGTCAAATCAAATTGTTAAAATAAAGGAGAAGCAGAACGGGTTGACTGTACAAGGGAAATACCTTCAAACTGCCACCTGTTCTAAATCATTTGCCGTCGGTACGCAGAGAGGTGCTCTGCTCTCAGACTGCAGGGGAGGCTCGTTGAGAAGAGTAGGGACGGTACAGTAATGGACAAACGACAGTCTATAAAAATCGCCAGTAACACACAAAAAAGTCGCTAGATTTGTCTCTAGTCGCTTTTCTGAAAATTTGTTGCTAAGTTGGCAACACTGGCGCAAACTGAAGAGCGGGGAGCGGGAGGGGTGAGAGGTTTGAGGAGATAAGGGCGCGCGAACTGTAGCGCGCGACCGGAAGAGCACAAGCACCAAGTTTCAGCCCGGACTGTACCAAAATGCTGAGGAGTGGGGGGCGGGGGAATTCCGGGAGTTTACCGGGAGACAGAACAATACGGGAGACGGGTCTGAAATACGGAAAAAACGGGAGTGTTGGCAGGTATGGTTCAAACACTGAAGAGCAAATCCATCGATGCGCAGCTCCACAAGTCCCGAACCATGCAAGCGAGTGGTGACAGCGGTGAGGAACAAACTTCACCAATTGACGAAACTAAAGGAAAGAAACCTTGAGAGAAACCAGGCTTAGTTGGATTTCAAGAAATCCAGGATGCAAAATGGAGGCAAACTCTCTCAAATAAAGGCAATTTTAATTGATTTTTTTTTTGGCTCTGTCCCTTTATTAATATGGGGTCACCACAGCAGAATCAACCACTAACTTATCCAGCATATGTTTTACGAAGTAGATGCCCTTCCAGCTGCAACCCAACACTGGGAAACATCCATACACTTTTATTCACACACATACACTACGGAAAATTTAGCTTACCCAATTCACCTATTCGCATGTCTTTGAACCCGGAGGAAACCCATGCCAACACGGGAAGAACATGCAAGCTCCACACAGAAACTTCAACTGACCCAGCCGAGGCTCGAATGAGCGACCTTCTGCTACCCACTGCGCCACCGTGATGCCCGGCAATTTTCATGTTGCTAAAAATTATTTCAACCTTCTTCACGTTTCATTTAGCTAAAAATTTAAATCACCATATTTTCAGTGTGCTAATATTGTGAATAAATGAATATTCAAGGTTCATGCAATATGTCATTTGTGACACCATAAATCACAAATTAAATAAACTAATTCTGAATTACACTACCTGACAAAAGTCTTGTCGTCAATCTCAGTTGATAGAGCAAAAAATTATAACTTGACTTCTAGTTGATCATTTAAAAAAGGGGCAGATTTTTTCTGATGAATCATCTGTTGAACTGCATCCCAATCATCACAAATATTGCAGAAGACGTATTGCAACCGACATGGACCCAAGATTCTCACAGAAATCAGTCAAGTTTGGTGAAGGAAAAATCATGGTTTAGGGTTACATTCAGGATGGGGGCGTGCGAGAGATCTGCAGAGTGGATGGCAACATCAACAGCCTGAGCTATCAAGACATTTGTGCTGCCCATTACATTACAAACCACAGGAGAGGGCAAATTCTTCAGCAGGATAGAGCTCCTTCTCATACTTCAGCCTCCACATCAAAATTCCTTAAAGCAAAGAAGGTCAAAGTGCTCCAGGATTGGCCAGCCCAGTCACCAGACATAAACATTATTGAGCATGTCTAGGGTAAGATGAAGGAGGAGGCATTGAAGATGAATCCGAAGAATCTTGATGAACTCTGGGAGTCCTGCAAGAACGCTTTCTTTGCCGTTCCAGATGACTTTATTAATAAGTTATTTGAGTCACTGCAGAGATGTATGGATGCAGTCCTCCAAGCTCATGGGAGTCAAACACAATATTTATTCTCTTTCCACTGCACCATGACTTAATATTCTACATTGTACATTATTTCTGTTAAGTGACAAGACTTCTGTCTAAGCAAAGTCAGACTTTACTGTCCTAATTAAATAATTAAAAATCAAGGCATGATCATATTTTATTTTGGTAAAGTAAGCGTAATCTAGAGGCCTTTGCCTTTCATATAAGCTACTTCTGATACCAAATGAACACCGAGAAGTTAAGTTATTATTTGTTGTTCCTAAAATTGGATAGGCGACAAGAATTTTGTCAGGTACTGTTTTACAATCATTTCACTTTTTTTTTTCAAATAAATTAAGCCTTGGTAAGAGAGACTTCTTTTAAAAAAGAGTGAAACTTTTCTTCTCACACATATTTCATAGTTCTTACTCTGCCATAATGAGTTTTAACTCAATTAATATTTCAGAAGCTAAAAAATAGCATCTGCTGAGCATTATAAAATGTTGGATTAACAGCAAATTTTGGTAAAAAGTGACAAAAAAGGATCTTTTTTTTTTTTAGATCTATAAAGGTGATACATGTTTTTTTAACCTCAGTAGAACATCTGAGAATAGTGATTAGACAAAAGTCTGCTTTTGCTCTCCATTTCGTCATTTCTCTCTAAGAGACGCAGCTGAGATATAAAAGAGACCTCATTTCTGATTTTCTGTCCAGCTGTTTCACTCATTATATCCTCGACTGAACTATGAACTGTGATGAAACACCCTTTGTTTTCCACACTGAGTCTAATATCCGCGAGTCTTTGTCAGACCCTGTGAAGTCTTCGCCAGCGTCACCCCGGGCACAATACTCAGCAAAGCCATCAAAGAGTTTGTGGGGTTAAGCGCCCGGCTGGCATTATCCACACTAAGGATGCTAATGCCATTGAAATAGCCAGATCCATGAATGTAAATCTGGATTACTGGCTAAAAGGATCAAATCCCTGTCAGCCCTAATCGAGGATGATTTCTACTGATGAGCGTGGCAGAACTTGGAGCTCAGCGGAAGAAAATGCATTGAAATTGACACTTAACCTGCGGATGCCACTTAGCAGGCTTAGTGATGGAGATAACAATCTGTGTGTTTATGTGTGTGTGTGTGTGTGTGAGTGTGTGTTTACACTAATGGAACAAAACACTTACAGTACGTACTTCCTGTCATAATCCGCTTGTGTACCAAAACATTGAGGATTCTGATACAGTTTCTGTAAACCACAATGGTACAGTGATGTATCAGATGGTGATACCAATGGTACAGTACTTTGTTAAAGGGGACCTATTATGCCCCTTTTTATAAGATGTAAATGAATTCTCGAGAGTCCCGAGAGTGTGTATGTGAAATTTCAGCTCAAAATACCCCACAAATAATGTTTTATAACTGTTTAAAATGGCCCATTTTAAGGCATTTTGGTGACTGTTGCTTTAAATTCAAATGAGATTGTGCTCTTTTCAAAAGAGGGAGGAGCTTCAAATGTCTATGTGTCAGCATAGTGGCAGATTCCAAAACAAGACTAATGTTCTATGCTAATGAGGGAGAGATTGTTACTAATGGGCGGGGCTTCCCCCCTCTGATGACACGTACAAAGAGAGAATGTCAATCAAAGTGTTTCTGCAGACTGTTTTTATCAAGTGTGATTGTAAAAAAAATGAATTAGTAAATTTTTACCATTAGAATCTGGTTATGTTGCCACACAACTGTGTTTAAACCCCTTATAAAAGTGATTTTTACTTAATAGGTCCCCTTTAAATGCTGTCCATGGCTTTGAAATGGCATTTACATGGTACAGGTAAATGAGAATACAATGATATTTTAAAATGCACACAAGCAAAATGCCATGGACACAAGAATACCAAAATACCTATGCCACAAGATGTGTTTTACATGAAAGCACATCAAAAACTACCAATAAATAAATAAATAAATATTAAAAAAATTACATAAATCATTGAATTGATATGGTATATATGTAAAAGTCATTGTACAACCTATTTATTCTTAAAGTATTTTATTACATTTTATTTAAACTACATACAGTTGAAGTCAGAATTATTAGCCTCCTTTTGAATTTTTTTCTTATTTAAATATTTCCCAAATGATGTTTAACAGAGCAAGGAAATTTTCACAGTATTTCTGATAATATTTTTTTCTTCTGGAGAAAGTCTTATTTGTTTTATTTTGGCTAGAATAAAAGCAGTTAAATTTTTTTTTTAACTTCAAAGGTCACAATTATTTAATATATTTTTTTTTCAGATAGTCCACAGAATAAACCGGGTGATGTGGTGGCACAGTAGGTAGTGCTGGTGCCTCACAGCAAGAAGGTCGCTGGTTCAAGCATGCAGCAGGAAGGGCATCCGCGTAAAACATGCTGAATAAGTTGGTGGTTCATTCCGCTGTGGTGACCCCTGATTAAAAAAGGGACTAAGCTGAAAAGAAAATTAATGAATGCATACAGAACAAACCATCGTTATACATTAACTTGCTTAATTACCCTAACCTGCCTAATTAACCTAATTACCCTAGTTAAGCCCTTAAATGTCACTTTAAGCTGTATAAAAGTGTCTTGAAAATATCTAGTCAAATATTATTTACTGTCATCATGACAAAGATAAAATAAATCAGTTATTAGAAATGAGTTATTAAAACTATCATGTTTAGAAATGTGTTGAGAAAGTCTTCTCTCCATTAAAGAGAAATTGGGGGAAAAATAAAAAGGGGGGCTATATATATATATATATATATATATATATATATATATATATATATATATATATATATATATATATATATATATATATATATATATATATATATATATATATATATACAGTTGAAGTCAGAATTATTAGCCCCCCTGAATTATTAGGCATTTGTAGTTCAATCTCTTTTTTAAAGAGCACAATCTTATTTAAATTTAAAATGACAGTCATAAAAATGGCACAGTTACGATCTAAAGCCTAAAAGGTACAGCTTCAAGGAGTTATAAGAAATTATTAGTGGGATATTTTGAGCTGAAATCTCACAAACAACACATTCTGAGACATCAGAGACTTATTTTAAATATGTAAAAAGGGGCATTATGGGTCCCCTTTACTATAAAAAACTGTTGTAAATTGTAACTTATTTTTTATAATTATGCACATACATAATTTACATAATTATTTTAAGTCAACTAATCACTTTTACTTCTTAATTGAAAACGTGTGCCTGTTTTTTACAAATGATCATAGGAAAATTTCTAGCAATTTGGCATAAAAAGATGTGACATCTTAGATTTGTTATATACTAAAATATATACATTTAACAAATTGGGTGTCACGATAGCGCAGTGGGTCGCACAATCGCCTCACAGCAAGAAGGTCGCTGGCTCGAGCCTCGGCTGGGTCAGTTGGCATTTCTGTGTGGAGTTTGCATGTTCACAGTATAGGTGAATTGGGTAAGCTAAATTGTCCGTAGTGTATGTGTGTGAATGAGTATGCATGGATGTTTCCCAGAGATGGGTTGCATCAGCTGCGTAAAACATATGCTGGATAAGTTGGAGGTTCATTCAACTGTGGCGACCCCAGATTAATAAATGGACTAAGCCGAAAGGAATATGAATGAATAAATATTTAACAATTTACAGATAATAAAACATAAATAAAGTGCACAAGTGGGGTTTAAAAGCTGATTTGTATAAACTATTTATTCTTAAAGTATTTTATTACATTTTATTTAAACTTAAAATATATATTTAATATTAGAATTTAATTTACTTTGATTTTTACATTTTAAGTTTATTTCGTTATGTGATTTTGTAATTTGTGTATTTGAACAATTTCATTGCTTCTTCTTTTAGTCATTTTAGCTTTCTATTTTTAGTTAATAATAATATTCACCAAAAAATATTATTATTGATATTTATTTATTTAATTTCACTTAACAATCACATAGTTGTATTTTAGTATTAAACAAAAACACTGCATAGTAATAAGAATAATAATAATAATTCCTTACATTTATATAGCGCTTTTCTAGACACTCAAAGCGCTTTACATATTGGGGGGAATCTCCTCATCCACCACCAGTGTGCAGCATCCACCTGGATGACACAACGACAGCCATATTGAGCCAGACCGCACACCACACACCAGCTGATTGGTGGAGAGGAGACAGAGTGATGAAGCCAATTATGATATGGGGAGGGTTCGAAGGCCATGATGGACAGAGGCCAGTGGGCAGATTTGGCCAGGATGCCGGGGTTAAACCCCTACTCTTTTTCGAAGGACATCCTGGGATTTTTTTTTAATGACCACAGAGAGTCAGGACCTCGGTTTAACGTCTCATCCGAAAGACGGCGCTCACTGAGCAGTATAGAGTCCCCGTCACTATACTGGGGCATTAGGACCCACACAGACCGCAGGTTGGGCGCCCCCTGCTGGCCTCACTAACACCACTTCCGGCAGCAACCTAGCTTTCCCATGTGGTCTCCCATCCAGGTACTGACTGGGCGCAGCCCTGCTTAGCTTCAGTGGGCAACCATGTGAGAGTTGCAGAGAGCTAGCTGCCGGCAGTGGTGCTTCATTGAACAGAACAGACTAGACTGTCTGCAATAAATAAAGATATATGATGCTTCTAAAACCCAAAATTCAACAGCAGAGGCATCATGAATGGACCTGTCTCATGCTATTTACAGTAACATGTCTTCTTTGATGAACCATTCAATAACATGCCTTTGTAAAATTGCCATTTATTTACACCACTTTTCATTTCAACCATAACCACCATGTAGACACCAATATTCACAATTCTGGATGTCTTTTTCAGTGGCTGATTCTGAAATACACCCTCCTCAATTCTTAATATGTGGCTACATCCACGCTTTGACACAACAATATCGCCTACAGTCCGCTACCGCCCTTTGCAATGCCATGCACTTGTTTTTATTCATAGATAAGTGAAAAAGCCTGAGACTCTGAGCAATGCAATATGACTGACGCCTGTCAGAGAAATAACTTGCGACACGTGGTAGAGCTGAGTCATTTACAACGACGCCTCGCTCGCTCACCTTTCAGCTCTCAAAGTCAGACGTCTGTAGGTTGCTTGAGGAGAAAGATGAAAATGAGCCGATATCCCCCGCTATGCCGGAATTATCATATATGAAACGCTCTTGGTCTTTGCGGGTGGCATATGCAAATGTCTGGCGTACGGTCAAACGGCTGGCCGGTTATCGTGCTCACGCTAATACAAGTGGTTCATTTAGAAATGCAATTACATAGGTGCATGAAAGCATATCTTGTACATAGGTCTGGAATAGGGTTCTCATTCCCTGTGCTGTGAAGCAGGTAATTTCCTCACTGGCGGTGAGTTTCTTCAAGGGTTTGTAGTACAGTGTGAAGGCACTGAGTGTGGGAATAGAGTATTCTGAGCTCTGAGAAAGACTTTCTCCTGCTGTATATCTTTCTCTTTGGTTATCTGTCCCAACAGACCTTCACCTCGCTGACCTGACTGGAAGGTATATCTGAACTAGCGCTGTCTCCACATGTTCCTGAGAAGTGATTGCATTGTTTGTGTGATCTCGGTAAGAATGAAATGGATGCATTTTATATTGCTTTCCTGCAAAGACTGTGTCATTGTAATCTAAAAGGTGAAGTTGATCAACTTCTACAAATCAAAATCTAATTTTTGTGCCCCCCCCTTCCCCCAACAAAAACAATACACTCATCATTTAGCCGTACGCGTTTCGGCAAACACGTCCCTTCATAAGGGTAACCCGTGTTTGCCAATACGTGTAGGCACAGTTTTAAGTAATTGTCATGTCAATACAGGCTTTTAAATATTTTGTCCACATATTTTGAGTGCCTTGGACTGACTTTTGCTGTTTATTCTGATGAATCCCTTACCTAAAGAGCACCGACACATTATTTAAGAGACCCCTGAGCACTTTTTGTTTGATTTTGGATTATTATACAAGAACTTTCTTGGACATTTTCAGTTTTTCACAGAGATAACATTAGTACTGTTTTGAATCTGTCATTATGCTGACACTTAGGCATTTGCAGATCCGCCCTCTTTTAAAGAGAGCACAGTCTCATTTGGATTAAAGAGACAGTGACCAAAATGGCACAATTTGGATCAAAAGCCTAAAGGAGGCAGTTCCAAAGAATTATTAAACATTATTTGTAGGGTATTTTGAGCTGAAATCTCTCAAACACACTATAGGGACACCATAAACTTATTTTACATCTTATAAAAAGGGGCATAATAGGTCTCCTTTACTTAAAAAGTAAGTTAACCTGTTGCCTTAAAGTGACAAATTGTCTTTTTAAAAAGTGAGTGAACCTGTGGTAACTTGGTTTAAAGGTGCTGTATGTAAGTTTTTGACTCTTCTAAAGCATAAAAATACCATAATATGTGTGCAGATATTTAAGAAACATCCCAAAGGAACATACTTGTTTAACTGAAAAACAATGCTGAAGTCAGATATTCTGCTTTGAAAATGGTTTTTCCGTGCCGGAACTCTGTCTTTGTTTAGGTCAATTTCATATGCACGATGCCAGTTTAGCCAATTATATTTCAGCACTCCGGGTTGCCTTGTTGGAAAACAGCGTGTTTCATTCATTCATTCAGAAAGACTCTGAAAGCATGCGTCCGTGACCAAAAAGAACAGTATGGGAGACAGATTCAGTTCCACATGAGGTTATTAATTAGCAAATTACATAAATATTACGAACGTAAACATTAGGTGAGCAGGTTACATTGTAACCGCGTGTCCTAACAACACGCTGTGACGAGAGAGGCAGTGATCAGCTATTTGGCTGTTTGCACCAGACGAAACACGACAGAAATTTAAATACAGCCTTTCAGAAGCACAGAATATGCACTCACTCACGGTTTAGAATCTATTTAATACATGTTAACCCACTTTAACATCATTAAATGTAGATGCTGAATCACTCATATGTGTTTAGTTCTAAAGTTCAATTTCAGACGCTTTATTGTATTTTCCAGATCTGAGGTGAACTTTCTGCTTTCAGTATATGGCAACAAATGCCATGTAAAATGCATTCAAACTAGCATTGTTAGCATTTAGCTGTTAGCTGTCATAGGTTTCTGTTGTTCAGCTGTGAGAAATAGAAGCCGCTTCTAATATATCAATTCGAGGTGTTGGTTAGAACCAAAACTCCTTTTAATATGGAAAATATTCCCTCTATCGCGTGTCGTTGCTTTTATTTAGAACACAGTTTAAATCACTCGCTCCTGTACTCAATCTGGCATCCCAGCGTACTTTTATTATGATCCAGGAGTGCAATACCTAGTTCAACCACTGGGTGTCAAACTTACATACTGCACCTTTAATAGTTACTCATCTTATTTTTTGTAATTATAGCTCATTTACATAATAATTTTAAGTAAAGTAATAAGTCAACTACAGTGTAAAGAATGCAGGTTTCCACACAATTCCTTTGTTGTCTCAGCACAAATCAGTTAACTTACAAATTGAAGTGAATCGAACATAAAACAATTAAATTGCCCCTCCCCCCAAAAAACCTTAAGAATTGGGTGCCAGTTTTTTCCAGACTAGCCTAAAAAATAGGCTAATTTCACATAAAAGGGCTTAGGTTATTATATATATATATATATTACACATTACAGAAAATAAAACATTAGTCATTGTGAAAGGTGCGGGTTTAAAAACAGATGTATTTAAATAATGCTTGGTGAGTGAGGCCCATTCGTTTCTGAACATCGCATGCATGCATTCATTCATTGATTTTCCTTCGACTTAGTATCTGATTTATCAGAGGTTGCCACAGTGGAATGAACCACCAACTATTCCAGCATATGTTTTAAACAGCGGATGTTCTTCCAGCGGCATCCCAGTACTGGGAAACACTCATACACACTCTCATTCACACACACACACAGCCAATTTAGTTTATTCAATTCACTTATAGCGCATGTCTTTGGACTGTGGGGGAAACTGGAGCACCAGGAGGAAACCCACGTCAACACGGGGAGAACATGCAAACTCCACACAGAAATGCCAACTGACCCAGCCGGGACTCGAACCAGCTACCTTCTTGCTGGCGACAGTGCTAACCACTGAGCCACCCTGCCGCCTGAACACCGCATTAAACCCCTTTAATTCAAGAAGAATTTTGAATGGCTGTCAATGATTTTATTATTCATCAGCAGCAAAAAAAGTAATCAGCAACAACAACAACAACACAAAAGTAATTTTAAAAAGTCGTTTACATTAGATGTTTGTGCTTTTAGAAAAATAAACTGTAAGATGGCTTTTAACCTCTTTTCTATGTCAGATCCTGAGAGCTGATATGGAATTTCATGAGATGCAATAAAAACAAACTCTCGAGTCTAAGAAGATAAGGATTACAGGATTACAGCTGTCCAACTGTTCTATTTTAATTACTATTGACCATTCAAACATCAAACATAGGTGTGGACTGCCAACAGGACTCCGTCTTTCCAGGGGGTAATGCGAGAAAGATCCCCCCTCTCATTTCACCTCAAGCCCCTTCTTGACCTTTTCTTCATCAGAGCACATTCCAGATAAAATGCTCAAGGTTTTAATATGATGTATGTTATAGCACTGTATTCATGTTTGGTATCATTTTAAATGTCTCTGTGTGATTGGTAAAGTGGTCTTAATTTCACGATGATATTTCATTTTTATATGTTGATTTGGTTTTTGACTAAAATCTCTGCCAGATGCTGCCCCCTATGGAGATGATTAACTTCTCAAATTCACCAGGCAAGAGTCTCTGTGACGCTTCTATTGTCTTGAATTTATGACTGTTTGTTCTCAGTTGACTATAAAAGGATAAGGTGTAAAACTGCTCGGGGGAGATCTTGTAGCCAAGACCCCCATTGCAGCAACTCATTTGGTGCTGCAATGTATTTCTCTGATCAGGTATGCATCTTTAATTCTATAATCTATATTTGAGTTAATGGATGTTATATTGTTACAGATATCATCTCTGAATTGGCTTGATGATTGTTTTATTATATAATTGGCATTATACAATTTTACCTGACAAATAAAATGTTAAGTTTTGACTCATTCTGAATTCTCCTGAAATCTTTTATATCCAGTAGATTATGTGAAGTCATTTTCGCTACCTTTATGATCGGCATAATTTTGGAAGTTATTAGACCTATAGATTACACGCAGTATGGCACGCGGTATCATAGAGATCTTTTAATTCCTTAACCACTGGAATTAGCAAGTGCGGATCTTGAATTAAGTGAGATGTTTCTTTTGGCATGTGTTAGTATTGTACAACCAGCCTAATTAAATATTAATTCATCCCGTATCCTCTGACTAATTTCAGAGTGCCGGAATACTGCTCGTGAGAATACACGCAAAACCCCGGGGCGTGGAACTCTGTGCGGCGGATTGGCCAGTAATGAACGTATAAATTGAAGAGTATGGGAACAGATAGATCAAAACTCTAAATTAAGTCATAAATGATTATTGTGATCCGTTCCTATAATTAGAAATACAGTCTAAATATTACGATCACTTAAAAATGGAGTCAGATAAAGTTCGGAGCTAGAAAATGAGTATAAATAAACTCTAATAAATAACAGAATTCTTTTCAGAAGCACTGGAAAAGGCTTACATGCATTTAACCTTCGACCATGCTGTTAGTTTCGTCATTGGGCTAATAGATGGACTTTTACAAAACGTATAAAAAAATATTCTTGTCATGTCCTTAGAGAATGTTTGTGATGCAACTTTATAATCTCAAAACATGGCTAAAGTATTTAAAATAATTATCTTCATCAACAATACACAAAATACTTCCTTTTCAATCAAAATGAGCACTTGCAGCCTGATCTCACGAGGAAACTAAGTATTTTACCTTTTGTCAGTTTAGTGGCTAATCCGTACGAATTCGTTCAGTTCAGTCGTACAAAAATGTACGATTTTAAAAAGGAGGCGTGGTAAAACCCACCCCACCCCTAACCCCAACCGTCATTAGGTGATGAGCAAATGTACTAATTTGTACGAATTAGATCGTACGAATTCATACGAATTAGCCATGATCAGTGTTGCCAGACGTACGATAATTATCGTATTTGTACGATAATTCCGACCTCTGTACGATGTACGATCAATGATGTAAAAAATCCTATAATGTACGATAATTTCAGAATTTTATGGCATTTAAAATGAGTTTCATTGTAATCTTAGGGCTTCTAGACTTATTGATAGCTGCATCTTGTGTCTGATGTCTGTGAGGAGAAGGTGGAGTTAAGACACGTTTTCTATCCAATGACTAGTTTCTATCTCATCTTACGTTACATCTTCTCAGCCAATCAACGTGGAGAATAGCTCTCTCTGACGAGTTAACATTTCTGCTGCGCTCGGCCGTGGTTCAGTCAGTCGTTTTCAGGTTGAGGTCGGTCAAGTTTTAAAAAGTAGTGCTAAAAAAAGGAAGGTGAGAAGAACAGGAGAGTTTGCCCTTGATGTTCTCCCTTTTCCCCCATTCAAATGCATCATGGAAACGTGTTTTTCCAAAGGTAATCTCATCAAAACAAAGCCACGAGATCCGCTCATTACAGATCCTCTGGATGGGCTCATGCACACCCTCAGACTGTTAAAAATTCGGGAGGGTGCACTGCTTTCAAGCCAACCAGCACTATGTTGCGCTCCATGTAGGCATCATATTTATAGAGGTAAAGTTGGTTTTATAATCGCACATTCATTCATTTAGAAGTCTCTATATTGTTTACCATGTTACTTTGAATATTCGATCGAAATTAGCATGCAAGTATGACTTCAAAACAACATTAACACTGTTTATTTGACTGTGAACAATGTTGGACTTTGATAGTCATTGGCTGCTAATATGATTTCGCTTTTTAGAGTTTGCAAATAATGCTTTTATGAAATTATATTATAAAGGGGAAAGTCCGAATGTGCAAATATAAAACCAACTTTACCTCTATATCATATTTGTACCGCAAAATGAATCCCTCAACATCTGGCAACACACGCAGGTTTTCAATGAACCTTCCCACTAAGGTACGCCTATGTTCTTTTTTTTTTTTACTTATTGTGGTAATTTTCACGTTGTGTCAAAACTCTATTTGTCTATATAATAGCTGTATACTCACCGTTTGACTCTTGTACGATAATTTTCCTCCAAATACGATAATTTTGAGGATCTGGTACGATACTTTCACATTTCCAATCTGGCAACACTGGCCATGATTCTTAAAGGCAGGACTCTCTTCCTGTCGTTTGCTTGTGAAATACACTCTCACTCACGGTTACACACTCTGTCTTGTTTTTCTTTATTTTTCCAGACAAAATGTTAATGTAAAAGACAGTGTGAAACGCCTTAGCAGTTTTCAGCCAGCTCCAAAATCTGAGCTGACGTAGAGCAGGTGGGTTTTTTGGTGAGTGGGACAGGAGTCATAAATCCATAAAGCTGCTTCATGCGTTTCCTGCGGAGATGAAATATTTGCTTTGTGCTATAAACTTGACAACATTCCACTTTATAGCGCTGAGTCATTTGTGTTAGTAAACTCAGTCTCAGAATCATATTTTACTTTGTCAAATTATACCTTTTTAATATTTCAGTTGCTTCTCGGCAATGCGATTAAGTAAAGATCAAATGGGAATTGCTCGTCAGATTTTTATCCTCGCAGAGAATCCTCTCTAAAGACTTTGAGGAGTGATTGGTTTCAAACTGGGCTCAGTTTTGCCAAGAAATTAGAGTCTATAATCAAAAGTCAGAGTTCTCAGTGTGAGCACATTAAATTATCTGTTCCCCATTAGTTTTATAACTACTTAGACTGTATGTTTTCTGTTTAATATTACTATTAACTACATGATTCTGTACTTAATTTTGAGAAAATGTTTACATTTTTTGAAGGTGTGAGGCGGGACCGCGAGCCGTGAGGGCATAGGCTACGAGGCGGGTGGCATGAGTTAGATAATCAGAGACACCTGGACGCATCACCTGCCTCAAATCTCACGGTGACGGAGGAGCCCTGGAAGCTACAAGGAGGAGAGACGCCAGTGCTAGAAGTGAGAGAGAGGACCAGGCCTGGGCGTTTTAGTTTTGCTTTTGGTTTCAGTTTGACCGCAGTCTCCGTGAGGAGCTTCGTTTAACAGTTCTTTGGTTCTCCGCCTTCTTCTTCCCGATGGCCAGGTTGCCATCTAACTTCATTACAGTGTGATTTACCAGGTTTCTTTAATTAAGAGGTAAGTGTTTATCAGCATTTTATTGTGCCATATTATGTTTAATGCTTTTATTGGCCTCGATTTGCTGAAATATTCAGTGCAGTCTTGAGGTATACAACTTGATGCACTCTTTTATGATGGGAATAATAAGTAACATCACTGAAAAGTGTAGTTTTATTTAAGTGTAGTTTTAAATTGAATTGAGTCTTATAATCATACTCTAAATAAGCATGTGTTGTTCTCTTCAAAAATATTTCAATAATTCTCTCTCTCTCTCTCTTTTATATATTTATATATATATATATATATATATATATATATATATATATATATATATATATATATATATATATATATATATATATATATATCGAGAGAGAGCTTCTATTTTATCAATTTTGCACTTGATGTGTTCTCCTTGTGGTTTTGTGTGTGTGTACACATGTCATAATTTTGCCAAGTACAATGCGATCCTGGATTCCCACCTATGTTGATCCTGGGACATCATTTTTGTTGGAAAATGTAATTCATACCTAGTCCCTACCCCTAAACCCAACCATAACTGTAGATTATTCCCACAATCAGAGGGGAATGTAAGCCTAAACTGTAAGCCTAAACTTAACATTAACTGTAAACGTATCACTTAATTCTGATTGGCTGATTGAAATGTTGTTCCAGGAAGAACTTCAGAAGAGTTAAGAAATCTACATTTGGTGAGAAATCCCTGATTTTCAGTCACAAAAAATATTCCGATTAGTTAAAAAAACAATAATTAAAAGCTCTATGAAAGTATTTTTATTCAAAATATGGAATTTTGGAAGCGATAATTGTCAAGTGTATTTTTATATATATATATATATATATATATATATATATATATATATATATATATATATATATATATATATATATATATATATATATATATATATATATATATGTATGTATAATAATTTCAGAATCAATTTTCTGAAAATAAAACTGAGTTAATAAATCTCCACTATGATATCCAACAAATGTCTATAGCTGTTGACACGAAGTAACTGTTGTCTTTCAGATGCAAGCATTTACTTTAAGGTTTACAGTAAGGTTTCATTAGTTAATGTGCTTACTAATATAAACCATTATGCACAATGCTTGCACAGCATTTAATAATCATAGTTTAGCATTTACTAATGCATTATTAACATCCAAATGCATCCTTGTTAACATTAGTTAATGCACCGTAAGTTAACATGAATATTTTCATTAACCAACATGAACAAATACTGTAACAAATGTATTGTTCACTATTTATGTAAGTAAATGCATAAACTAACATTAACTAATGCAACCTTATTGTAAAATTTTACCACTTTATCATCATAAAGGTGCAATATGTAACCACCCAGTGGTTGAACTAGGTATTTAATTCCTGGATCAAAACAAACGCAAGCACAGGTTGCCAGATTGAGGACTAACAGGAGTGAGTCTGATGATCGAGCCTAAACACTGATTCAGGTCATGTTCTTTATAAAAGCATCGACACTTGATAGAAGGAATATTCACCATTTTAAAAGGAGTTTTTTCCCTAACTAACTCCTCGAATTGATATATTAGAAATGGCTTCTATTTCTTGCAGCTGATCAAACTGACAATGATCAGCTCAGGTACACCTCATGTGCTTTATTCAGAGTTAAATGCTAACAAAGTGAGTTTGAATGCCATTTTAAATGACATTTATTGCCATACTACTAAAAACAGCAGCAGATAGTTCACCTCAGATCTTGAAGATAAAATAAACCCTTTGAAATTGAACTTCAGATCTATGACTCAGTGCAAACCAACGCATATCAGTGATTCAGCATCTGCATTTAATAATGTTAAAGAAGTTTAATGTGTATTAATTAGACTATAAACCTTACCATTTTGTTGGAGTGCAGTAAGTGCACTATTCTGTGCTTCTGAATGGCTGTATTTAAATATCTGTTGTGCCAAATTGCTTATCACTGCGCATCTCGTCACGAAGCGTGTTGTTAGGACTAGGCATGGGCCGGTATAAGATTCTGACGGTTTGATAACCTTGGATTAAAATATCACAGTTCACAGTATTGTGATAACTGATCTAAAATATATTCTTTTTAAATGTCTGGGTAAAAAGCAACACATTTTTTTTTCTTTGAAATCAATCTATTTTATTTTTTGAAAAATTTTTAATATTTTGGAGCAGTAAACATTTATTCATTCATTCATTCATTTTCTTTTTAGCTTAGTCCCTTTATTAATCTAGGGTCGCCACAGCGGAATTAACCGCCAGCAGTAAACATGTCAGGCTAAGTAATGAAAATGAATCATAGATTTTTGCTGCCTTCATTAGTTTCTAAAACAGATTTCATTACAATTTAAAACGGCGTCTTTGGATATCTTTTCTGCTGGAGATACTGTTTTACTAAAAAAAAAAAAAAAAATGCCAATGCCCATGCCTAGTTAGAACATGGTGTTACAATGTAACCTGCTCACCTAATGTTTACGCTCGTAATATTTATATCATTTGCTAATTATTAACCTCACGTAGAACTCGGAATCTGCGTCTCATTTCAGAGTCTGCTACTGTCCACCGGAGGTCGCATTTCAGTCACGGATGCATGCTTTGAGAGCCTTCCTGAGTTAATGAATGAAATGTGCAGTTTTCCAACAAGGCAACCCGGAGTGCTGAAATATAATTGGCTAAAGTGGCAGTAGGTGGGTTAAAAGAACCAAAACAAAGACAGCCGTTCCAGCACGTAACGCACATTTTCAAAGCAGAATATCTGACTTCAGCATTGTTTTTCAGATAAACAAGAATGTTCACTTAGCATGTTTCTTAAACATCTGCAAACATATTATGATATTTTTATGCTTTAGAAGAGTCAAAACTTACATGCAGCACCTTTAAAGTGGTAAGACGATAAGTATGCACTAATTAACAAGCCAATTTTGTTCATTTTCATAATCTTAAAACTATTTTAAAATCGCCATCAGAGACATTTTCTTAAGTTTCCAAAGCTAACATCTAAATATCTGGCCCTATACAGATAACATCCACTCTATCCGCTCCAGAAGATGATCAGCGAGAGATTCCTGGTTGTTTCTGGGAGAAGAAAGGAAGCGCGATGAGTTTTGCTCCCTGTCTGCCCACTCACAGTCCAAGGTGACAAGCCAATATCCTCCTCCTCAGACTGACCTAGATTCCTCACAAAGCCCACATACATGTACACATGCTGTCCCTTCTTCTCCTCTCGCGTGTTCTGCTTTATATTCCTGTGACATCCACGCGCTCATGCATGCACACAGTGATTTTCCTTGCATTGTCAGAAAAAAAACATTCAGAGACTTACATAAGCGGCAATGCAGGAGAACACACACACACACACACACACACACACACACACACACACACACATATACTCTTAAATTCCATCTCAGTACTGGCAGGGAAAGTCTCCTTGAATGATAATATTCCCATTTGAGAGTGGTGGAGGAGGAGGAGATGACATATATGGAGCGCGTGTAGACGGGAGTGTGTTAAATATTCATGATTGTGCACTTGCGGCTTGACATGTGTACGGCAGATGCTCGCTGTAAGTATGTGTGTGTGGGTATTTGCATGTGGGCGGTGTGTGTGTTTCTTGTAGGTAAGGAAAGGCCACGGATGCATTGTGTGTGTGTGTGTGTGTGTGTGTTAGTTGTGCATCTGTGTGGAAGCCGGATAGATTTTGGCTGGTACACCTGTTTGTCTTGATGGTACGCATTAGGGGGAAATGAAGGGGTTGGAAGGTACAAAATGGATCTGGGTAATGCATGCGCTCTTTACTCGTGGTACATAATGGAAAAGTGTATTTATCATGCTGTGACTCCAGCCAGAAGTTTGGAAGCATGACTAAATTTGGCCGATAGGAAAAGAAAAATCATGAATGTAGTGTAGCTTGGTGAATAATTTTTGTGTAAATTTTAAAATGTAACAGTGCATGCATGTTTTGTCACTTTTTCATACAATCAGGAAACTAACTGTGTGTATGCTTGTTTATTAGCATTGTTTTTTTTTTTTCCAGGATGGTTTTAAACAGTTAATCCTCTTTAATTTAATTGGTAATTAATTTGATGTCCCCTAATTCTGCTCTACTTTGTTAATACTGCAACACAAATAGATTCAGGGAAGAATCAAGTAAGGTCTATTTAACATGAACGTTTATTTACAAAGAAAAATTAATGAAATAATAAGAATTTAGATGTAAAGTTGGTTGTAATCATGTTTGGATGATGAAAGTTTGAACAGTTTTTATTTTAAGTTGTTTAGTTTTAGTTGTGGAAAGTTGTGTTTGGTCATTTTGACTACATGTTGTCCACAACAATATGGATAAATGCATCCCTTTTGCCTTCAGAACTGCCTTATTCTTTCGTGGCATGGATTCAACAAGGTACTGGAATTATGGTGGTATTCTGCTGCTGTAGCCTATCCACCTTAAGGTTGGACATGTTGTGTGTTCAGAGATGCTCTTCTGCAGACCTTCTGAGTTACTGTTGCCAGCTCAAACCAGTCTGGCCATTCTCCTCTGACCCCTGGCATCAACAAGACATTTGCACCCACAGAACTGCCGCTCACTGAATATTTTCTCTTTTTCGGACCATTCTCTGTAAACCTTAGAGATGGTTGTGCGTGAAAATATATGTATGTATGTATGTATGCATGCATGTATGTATGTATGTATGTATGTATGTATGTATGTATGTATGTATGTATGTATGTATGTATGTATGTATGTATGTATGTATGTATGTATGTATGTATGTATATATGTATATATATATATATGTGTGTATATATATATATGTGTATATATATATATATGTATATGTATATATGTATATGTATATGTATATATATTAGTGGTGGACCGTTATCGGCGTTAACGGGAGACTCTTATCGCGCGATAAAAAATAATATTGCCGTTAATCTATTCTCAAAGTTGGGTTGGGAGCTGGGTCTATTCTACACAAGCTATGATGACTTTTACCTTGATATTTTAGCGCGGATGTATACCTGACGGGTGAGCCGTCTGAGAAAAAAAGTGTCCTTTTGAACCAAATCAGCAGGATGCCTGACTTTAACTGCAGTTCGGCAGTTTCACTTTAACTCATGAACATTTCATCCATGCGCCGTGACAAACTGGGGTATTAGACGCAAATGAGTAAGAACTGGTGAGAGTGTTAAGGAATTTAATAAGAGGCTAAATAGAAAAAAAAACTTCTGCATTTCAAGACTTGTTTGTGTGTGTGCGTCTGTGTGTGTGTGCGGTCCTTTACTGACAGCCGCCTGTGTGGATCTTGTCAGAAAATATGGCGAAAAGTCCTACATGACGATAGTAGTTTGTCAGTAATGCCACTAATATCTGCATACTCCACGTCTTAATTCCATTTCTGTTTAGTTCAGTTATGACTTTAGTCGCATTAAGTAATCAAAAATCGCTGTTTACATGGTAGACTCTTAATCAGAGTATTGTTTTAATCATATTAAAATCGTATTAAAGTATTGTTGCCCATGTAAACATACTCAATCCTTGACACACCATCAGGGCTCTGTGAACTTGCCTTTGTGAAGCAGCATTTTCTGTATGTACGTACATCAAAAGCAAGTATGAAATCACTGTTTGGAGCTTATGTAGGCCCACAGCTCAACATTCATGTTTAACTGCAAACAGTTAGTAAACACAAGTACATCTTATTGAACATCATTTATTTTCATCACCAATTATCATAGTAGAACAGTTTCTCAAGCAGTTTGTGATGCATTTTGGAAACTGGAGATGAGCCCCTGGTCTAATGCACCACCTGGCTTGAGAAACCCATTCTCAAAGACATTATTATTTTGGTAGCACACATATTCAGCAAAAGTCAAATGAGCCATTTTAATCTATATTATTTTCGAGATTAATCTAGATTAGTCTAGATTAAAAAAATTTATCTATGCCCACCTATATATATATATATATATATATATATATAACTAAAATGTGAAGTAATCATTTGTATAAGTAAACCAATATATAGTTGAAACCTGATTAACTCATTCAGTCATTCTGACTATATTGTCTGCAACATTATGGATAAATGCATACATACAAAGACCACACATAAATAAATCCACTGTAAAAATATACATATTGCTGCCTATAGTTGAATCAACTGAACTTTTCTAGTATTCTCAACTTTGAGTAATCAAAATCAAATGGACTAAAATATAAAGTTAAAAACTGTATAACTAAATATATAGTTGAAACCTGATAAAAATAAAAATAACAAAACATTTCTTGTCATGACTTTTTTATTATTTATTATTTTTTTAATCAGTAGCTTAAGAATTAACCTATAAATTAGTGAATCTATTCTAGGAAATGTTTACTAGAGGAAAAGTGAGCATGATAAAACCAACAATAAAAGAACTGTTACATATAATTACGTTTTACATGTGAAACCTTATGGAAAACATACTTGGAACACAAATACAATGTGTGGTTTTGTAAAATCTTTATGTGAAAAATTAAATGTCATCCCTTATTGTAATATAAATTAATCCTCTTTAATTTAATTGGTAATTAATTTAATTTCCCTGAATTCTGCCCTCCTTTGTTAATACTGCAACACAAATCTGCACTAACAAAGATTTAGAGACAATTCAATTAGGTCTATTTAACCTGAAAGTTTATTACAGTTTTAACATCAAAAAGCAGTTTATAACAAATATGTGTTATATGAGCTTCTCCTGCTCACCAAGGCTGCATTTATTTCATCAAAGATACAGCACAAATTATAAAATTGTGAAATGTTATTGCACTATAAAATAACTGTTCAAAAGTAGTTTATAATTTAATTTAATAATTTATTCCAGTGATTTTTTTTTTTAAAGATGAATTTTCAGCTTCATTGCTTCAGTCTTCAGAGTCGCATGATCCTTCAGAAAACACTCTAATATCAAGTATTTTTATAATTATTATCATTATTATTATTAATATTATTATTATTATTAAAGGTAATAGTAATGCAAGCAATAATGTATGGAGTAATCATTTCATTTGAAATCACATACAATAAGAAAGCAGTTATTTAAATTTTTTAATTTAACAATTTAACTACAATCAACTGAATTTTTCTAGTCGTTTCAACTTGAGTCAGTCAAACTGACTAAAATATAATCAGGTTAATCAGATTTCAGTTGTTGGTTTTTATTTATTTATTTATTTTTTTACATGTCACCTTGATGAAGAGGAATAATTTTCTTAAAAAAAAAAAAAAGTATAAAAAAAAAAAAATTGACCCCAAACTTTTGACCAGTAGTGTACATATACAAAGACCACACAAATAAATAAATTAATAAATAGAAGCCTTTACACTAAAACATTGCTGCCTAAAATTTTCAGCATCAGTCAAACGGACTAAAATATAATCAGGTTAATCAGGTTTTATTTTATTTTAATTAATACCTGATTAACTGATTTAAATAATAGTAACATAAAATACTAGATCAACTTTAATAAACATAAAATGCTTTCTTTTCATGACTTTTTATTATTTATTATTACATTTTTACATCAGTAGCTTAAGAATTAGCCTACAAATAGTGAATCTATTCTGGGAAATGTTTATTAGAGTAAAAGTGAGCATGATAAAACAACAAAACCAACAGAAAAACTGTTACATATATTTGTTACATACATTTATTTATGCTTCATTTTTACTGTCATTTCAGAGAATCACAGATAAGCGTCACATTAGTTTTACATGTAAAACATGCATGGAACACAACTACAACGTGTGATTTTTGGAACCTTTAATTTTGTCATTCATTCATTTTTGGCTTAGTCCCTTAATTATCAGGGGTCACCACAGTGAAATAAACAGCCACATGATCACTTATTTTAATATAATTTTGTTCCAAAATCACACGTTTCATATGTGTTTTGTGTGTTCCACGTTTGATTCTCATGTGTTTTCTCTCAGTAAGTGAAGGGAAAGCTTGTGTCTCTCTAATACGTACAGTTATTCATTTAGCAGTCTCTTTCATACGTAACTTTTTATAAGTAATACAGCTATTAGAGCTAATATAAAGCAAAACGTTTAATTTGATGCTCATTTCCAAAGTTTGGAGCGTGGCAGGCCATGGTGGCACAGTAATCCATCATTTAGACTGTAAATCAAACCCTGATGAGTGTTATCGATTCATATCAAACATGACTCTGCAAATACTTCACGGTACATTTACACAGAGCCGGAGCATTTATTTATGCTTCAGATCATTTTTACTGTCATTTCACAGAATCACTAATCAACCCCTGTTCTGTTACTGATGAGTTTATATTTTAGTTGCTCATAATTGTAGAAATCCTTGCGCTGGAGGTTTTTGACCTCCTAACAGAGTGTGTCCTTGAAAACAGTATGACCTCTATCTTTTTAATTAAGTGAATACTTTTTTTGATGATTACTTTTGAAGAGTTTTTATTGAATAGTGTGGCAGATATGTGCATATTTCATTTAAACTGCAGCAAGCATTATTTATGCATTATGTTTCTGTTTACTGATCTAAATGTATAGTTTGCAGTGAAGGCTATACCAAAATTCATTGTGAGAACCAAAACAAAATGATCTTAAATGTTTTGAAAAATAAACTTTAATATGAATTAATCCAGTATAAGTGAAATGGGTCAGAAAAAATAACTAAAACTTGAATGAATAAATAACTGAATGAATGAATGAGTCAGATCAATCGTTAGGATTAGGAATAAATTGAGATATCTATATTTAGTATATTAAAATAATAAATTAATGAAATAACAAATTAATAAATGAAGAATAAACTTTGTTAGAATTTAGCTTCAAAAGAATGATTGAACAAACAAACAATTAAATGATCGAATGGTCTGAATGGACAAACAGATGAATGAATAAATGAATTAATGAATGGAAACTTTAGGTATGAATTCACATCATGAATAAATGAACTAATTGTTAGGATTTTTGCCTCAGTAGAATGAATGAATTAATTAACTAATAAATGAATTAAATAATTAACCAATCAATGAGTCTTTTGTTGAAGTTTTAGCTCAGAAAAAAGTGAATGAATTAATGAATCAGTTTTTCCTCAAATTAATGTATAAATCTTAAGTTAGGATTTTGCTTGAAAAATGATTAAACAAACAAACAACTGAATGGACTGAAGGTATGAATGAATGAATGATTGAACGGACAGATGGACAAACAGACAGAAGAATGGATGAATGAATGAATGAATGAATGAATGAATGAAATTAAACTAGGTATGATTTTACCTCATGAATTTATTAACTGTTAGGACGAATGAATGAATGAATGAATGAAGGAATGAATGAATGAATGAATGAATGAATGAATGAATGAATGAAATTAAACTAGGTATGATTTTACCTCATGAATTTATTAACTGTTAGGACGAATGAATGAATGAACGAATGAACGAATGAATGAATGAATGAATGAATGAATGAATGAATGAATGAATGAATGAATGAATGAATGAAATTAAACTAGGTATGATTTTACCTCATGAATTTATTAACAGTTAGGACGAATGAATGAAAGAATGAATGAACGAATGAATGAATGAATGGACAAACGGATGAATGAATGGAAGCTTTAGGTATGAATTCATGTCAAGAATAAATTAATTAATGTTTAGGACTTCTGCCTCAGTAGAATAAATGAATGAATTAATAAATGAATTAAATAATTAATTAACTATCAGTGAGTCTTGTTGAAATTTTAAGTCAGAAAAAAATAATGAATGAATTTGTTTTTCCTCAAATTAATCAAATCTTAAATTAGGATTTTGCTTCAGAAGAATGATTGAACAAACAAACAACTGAATGGACTAAATGGATGAACGGACAGATGAACAGACAGACAAATAGACAGAAGCATGGATTAATGAATAAAAACAACTTTAGCTATGATTTTATCTCATGAATTACTGAATTGTTAGGATTTTTGCTTAAGTACAATAAATGAATGCATTAATAAATGAATTAAATAATGAACCAAACAGTGAGTCTTTCGTTGAAATTATAGCTCAATGAATGAGTTAAAGAATCAGTTTTACCTCAAATTAATGAAAAAATCTTAAATTAGGATTGTGCTTCAGAAGAATGATTGAACAAACAAACAAACAACTGAATGAATGAATGAACGAATGAACAGATGCATGATTGGACTGAAGGATGGATGGATGAATGAATGAACAAATGAGCTCTGTATCAAATTAGAGAATAAATCTTAAAGTTAGGATTTTGCTTCAGAAAAATAATTGAACAAACAAACAACTGAATGGATGACTAAATGGATGAATGACTGAACGGATGAATGAGTGAATGGACAAACAGATGAATGAATGAACTTTAGGTATGATTTCACATCATTATTTAAAGAATTGTTAGAGTTTTAATCTCACAAGAATGAATGAATGAATGAATGAATGACTGAATGAATGAATGAATGAATGAATGAATGAATGAATCAATGAATGAATGAATAAATGGACGAATGAATGAATGTACAAATGGATGGATGGAGAAATGAATGAATGAATGAATAAACTTTAGGTATGATTTCACATCATGATTTAATGAATCAATTGTTATGGTTTTTTAGCTCATTAGAATGAATGAATGAATGAATGAATGAATGAATGAATGAATGAATGAATGAATGAACGAATGAGTGAATAAATGTTTATGATTTTAATTCAGAAAAATGAACAAACCATTGACGGGTAGGTAGGAAGGTAAGATTTCACCTCGAGTCAATGAATCAGTGAATGTTTTACCTCAGATTCCAGCTTGTCAGCTCTCGAGGTTGTATAAAGCGGTGATGTTATTGCCTCTCTGTACTCCCGTGTAAATACGAATGTAGCTTTTTTTTTTATATATTTTGGCCCACTAATGCACACAAGCAATTACAGTCTCATTAGAAGATGTCTTATGCTCAGGGCTTTGAAAGGGATGTGATGAGGCCGGATCAGCGGGACATTTCTCCACCAGTAGAGAGCAATATCACACACACGCAGTCGCCGGGGGTCATTGTGACCCGCGTCTTATCACAACATGAGGAATAACAGCCCTGCAGGACACAATAGAGAAACTCTGTGTCATTGTTGTGTTTGGGGTGAGGTCTGGGCCAGCAGGCTGTCGAGGTGAGAATAGTCTCCAATGCTGATGCTTTGAGTAAAATAGCTTGAAATGGTGGACTAGCTGGTTTCCAGACCAAGCTGGTTAACCTAGAATCAGGTTTGTTCATGTTTTTACAATGTTATCACACCTTAAGTAAAGTAGTTTGCAAAAATAATTATATTTGAAGCGTACTTCAAGCCTCATTTATTATTTAACGATAGAATAGTCTGACTCCCAGTCATGATATTATTATCTTTATTGAATACCGAATACACACCTCTGTCAAACTTCTAGCAAGTTTTTTTTCTTGCAGTGTATACTGTATACTAATTATTAATAAAAAAAAATTAGAAATGGTATGCATGGCCATCCAATCTTTGGAATTTTTTTTCCACTTTTATCAATATAATAATAATAATAATAATAATAATAATAATAATAATAAAGCTACTTTGACATTTAGATCAGTTAGTATACAGTACTTAAAAAGGCAGGTCTAGTTATATTGCATTATGGATACACAGCTTTCAATACACTGTGCATGAGTATGGCACAATTTAATAGATCACTTTGCACGTTATAAACAGATAAAACGTTGCTGAGCCAGTATAAAGTGAGGGTTTTACTGTCTAAATTCTGCATATTAGAACCATTTGAAAAGGCACCACCCGAGTGGTTTTGTACAATTGTAGTTCATGCATACAGAAAATGTGTGCATAATAAGATACATGGGTAAAAATAGTCATCTATTTTTGGCATTGTGACTTTTCGATATCAGATATACTGTTATATTTCTGCTGTGCAAGCATTGACATTTACTTTGAGAAATACAAATCTCACAGTGTTCTTTTGTTTCTTTTTTGCTTAACTATTACTGTGAAATATTTCAACGGAAAATGTCATAAAATCATATGGTTGCACTCTAAACAAGTTTAGAAATACAAAGAGACGCAAGAATGCAAGACAGAATGAATGTTCACTGGAGTCAGTAGTACAATTATTTTCAATATTCACATTATTTATATACTGTTCACTAATAACTGCTCAAATATTTATAGTTAAGCATATTTCAAGTGGTTAAAATTTCATATAATAATATGGTTTATGGTATAATATCACATAATATGCTATATTTAACTTAGTTGAAGCAACGCAAAATTAGTTTTTAGATATTTTTAGTATTTTATTTTATTTTCCCCACACTTTGAGTACCATATTTAATTTATTTTTGAAAATAAATGTAAATAAATACTGCTGCTGCTACTTTTATTATTTTTTTTTTATTTTTATTTATTATTATTATTACTATTAATTATTATTACAATTATTATTATTATTATTATTATTATTATTATTATTATTACTACATTTAAGATTTTTTTGTGACACGTATTAAATTACATTTCAGTGATTTTGTTTGTTAAATATTTAGATTGTAAAATCACCAATCAATCGGTTGGTCAGTCAGCCAAACAACCAACCAAACCACCCACCCAACCAACCAGCCAACTAACCCAACCAACCAACCAACACCCAACAAAGCCATACAACCAACCAACCACCCAACCACCCAACCAACCAACCACCCAACCAACCAACCAACCAACCAATCAACAAAACCAGCCAACTAGCCCAACCAACCAACCAACCAACACCCAACAAAGCCATTCAACCAAATAAACCAAACCAACCAACCAACACGCAACCAATCAACCAACCACCCAACCAACCAACCAACTAACCAACAACCCAACAAAACCAACCAACCCACCAATCAACCAAACCAACCAATACCAAACAACCCACCCAACCAATCAACCCAAATCAAATCAAACCCAACCCAAACCAACCAACCAACCAACCCAATCTAACCCAAACCAACCCAGTCTAACCCAAACCAACCAACCAGCCAATCAACCCAAACAAAAACCAACCAACCAACCAACCACCCAACCCAACTCAAAACCAACCAATCAAACCAAACCAAACCAAACTAAACCAAATCGTCCAACCAACCCAAACCATCCAACCAACCAATCAACCCAAACCAAACCAACCTACCTAATTACCAAATCTAAATATTGCAATTACATGCGTTTCCCCAATTTGTTGCACATACTGCACATACAGTTTCATGGCTTGCACAATTATATACATGCTAAGTGTTAGTTTTAGGCCCTGCTCTGGACTAAGCCAATGTAATTGAAGAGCATCGTTGTCATCTTGGAGGTTAAATATCCTAGCTATAAGGATCAGGCTGGATATCAGAGGCGCATGTGCTTGATACTCCCAGAGCAACCCTTGAATCAGCAATGTGTGTGTGTGTGCGTTTGCAGCTCAAATCAGCCTGGAGTTGAGTGGTGTGTCCTGAATTAGAATCAGTGTTCAGCGAGGTGTTGCGTCCGCCGCTACATTCACGCCGCTGAAAGAAGTGTTAAAAACTCCTAGCACCACAAATACCGTGCGCATAGTTCAGTTCCCTCAGACGGCGAGACCATTATTAGCATTAGATGAACACCGGCAGCGCTGCATATTACATGAGTGAGCTCAATGGAGTAGAATGAATGTGCTGCTTTGTCTGTGTAATGATGTCCCCGGCGCGCACTCGCCTCCACCTGTTCCGCTTCGCCGTATATCGTGCGATTGTGTGTAAAGAGAGGAAGACAGGTGTAGGGAAGACAGACTAAAAAAGCTAATGATGGCGTCAGCAGCCGCTCGACTCTTTGAAGAATCTCTCAGCTAGCGCGCGCGAGTAAAGTCGACAAACACTCCATCACTGTCAGCGCTCAAATTCACAGGGAAAGCCTGTTTCCTCCAGTCAACACAAATCTCAAAAAGCCCTTTTGTGTCTGTCAGTCTCCAGCACTTTCATTTTGACAGGTAAACACAAGAAAAGGTAATCGACTCACTCACGCGCTGGGGTGATACAAAGAGCAGACACTACGGTAGTTTGAGTTTGTGTGGCTCTCTAGTGTATGTTTGGGATGTTTTAATGGAACAGTTATTCCGGTAATACAATCTAGTGAACTTAAACCTTCATTTAGGACTACAACAGGACAGTTACTATATGTAAACTGACAGTTCTGTGTTCTTCAAAATTTTGGTGTGTTATGTTATCACAACAGCTAGAGGCCTGGCCCTGCCCACTACGCAGAGTGATTGACATGAAAAGTGAAAGAAAGAAAAAAAGAAAAAAAAATATATATATTTGGGAGATTTTCAAACGCAGTGAACTTTTATGTTTTTTTTTTTGTGCGAGAGAAGACGAATCAGACAACTGCTAGTTCCCTGGCCCCGCCCACTACGCAGAATGATTGACATGAAGAGCGAAAGAAAAATATATATTCTTGAGAGATTTATGAACACAGTGAAGTTTTACTTTTCTTTTTTTCGTTGTTATAATGAATTTTTTTTTGTGCGTGAGTTAAAACGAATCAGACAACTGCTAGATCCCTGGCCCCGCCCACTACGCAGTTATTGACACGAAGAGCGGGAAAATAAATAAATAAATAAAAGTATATATGTTTGGGAGATTTTGGCAAAAAAAAATTAATAAATTGAAGCTACAAGTGGGCGTGGCCAACCATAGCCATTTTGTTTGCACGTCATCGCGCCGACCCGGGGTAACCCAAAAAAGGGCAAAGAGGCGGAGATGCCTACAGTTGCCTGCTAGCATTTTGCTTAGATGTTCTTTTTTTTTGGGGGGAGAAACGCTTATTATAATGATGTTTGCTGCTTGTTCAAACTACCTATTTAAAATTAGCTGAAAAAGTTCCTAAATTTTTATTGAAACAACTTTACTTTTAAAAAAAAAAAACCTAATTCCTTCAGGTTGTCCTATCACAAATCGATTGTGTGTAATCCAACATTTTTTACAGTGTAAAGAACAGGTCCTACTTTATATTAGGTGGCCTTAACTAATATTTACTTACACTGAAATAATTTTTTGACTAGGTTTCTGATTTATACAATTTGTGTAGAAACCTTTATAAAAGTGAACATACACCAGAATTATTTTCAGAGTTCACACTTGGATATTGCTTGATATTGTTTGGCATGCTGTCCTGGAAGAGAACCCCAAGCTCAGAGATAATTTAACCCAAGGCTCCCGCCTTGTCAATGAGCATGTAAGGGGGTACGAGATCAGGTAGTTCTCGAGAGCTCCCCAAATTCCTCCAAAAAAGTAAAGTTAGATGAGATATTTATGTTGAGTTTGGAATGATCCGATTGGCTTGCTAGTGAAAACAGATGGGGGACCAGCCGCGATCAATCATATCACATGCTCCTCTCGAAATTAGTTTGTGAAACTTCACTTAATTAATCTATTAATGATTATGGATCATATGATGATTTAAAGGGCTTCACTTAAGTCAATTCTTATGTTAATTATGTTTACCTAAAGGGGTTATTTCTACCCCTTTTTACATGATGTAAAGTGATTCTCTAATGTCCCTAGAGCAGAGGTGGGCAAAGTTTGTGTGGCTCTCTAGTGTATGTTTGGGATGTTTTAATGGAACAGTTATTCCGGTAATACAATCTAGTGAACTTAAACCTTCATATAGGACTACAACAGGACAGTTACTGTATGTAAACTGACAGTTCTGTGTTCTTTAAAATTTTGGTGTGTTATGTTATCACCTCTATGGGTTAAGCATAGACTGTAAAAAAATATGGACGTAGTATTCATGACTTCACCCATAGGTTTCTGAGGAGCGCAAATGAAGCTACGAGTGGGCGTGGCCAACCGTAGCCATTTTGTTTGCACGTCATCGTGCGACCCGGGGTAACCAAAAAAAGGGCAAAGAGGCGGAGATGCCTACAGATGCCTGCTAGCATTTTGCTTATATGTTCTTTTCTTTGGGAGAAACTCTTATTATAATTATGTTTGTTCAAACTACCTATTTAAAATTAGCTGAAAAAGTTCCTAAATTTTTATTGAAACAACTTTACTTTTTAAAAAAAAAACTTAATTCCTTCAGGTTGTCCTATCACAAATCGATTGTGTGTAATCCAACATTTTTTACAGTGTAAAGAACAGGTCCTACTTTATATTAGGTGGCCTTAACTAATATTTACTTACACTGAAATAATTTTTTGACTAGGTTTCAGATTTATACAATTTGTGTAGAAACCTTTATAAAAGTGAACATACACCAGAATTATTTTCAGAGTTCACACTTGGATATTGCTTGATATTGTTTGGCATGCTGTCCTGGAAGAGAACCCCAAGCTCAGAGATAATTGAACCCAAGGCTCCCGCCTTGTCAATGAGCATGTAAGGGGGTACGAAATCAGGTAGTTCTCGAGAGCTCCCCAAATTCCTCCAAAAAAGTAAAGTTAGATGAGATATTTATGTTGAGTTTGGAATGATCCGATTGGCTTGCTAATGATAACAGATGGGGGACCAGCTGCGATCAATCATATCACATGCTCCTCTCGAAATTAGTTTGTGAAACTTCACTTAATTAATCTATTAATGATTATGGATCATATGATGATTTAAAGTGCTTCACTTAAGTCAATTCTTATGTTGATTATGTTTACCTAAAGGGGTTATTTCTACCCCTTCTTACATGATGTAAAGTGATTCTCTAATGTCCCTAGAGCAGAGGTGGGCAAACTACGGCCCGCAGGCCATATGCGGCCCGCTGAACACTTTCATCTGGCCCGCGAGGGAGTTTTTAAAATGCTGCTTCTGAGTTACGGTTTGGTTTCAGAATTAGTAAATTAATGATGCAATACAAGTGAACGCCATTTGATGGCAGTATTTGCACGCGGTACAGTTAGAGCAACCAGTAAAATTAGAACACACTCTCGGAAATTAAAATGCACTAGACTGTTAATGACTGAAAATGAGTCCGGCAAAAAAAGAAAAATTTACTCTAAATGAATGGACAACAAAATACTTCTTCCCCAATATCGGGCAGAAAGTGGTATGTCTAATATGACAAGAAAGTATTGCTGTTTTTAAAAGCTACAACCTAAGTTGGTATTTTTCAAGCAAACATTCGAATTATGCTGTCAACCAGTCACCTGCAGGAAATGCAAACAAGGCTACAAAACTTGCCACAAACTTAAAAGCCCAGCAAAAGACATTTATGACACAGTGCTCTTTTCAAGAGTCTGTAACGAAAGCTAGTTATGTGGTTGCACATCAATTTGCAAAGCACTGCAAGCCTTTTTCAGACTTTCATATGGATTTATTAATCATTCTCACTGTTTAAACTGTCGTAGTTTATTAAAGACGCAAACCCCCTACTGCACGACAGCTGCACCTTCAGCAAACCTCCTAATTCCTGCAGCGCGAGGACTTTATGATTGTTTATGAGCGTCAAAAGTGGCTGATCTGTTCGGCGAAATATTTGACTGCATCCCAAACGACTAAAACAATATAAAGAAATCGCCACTGTGCTGAGCGAGAGCGCTTCTTAAAGTGAACAGCGCATCATTGATGATGTAAGCGTGCTCAGGCCCGAATGCAATGTGTGAGTGCGGGCCGTCGGGGGAGACGGGAGGGGGGACAAGCGTGTTTCGGCCCAGTTCAAGGCAACTGTACATAGTGTGAGTACGCCCTCTGATTCTTCTTCCGTTTTATCTCATAGTTTTATGATTGATATGAGCATATTAATACAAGCTCAAATGAGATTGTTGTGAATTTGACTCAAATTGTATAATAATTGCTGGTTAAATGTGTTAATTTTTGTCATAGAATATATTTTCCATGCATACATCCACTTTAAAAAGTTCTTTTATCAAAGATTTGTGGTTTATCAAAGTTTTATGATGATTGATCTGTATGTTCTAAAAGCAGCGCAAATTAGATTTTTGTAAATTTGACTGAATAGTAAACTAAGAATTATTTTTAATGTGTTAATATGAGATTTTTTTTCTATCAGACAATATATTTTCTATTCTCCACTGTAAAAATTATTACATTATTATTATTATTATTATTATTATTATTATTATTATTATTATTATTATTATAAGGGATTATTTTATTATGATTATTGATAAGTAAATATAAATAACAGTGCAAATTAATTTGACTTGGAAATTTGACTCAATAATAACTATTTAAAAAAATCTGTTTTGTATTAATGTGACATGTTTCTATCCAATATTACATGTTCCATGCGTACTGCCACTATAAATAAAAGTTATATTTTGAAGGATTTGACATGTGGCCCTTCACTTGGTTTGCAAAACTTGATGCGGCCCTCGGGTCAAAAAAGTTTGCCCACCACTGCCCTGGAGTGTATATGTGAAGTTTCAGCTCAAAATACCCAATAATGTTTTATAAATTCCCCTTTTAGACTTGATCCAAATTATGCTATTTTGGTGACTGTCGCTTTAAATTCAAATGAGATTGTGCTCCCAGCCCTATTTGAAAAGAGGGCGGAGCTAAAATGTGTTAGTATAGCAGCATATTTAAAATGGCTGCTTCTCACTCAGGGCTGTCTATGCCAATGAGGGAGAGATTATCATTAATGGGCGGGGCTTTCACCTTCTGATGACACGCACAAAGAGAGAATGCCAATCAAAGTGTTTCTGCAAGCTGTTTTTATCAAGTGTGATTATAAAAAATAGAATTATTTATTTTCACTATTAGAAGCTGACTATATTCACACACTGATGCCACACAACTGTGACTAAACCCCTTATAAAAGTGATTTTTGCATAAAAGGCCCCCTTTAAAGCTTACTTACAGTTCCGCACATTCTCCCATCAAGTAATATGCACATTTCCCTCCCTTTCATGTGTGTACACCACATTTATAAATGAAACCCCAGATCGAATCACTATTGAATCTTTTATATGCAATCATACCACCTAGACCCGTGTAAATGAAGAGCGGTATTGTCATTCTCAACAAAACCCCACCAGGGTCATGCAGGTCGCATTATATTGAGAGCTGGTTTTATTGCACAGTATCCCTCCATTATATTAGATGTTTCGCTGTGTGTTGAGACTCTCAAACCTGTAATTGCATTTTGACTAGTCCCACTGGCTGAAACCCAGCATCCGAGCTTTAGGATAATTGACTGGCTGTAATGGAGACGAATAAAACATCAGGAGAATGAAGGTGGCCGGCGCATGTGAAAAGAAAAAGCTGTTGGGTGTTTTGCTGTCAAAAAAACAAGTCGGTTCTCTCATACCTGAAATGTGTCTTTTGTCTTGAGGGAGTTTTGAGGACTAAAATCTTATTAGTTGTTTTGGGGTTGATGGGAAATGACTGCCTTGAATGTTTGTTTTGTTGGTGAATTATTTTCTCAATGCATAAAGCAACAGGTCATATAAAGATCCCAGAGGATGGTTTTATTGCTCTTTTTTTTTTTAAGCTCAGGAGACACAATAGAGATTTCAGTTTTTATTTTTAAACTATGTCTGTTCATCTTGGTAGGATAAAAAAAAATGCCAATAATTATTTTCCTCAAGGAAAGATAGGAAAACATTTGGATATTTCCACTTCAACAGTGCATAACATAATTTAAAAGATTCAAGGAATCTGGAGGAATTTTAGGGTGTAAAAGTCAAGGGTGCAAGCCTAAGCTGAACAAACCTGATCTCTGATCCCTCAGGGGCACTGCATTAAGAATCCTCATTCATCTACCCTACCTGACAGAAGTCTTGTCGCCTATACAAATTTTAGGAACAACAAATAATAACTTGACTTCTAGGTGATCATTTGATATCAGAAGTGGCTTATATGAAAGGCAAAGGCCTCTAGATTACGCTTATTTTATCAAAATAAAATATGATCATGCCTTGATTTTTAATTATTTAATTAAGACAGTAAGATCTGACTTTGCTTAGACAAAATTCTTGTCACTTAACAGAAATAATGTACAGTATAGAATTTAAAGTCATGGTGCAGTGGAAAGAGAATAAATATTGTGTTTGACTTCCATGAGCTTGGAGGACTGCATCCATACATCTCTGCAGTGACTCAAATAACTTATTAATAAAGTCATCTGGAATGACAAAGAAAGCGTACTTGCAGGACTCCCAGAGTTCATCAAGATACTTTAGATTTGTCATCAATGCCTCCATCTTACCCCAGACATGCTCAATAATGCCCAGGTGACTGGGCTGGCCAATCCTGGAGCACCTTGACCTTCTTCGCTTTCAGGAACTTTGATGTGGAGGCTGCAGTATGAGTGGTAGCGATATCCTGCTGAAGAATTTGCCCTCTCCTGTGGTTTGTAATGTAATGGGCAGCACAAATGTCTTGATACCTCAGGCTGTTGATGTTGCCATCCACTCTGCAGATCTCTCGCACGCCCCCATACTGAATGTAACCATGAACCATGATTTTTCCTTCACCAAACTTGACTGAATTCTGTGAGAATCTTGGGCCATGCAGGTTCCAATAGGTCTTCTGCAGTATTTGTGATGATTGGGATCATTAAAACTGTACTGTGCCAAAAGGAAGCCCTATGTTAACAGTGTCCAGAAGCGCCATCGACGGAATATTAAATGAGAAAACAGTAGGCGTGGCTTGTTTTTTTTTTCTACTGCAAGCAGATTGGATGTTGTAAAGTCAGAAAGATCAGGAAAATGGATTCAAGGGAGTTATTATAACCTAACAGACTCCTTCTCCTCACCATTTCTATTTGTTGTCAAAACTGATAGTTGGAGGGGCGAGGTTAAGTATGTTAGCCACGCCCAATACCTCAGACAGACGTAATCTGAGAATTTAACTGAACACAAACAGGAAGTGCATTTAAAGCAAAACTAGCAATGTGAGCTAACAAAATCAACATGGTTTTGATTTCATGGAGACTTTAATGTCAGCGCTATCTAGAAAAAAGATTACATTTTGATACTCTGGTGGCGCAGTGGGTAGTGCTCTCCCCTCACAGCAAGAAGGTCACTGGTTGAAGCCTCGGCTGGGTCAGTTGGCATTTCTGTGTGGAGTTTGCATGTTCTCCCCGTGTTCGTGTGGGTTTCCTCCGGGTGCTCCGGTTTCCCTCACGTCCAAAACATGCGATGCATGTGAATTGGGTAAGCTAAAATTGTTCATAGTGTATGTGTGTGAATGAGAATGTATGGGTGTTTCCCAGTGATGGCTTGCAGCTGGAAGGGCATCCGCTGCGTAACACATATGCTGGATAAGTTGGCGGTTTATTCCGCTGTGGCGACCCCAGATAAAGGGACTAAGCCGAAAAGAAAATGAATGAATGAATTTTGAAACTCGCTGTAATGTTTTGGTTTTTATTGTAAACAGCAAAGGTCAACTCCAGAGCAAAGGCTTGTTTTCCTCACAATCGCAAAGCAAACTGTACCTCGGATGAAACTGTAGCAATGACTTAAGAAGCAATGACTTAAGAACAACATTAAACGCTTGTTTTGAGATCAGAAACACTTGAACCCGAAGATTCTGTTCAGTGAACTTATGCACATACTGTATTGAACTAAAGGAAGCCTCTTTGACTCGCCTGGCCTATGGAGGAAAATACTGATGTAAGATTTTCCTTTGGAGTTTGCTTGGATATAAAAAAGCTGGGTTAAAAATTCAAAGTTAAATAGCCATCTGGTGGGAGATTTGTGGTGAAGAGCGAAACACTCGGAGTGTCAGGAGAAGCAGAGTTAACAGAAGCCAGAGGCAACGGCCAAGTTTCCGAACTGCAGCTGTTTTCTTGGCATTACAGATATTTCTTAAGACTGTGGGGGACGCTGATGTTTGTGAGATCAAGGCTGTGTTTTTGCAAGATATTTCAGGAGGATTAAGTGTGTTCCTCCATTTAAAGAAATAGTTCACGCAACATAAATAATCTGTCATTTGTCAGATGCTTTGTCATGCCAAACATATATACGTTCACCTTTCTTTTTTTTTTTCTAGTCTCTTTTTACCAGTTTTATGGGTTTTTTTTTTATTCAGCAAGGATACATTGAATTGATCAAAAGTGAAAGTAAAGACTTTTTTGTCTGATCTTTCTATTATCCTGTAAAGTAGATTTCAACCAAAATATTAAGCCAAAATATTCAACCAAAATATTAAAAGCCAAAATATTCAACCGAAATATTAAAAGCCAAATATTCAACCAAAATATTAAAATATTTCAACCAAAATGTTGAAAGCAAAACTGTATTCAACACTGACAATACAAACCAAATCATCTTATTTGAATAATTCCTGATGGATTATTTGATACTTAATGCTAGAGTAATGATGCACATATTAAAGATTTTACATTGAAAAATGATTTAACTTTTTTCTTTAAACTTTGTAAACCTTAAAACCTTAAACTTAATATAAACAATACTGTAGTTAATTTTATATATAACAAAATCAAACATAATCCTAAACTAGATTAGATTTTGAAACAATATTACAAAGTCATTTTAGACAAAAAAAAAACTTTAGCAGTGCGATATGGCTGTATATTGCATTTATACAATAGTTCGATGGCATAATTGTGTATATAAAAAAGAACAACAAATACGGAGAGTCTCAAAAACCCTTTTGTATGAGGAACTACTTTCTTCCACCATTCATTTACATCTGCAGCTGACATCAGAACAGCAGAAACCGTTGCTCATTCACAAACGACACTTTAGAGCTAGTGTTTGAATGATTCTCTAGCGTAATGTCTAAAGTGATGACAAAACTGGGGATTTTGCTCACATTTTAAGATTACAAGGCTGAACAGCATGAAATGCCATCAGTCTACAGAGATTTCCCAGTCTTTCTCTGTTGCAATCGGGAGATCACAATAATTAACCTCGAAAAAGCCAAAGCAAAGCAAACACTACCAGATTACTATGGTATAAATACAGCACTACAACATACAGATGAGAGAGAGAGAGATTGACTTAGGATGTCACTTACCTGTTCTATAATGATTTGTTCAGCTGTAGTTTGAAATTTATGCTGAGTTTTTCCTCCCAAAGTGCATATTATGTGGTCTCTGTCACCATCTTGTGGCAGAACGTCAACCATCATTTTCTTTCCGCCAATGTGCTGTCTCTCAGAAAGTATAAATATCTTTAAAAAGGCACTATCCTTATAAATAAACTGCATAGTTGCAATCTAAACAACTACATCCTCACCTACAAACACCTCAAAATACATTGTTGTCCAACTGCTGCAATATTTGTCAAACTGAAGTAAGTTTATTGATCTATTGTCGCTCTATGTGGGTGGAGTAAAACACAATGGTGAATGATGATATTGCATGGCTATCAGCCAATCAGATTCGAGAACCAGATAAAACTGTTGTGTATAATTTAATGTTTGTTAAACTGTGTGGACTTCTTTAAACCCCCTCATCGATTAATTTTTTCTTTTTAAGAAAATTATTATTTTTTAATTTATTTTTTTAACCATATTTCTCACAGTTTTATTCTCTTGCTTAACTTTAATATACATGATTTTCTTTATTTGAGTGTGTTACTCTTCGTTTCAACAGGAACTTTTTTTGTTTGTTTGTTTTTATTTTTCAGCAGATTGTGATTCTCCATGTTTGAGTGTCTGGGATATTATTGCAAAGAGCAAATCTTGTTTTCCACAGAAGAAAGAAAATCATCTGTTATTTGGAATAACACAAGGGTGAGCAAATAATGACCGCATTGTCACTTCATAACATACTGATATATATCAGATGTGTGTTTTTCCCTTCATAATGATTTCAAAACTTACACTCAGCTGCAGTTCATCTTCACCTTTTTACCTTATTTCATTCCCTCCTTCTCTCTCTCTCTCTCTCTCTCTCTCTCTCTCTCTCTCTCTCAATTCAATTCAATTCAATTCAATATTTGCTTTATTGGCATGACAAATTTTACAAATGTATTGCCAAAGCATTTATAAAGTTTACATAAAAAGGTAACATGCATATATAATTTAAAAAAAACAGCACACAATATAGTAGTAGTAAAAAAAAAAAAAAAAAAAAGAAAATAATAATTATATATATTAATAATAATCTGAATATATATATATTATAATTAAATCAAATATAAATAATATATCATATTATTCAATATATCATATTTATGGTGGCTTGAGAAAAACATAACTTTCCGCCAGACTGTCATACAGACTTAAGTTTACGCTCATTTAACTCAGACTACCAATCTGCCAATCACTGATGACCTTTTAACTTGCTAGCCACACCCTAGCAACCACTTACGCCACCCTAGCAACTGTCCCATAGACTTCTATTGTAAATAAAAATTAACAAACTGCCATTGACTTTACATTGGACATAGTAACAACATACCAATTCATACTAACAATATACTACTCCATACCAGAAACATACTAATCATACTAGCAACATGCTAATTCATACATAAACATACTAGCAACATGCTAATTTATACTAACAATATACTAATCCATAATGGAAACATACTAACAAACATACTAATCATACTAGCAAACATGCTAATTCATACTAAATTCATGCTAGCAGCATGCTAGTTTACACTAGAAACATGCTAGTGACATGCTAAATCATACTCAATGCTAACGACATGCTAATTTATGCTAGAAACATGGTAATTTATGTTAGCAGCTGCCTAGCAACCACTCAGAACACCTTAACAAGCACCTAGCAACATCTTTTTAACCATCTAGAACACCCTAGCAACCGCCTAGCAATCACCCAGAACACCTTAGCAATGGTCTAGCAACGCCTTAGTAATGACTTAGAACACCCTGGCAACGCCTTAACAACCGCCTAGCAGCCACTCAGAACACCTTAGCAACTGCCTAGCAATGCCTTAGCAACCATTCAGAACACCATAGCAACTGCCCAGCAACACCCTATCAACCACTCAGAAGATCCTAGCCCCGGCCTAGCAAACATACAAAACACCCTAGCAACCACCTAGCAACACCTTAGCAACGACCTAGAACATCTTAGCAACCACCTAGCAGCCAATCAGAACATCTTAGCAACTGCCTAACAACGCCTTAGCAACCACTCAAAACACCCTAGCAACCACCTAGCCTAACCACCTCTCTCTCTCTCTCTCTCTCTCTCTCTCTGATGGCTGTTTAAAATCTGTTTGATTGGTGAATGACTAAAATAACTTGCTCTAATATGTGTACATCTATTTGTCTGCATTATTTTACTCCATTTTAACTGATCTTTTGAATTTAATTAATGTGTTAAAGTCAAGTCTCTCTCTCTCTCTCTCTCTCTTCTCCGTTTCTCTTTCTTTTCTATTTCTGAGCTTAAGGGCCTGTAGCTGAGCTAGTCTCTGCTTCTGTTAATCAGCATAACCTTTCTGTGTGCTTTGTCAGTGACACAGAGGCTGCCATAAAAAAGATGGTTCTCAGCATCCGTAGCAGCTTCGCTCTTCTTCTCTCAGTGCCTTTCGATTTCCATCGCAGCTCTGTAGATAGCGGACGCTTTCGTTTGAAGTCTGTCATCGGCGGAAAGAAGGAAAAGGGATTTGTGGATGAGGAACCCCACCTTTCATCGCACGATGCCTTGCCCTGAGGGGGTTTATCCTAATTAAAGCACATACATGCTGGTTAAGGATGGCACAGAGACGTGTGGAACTCTGGGTTTTCGGCCCTGATGGAAACCGGCAGCGGCGCAGGGAAGAGTCTCTGGCTGGCGCTTAGTTTTTTTTGGTCTTGGTTGTGGTTTTGATCTGTACGGATTGTAAGGTAGCATGGCCTCATGGTTGGCTTTATGCTGCAGGGATGATATTCTGAGTCTGTGGTTTAATTGCCTAACTTTTGCCAAGAGTCTGGGAGCGGAGTGTTCACACCGCATCCTAAAGTGATCGCAGCGCGCTGCCGTCTTATAGCGTGTCTCTAATTGCACAAGAGGCTCCCTTGGGTAAAGCCTACGGAGAGGACTGAAAAAAACTCCAAAAGTCAGAAGTGTAGGAGGCTTTGAATGAGATCTCTTGGAAACTTCACACCTCTAAAAGATGATTTTTGTTTTTTAATAACCCTTTAAAAGGTTGAATTATACACTCACCGGACGCTTTATTAGGTACACCTTACTAGTACCAGGTTGGACACACTTTTGCTTTCAGAACTGCCTTAATCCTTCATGGCATAGATTCAACAAGGTACTGGAAATATTCCTTAGAGATTTTGGTCCATATTGACATGACAGCATCACGCAGTTGCTACAGATTTGTCGGCTGCACATATATGATGTGAATCTCCCGTTCCACCACATCCCAAAGGTGCTCTATTGAATTGAGTTCTGGTGATTGTGGAGGCCGTTTGAGTACAGTGAACTCATTGTCATGTTCAAGAAACTAGTCTCGGATAATTCACGCTTTGACAGGGTGTGCTATCCTGCTGGAAGTAGCCATCAGAAGATGGGTACACTGGTCAAAAAGGGATGGACATGGTCAGCAACAAATCTCAGGTAGGCTGTGGCGTTGACACAATGCTCAATTGGTACTAATGGACCCAAAGTGTGCCAAGAAAATATCCTCCACACCATTACACCACCACCAGCAGCCTGAACCGTTGATAAAAGGCAGGATGGATCCATGCTTTCATGTTGTTGATGCCAAATTCTGACCCTACCGTCGGAATGTTGCAGCAGAAATCAAGACTCATCAGACCAGGCAACATTTTTCCCCAATCTTCTATTGTTCAATTTTGGTGAGCCTGTGCGAAATGTAGCCTCAGTCTCCTGTTCTTAGCTGACAGGAGTGGCACCCAGTGTGGTCTTCTGCTGCTGTAGCCCATCCGCCTCAAGGTTGGACGTGTTGTGTGTTCAGAGATGCTCTTCTGCAGACCTCAGTTGTAACTAATGGTTATTTGAGTTACTGTTGCCTTTCTATCAGCTGGAACCAGTTTGGCCATTCTCCATTCTCCTCTGGCATCAACAAGATATTTGCACCCACAGAACTGCCGCTCACTGGATATTTTCTGTAAACCCTTTTTGAGATGGTTGTGCGTGAAAATCCCAGTAGATCAGCAGTTTCTGAAATACTGAGACCAGCTCAGGTGGCCCCAACAACCATGCCGCGTTCAAAGTCACTTAAATCACCTTTCTTCCCCATTCTGATTCTTGCTTTGAACTGCAGCAGATCGTCTTGACCATGTCTACATGCCTAAACGCACTGAGTTGCTACCATGTGATTGGCTGATTATAAATTTGCGTTAACAAGCAGTTGGACAGGTGTCCCTATTAAAGTGGCTGGTGAGTGTATGTAGATGAAAACAAAGTAGCATTACTTTTGATGGCAGGTTCACTTTAATATTACTTTTGTAACGATGGAGTCGGAGTGACAATGGAGGTGAGGGTCCAAATGCAGTTTATTAACTCCTGAGTCAGTAATTATCAGCCCCCCTGAATTATTAGCACCCCTGTTTATTTTTTTCCCCAATTTCTGTTTAAGACTTTTTCAACACATTTCTAAACATAATAGTTTTAATAACTCATCTCTAATAACTGATTTATTTTATCTTTGCCATGATGACAGTGAATAATATTTTACTAGATATTTTTCAAGACACTTCTATACAGCTTAAAGTGACGTTTAAAGGCTTAACTAGGTTAATTAGGTTAACTAGGCAGGTTAGGGTAATTAGGCAAGTTATTGTATAACAATGGTTTGTTCTGTAGACTATTGGAAAAATATATAGCTTAAACGGGCTAATAATTTTGATCTTAAAATGGTTTTGAAAAAATAAAAAACTGCTTTTATTCTTGCCGAAATAAAACAAATAAGACTTTCTCCAGAAGGAAAAATATTATCAGACATACTGTGAAAATTTCCTTGCTCTGTTAAACATCATTTGGGAAATATTTAAAAAAGAAAAAAATTCAAAGGGGGGCTAATAATTCTGACTTTAACTGTATAGATAGATAGATAGATAGATGGATGGATGGATGGATAGATAGATAGATAGATAGATAGATAGATAGATAGATAGATAGATAGATAGATAGATAGATAGATAGATAGATAGATAGATAGATAGATAGATAGATAGATAGATAGATAGATAGATAGATAGATAGATAGATAGATAGATAGATAGATGGATGGATGGATGGATGGATGGATGGATGGATGGATTGATGGATGGATGAAAGGACGGACGGACGGATGGATATAGATGGGCGGATGAATAGATAGATAGATAGATAGATAGATCATTTTGAAACTTAATAATTTTATCCATTTCTTAGTGAACATAGGTAATACATTTTGATGCATTTGAGCAAAACAGATTCATTAAAGAAATATATTTATTTAAATAATATTTAGTCACCAAACATCTTAGAAATAGGAAGATAATACAATAAAGTAATGCAAAATATTGCAAAAAAATTTACAAACTAAAAAATTTCAACAAATTTTATCTATTTTTAGTTTCTCTTGATTATTGCTACCGTTATCATAAATTATTTTGTTAGATTTTTTTCAGCCAAACTAAAATAAATAATGTAAAATAATACCCACAATCTTTGTGCCAAGCTCCACTTTTTGGGACTGAGCAAAGGCCCTAAGTCTTGAGAAAAGTGTAAAACATAAAGAAACTACTGTTTTCAATGCATAATCTCAAAAAAGAGATGTATTGTGAAATAGATAAATAGATTCAGATGGCACTGCATAAAAAGCCTTTGGTTGTTGCTGCTTCTGTTGTGCTTACTCCCTTAATTGTTGCATGCAGCCATAATTTTAATATATGTTGAGGTTGAGTGCCCCGTATGTAGACTTTTCCGAATCAATCTTGCTTCCTTGACAGTTATAACGCTCTATGTGGGCAGCTAAAAATGTTTATGAGGCAGATGAAATTCTGATATGATTTTAACAATCTCTCAAATTCCTCACAAAGCACTTTTAAAGCACATTCCACAGCACCAGCCAGGAGACGGAAATCGAACCTACAGCGTCTTAAAAGCACAACGTCCCCCGAGGTGCCGATGCCATTTGCACCACAATTGTCAACTATATATTTCCTTTCCTGCCATTTTTCATTCTGTTTTTTATGTCTGCTTCTGTGATAAACATGTCCAGTTTCGATCTGGTGTGACAGTGTAATTGAGCGAGTCGCGGGTTGACCGTCAGAAGGCATCTTGGTCGTTCTCTTGCTCTGTTGTAAATCCCAGCGCGGCCTTGACTCGCTAAACCTGACTTCCAGCCTATTTTTGCCTCACCTTGTGTTTATTTTCCTCATCCCGCTTGGCAGATTTATCCGCATTCTTCTCTGTGTTTTAAACGGCGAGCGGCTTGTGTCATAACCTACACGACTCTGAATTGTAACGCTTTTTCGGTTTATGTCTCTCTTCCCGTTCGTTTTATTTCCTTCCTCCGTCTTTATAGCTGAATTGTGGGACGTGGAATGAGACTTGCAACCTTGGCTGTGGCGTGGATGGTCATGCGGCATTACAATGAGGCAGAGGCAGAAATGAAGTTTTCCATTAAGGGGCTAATGTTTGCCCAATGGAATTAATTTCCAGGGTTTTCTTACATGAATGATGGCACATTTTGTAATTATCTTATTATATTAAATGTATCCGTTATCTTTTAAGTACGTCAATTGATCCATTCAATTACAGTAACAGTTACCATTGTAATATTATCAACAAACTGTTTGATGGTGGCGCAGTGGGTAGCATAATCGCCTCACAGCAAAAAGGTCGCTGGTTCGAGCGCCGGCTGGATCAGTTGGCATTTCTGTGAGGAGTTTGCATGTTCTCCCTGTGTTAGCGTGGGTTTCCTCCGGGTGTCCAAAGTCCAAAAACATGTGGTATAGGTGAATTGGGTAAGCCATTTTGTCCGTGACGTATGTGTATGAATGAGTGTGTATGGATGTTTCCAAGTGATGGGTTGCAGCTGGAAGAGCATCCACTGCGTAAAACATATGCTGGATAAGTTGGTGGTTCATTCCGCTGTGGCGACCCCAGATTAATAAAGGAACTAAGTCGAAAATGAATGAATTAATGCTTCTAAAAGTTGTCATCTATATGCTTGCATGAAACTGCATTACAGTAAATGTAAATGACTAATGATGTAATACTATGGAGCTGAATAATGCTTGATTCTGATTGGCTGATGAACATGCTAAGGTGTGAAACTATTTTGGGGGAAACACTGCAAATATATTTCAAATCTCTCTTCTGGATATACTTTTATTTTTTGTTAAGTTTATCAAAATTCAATTTTTTTTTGTCTGACTACAGAACAGTAGCAGGCACACAACGTCCTAAGATTTTAATATTAGGTTAGATTTAGGTCGCGATGTCAGGTGACCAAATTTTAATGTCTAGCCAGCGTCTAAGGACAACGTTACTTTGACGTTCAATACTGACGTTGATATTTGGTTGATTTTAGGTTGTGTTGGAACGTGACCAAAATCCAACATCTGACAGAGGTCATAGTGGTAATGTCCACACAACGTCAAGCTGTAACATCATTAGACGTTGATTTTAGGTTGGACGTTGGACATTGACGTCGACCTGACATTGGGTTCTGACATAAACCCGATTTTCATTTACAAACAAAATGCAACATCCCCAGGATGTTGGGGTACAGCATCAATTTGATGTCATGTTAACGTCCTGTTTCTGCTGGGTACCACCAAATAATAACAAACAAACGAAAATATCCAATGACCTGCCTAGTTAACCTAATAAATCTATTGTTGAGTCTTTAAATGACACTGTATACTAGGAAAATCATTCATTCATTTATTTTCTTTTCGGCTTAGTCCCTTTATTCATCAGGGGTTACCAGAGCAGAATGAACCGCCAACTTAGCCAGCACATGTTTTACGCAGCAGATACTCTTCCAGCCACAATCCAACACTGGGAAACATCCATACATTCTTGCATTCACACACATACGCTATGGGCAATTTAGCTTAGTCATTTCACCTATAGCACATGTCTTTGGACTGTGGGGGAAACCGGAGCACCCACAGGAAATCCAAGCCAACATGGGGAGAACATGCAAACTCCACACTGAAACGCCAACTGACCCAGTTGAGGCTTAAACCAGCGACCTTTTTGCTGTGAGGCAATCGTGCTACCCACTGCACCAGCATGCTGCTACTAGGAAAATAAGTAGTGAAATATTATTTGGACTTCATAGAAGTGGGTGAAGCTAAAGATCTCTTGGCACACTTTACCCACTGATTGGTGGATTATCTGTAGATGTATTTATCTCCACAAATTCACATCATCTGAACTCACAGCAGATCTGTCCTGTGATGTAGCTGACTGCAACGTCAGCAGGTCTAAACGTAAATTAGCCAGCTCATACTGCAGCCTCCACATCAAAGTTCCTGAAAGCAAAGGTCAAGGTGCTCCAGGATTGACCAGCCCAGTCATTAGAAATCAACATTATTGAGCATGTCTGGGGTAAGATGAAGAAGGAGGCATTGAAGATGAATCCAAAGAATCTTGATGAACTCTGGGAGTCCTGCAAGAACGCTTTCTTTGCCGTTCCAGATGACTTTATTAATAAGTGATTTGAGTCACTGCAGAGATGTATGGATGTAGTTCTCCAAACTCATGGGAGTTAAACACAATATTTATTCTCTTTCCACTGCATCATGACTTTATATTCTATACTGTACATTATTTCTGTTAAGTGACAAGACTTATGTCTAAGCAAAGACCTAACTGTCTTAATTAAATAATTAAAAATCAAGGCATGATCATATTTTATTTTGGCAAAATAAGCGTAATCTAGAGGCCTTTGCCTTTCATATAAGCCACTTGTTGTTCCTAAAACTTGAATAGGTGAAACTTTCATGACTTTCATCAGACTTTCATCACTAGGGCTGCATAGTGGCGCAGTGGGTAGCACGTTCGCTTCAAAGCAAGAAGGTTGCTGGTTCGAGCCTTGGCTGGGTCAGTTGGCATTTCTGTGTGGAGTTTGCATGTTCTCCCCTTGTGGGTTTCCTCTGGGTGCTTTGTTTCCCCCACAAATCCAAAGACGGGTGAATTGGGTAAGTTAAAGGGCATCTGCTGCAAAAAACATATGCTGGATAAGTTGGCAGTTCATTCCGCTGGGGCAACCCCAGAACAATAAAGGGACTAAGCCGAAAAGAAAATGAATGAATTAATAAATGAATAACAAGTTGTGCTTTTTTTTCCTTCTTCTTTTTTTCTGGGAAATAAAATATTTATTAATTAAATTAAAATAAAAAAATAAGTAAAATCTTCATTAATTAAAGAAAAAGAAAATAAACTAAATTAAATATTTAATAATTAAAGAAAAATAAACAAAAAAATGTATTAAAGAATTTTTTTTGACAAAAAATAAAATATAAAGTAAAATATTTATTAAAGAAATTTAATAAAAATAAAATTAAATAAAAAAATAAATAAATTAAATTTTTAATAATTAAATAAAATAAAATAAATTTAATAGTATATGTGTGAGAATAAGTTTGTATGGATGTTGCCCAGTGATGGGTTGCAGCTGGAAGGGCATCCGCTGCATAACACATATGCTGAATAAGTTGGCGGTTCATTCCGCTGTGGTGACCCTGGAGCAAAAAAGGGACTAAACCGAAAAGAAAATGAATGAATGAATGAATGAATGAACTTTCAACACGTAGTGTATTTTGGTCTATTGCAAACATATTTCTGTGCATTTTAAGACTGCTTTTATGGTCCAGGGTCACCAATACCATTTAGCAGCAGATTTTAATTAACGACTCATTTTTTATTACGTCGAATAAAAATGTGACTTTAAAGTCATAAACTGAAAACTACGACCATTGTGGCAATGAGCAAACAGTGGCGGCACTGAGGCTGGAATATTTAAGCAAGGCATGCCGAGAGAGAGAGACCGATAATGGGGAGAGAGAGACAGACGCATCGAATACAAGTTTCATCGGCTGCTTATGCGATAAAACATATCAAAAATAAAGCATCAAACTTAAAAAAAGTCTTCTTAATTAATAAGACTGTGTAATGAAAAGCGCTAAAGCTCGCCACGGGGATGTCATAACTCTGCATGTGTTCAGACATATACCGACTCAATCAAATGTGACTTGGCTTTTGATTTAGTGATCGTGTTTTGATGCCCTTATTCTCTTTGTCTTTTCGGATAACAGACGGATCTGTGTCTCTTTATGCGGGCCGCCCACTCATGCAGCAAGTGTCATCTGTATGTGTGGCATATTAAAGGCCTGTGGGAACTCATTAGGGTGACAGACGCAGGGCTTTCTCTCCCTCCCTTGGATTGCCATGTTTGTGCCATGACGGGTTCAGGATGTGCAGCGAGAGGGCAGAGGTGGCGTGCGGTGGGTACGAGGCTTTTTCAGTCGAATGCAAATTTGTGTTTTAGCTGCATTTGATGTTGAAGGGTGTTTTTTTCAAATGCTGGCACTTCTGACCCCGAAAGTAAACTCTTAAAATGAGGTTTGATGAGTTCAGTGTGTCATTTCGAACGCATTCGAAATTATTCGTTTGTGTTTGATGTCATTTCAGTGCTTGTGTTTGAAGTCATTTCAACACAGAATACCTTTAGAGGATGCTTTTCGTCTGGGATATGTACAATTAAATACAGTGTTCAAAATATGCATTGAAATGACAGCTTGAAGAGGCGAACTGTAATTACAAATGATGTTTGCTTGGATTTTATTTCATTGTCAAATTTAATAATAATAAAAAATGATTTTATATTTTATTTATTTATTTATTCATTTATTTATTTTTCATTTAATAAATATTTAATTTATATTTTATTTTATTTTTCTTTAATACATTTAGATTTTATTTAAAAATATATATTTTATTTTATTTTTCTTTAATTAATTAATAAATATTTTATTTTATTTTTGTTATATTTTATATTTTATTTCATTTTTCTTTAAATGAATAAATATTTTACTTTATTTTTTATTTTATTTTTCATTTTATTTTTCTTTAATTTAATAAATATTGTAATATTTTTTTTTCAGTTTTCTGTAATGTTTTATTTTATTTATTATATTTTTCTTTAATTAATAAATATTTTATTTTATTTTTGTTATATTTTATTTTTTATTTTATTTTTCTTTAAATAATAAATATTTTACTTTATTTTTTATTTCATTTTTCTTTAATAAATATTGTACTATTTTTTATTTTATTTTATTTTATTTTATTTTTCTTTAATAAATGTTTTATTTTATTTATTTTATTTTTCTTTAATTAATAAATATTTTACTTAATTTTTTGTTTTATTTTATTTTTCTTTAATAAATGTTTTTATTTTATTTTTATTCTATTTTTCTTTAATAAATATTGTATTTTATTTTATTTAGATTTTAGTAGGTGATGGAGTGAAGTTCATTCTCTAGATTTTTTTCACTAACATTTAGTTGTGTAATTTTAATTTTTAACCTAATTTTTGGATTTCAGTCCTCACAGATAATACAATACAAATTTAAAATATATTATCTGTAATTTGTCTATAATGTATTTAATTTATATACCATTAATATTTTTTGTGTGTTTTTTTCTGAATTGGGGACAACAGGGTAAAAAAACTCAAATGAAATTAAATAAACAAAATAATTTCCTGGAACATAAACTGTCAGAAGTTGAAGAAACTCCTTCAACTTTATATAATTGTTTTTAAACAAAATTAAAGTAGAGAATCTTATAATAACATGTACTGATTATATTTAATAATTCATTCTTTTATTTTTTATTTTTTTATTTATTTTATTTTTCTTTAATTTAATAAATATTAAATTTTTTTTATTCATTAATACATTTTCTTTTCGGCTTAGTCCCTTTACTAATCCAGGGTAGCCACAGCTTAATGAACCGGCAACTTATCCAGCACATGTTTCACTAGGCGGATGCCCTTCTAGCTGCAACCCATTCCTGGGAAACACCCATACACACTCAATTACACTTATACACTACTGCCAATTTAGCTTACCCAATTCACCTGTACCGCATGTCTTTGGACATGGAGAGAACATTCAAACTCCACACAGAAATGCCAACTGACCCAGTCAAGGCTCCGACCTTCTTGCTGTGAGGCGGTTGTGCTGCCCACTGCGCCACTGCGTCGCCCCTATTTTATTTAGTTTTCTTTAATTGATAAGTATTTTATTTATTAATTTTATTTTTCATTAATTAATAAACATTTTATTTTATTTATTTATTTATTTTTTCTTTTATTAATAAAAATTCTACATAATTTTTTGTTTTATTAAATTTTTCTTAAAATTAATAAATATTCTATTTACTTTTATTTTATTTAAGTTTTCTTTAATTAATAAATATTTTATTTACTTTTATTTTTCTTTAATTAATAAATATTTCACTTAATTTTTTTGTTTTATTTTATTTTTTATTTTAATAATTCAGGGGGTTTATAATAATTAAAATTAATATAATTATAATAGTTATAATTCTGACTTCAACTGTAATTACAGTAAGTTTGTGCCGGATGTAAAACCAGAAATACAGACAACTTGTTTCAGGCAGTGCAGAATTGTTCTTTCCTTTGGATGACAATAACTTCATTTATCATGTTTTTTTTGTCTTTAAACTTAAAGCAACTTGAAGCAGTCCTTATACATTAACAAACCGCAACATTGCACACCATATAAATAATATCCAAGCGAGCACATTAAATCTGCAACTGTTCATGTTATTATAGGTGATATTACATCTCTTAGTTTTAGTTTAGTTTTATTTCTTCAAACAGACAGAGCCTTCTTCATCTCCTCTGAGAACATGTCTCTGGAGTGCACGTGTGTTTTTTTGAGAGTGTGTGCTGTGTATAAGGGACTCTGCTTTGTCCTTGGGGAGCAGGTGACTCATACGTTTAACAGATGTCATAATCGCGAACCCAAACAGACCAAAAGCAGAGGTGTGAGAGAGCGCCACATGACTGAATACAGATCCAGCCTTTCATGTCTGTTCGGGTCAAAATTACAGTTGCTAAGCGGCTCAGCCTGTTGCTTGGGTGATGTGTAAACAAGATAATAACCCCCCCGCCCTGAGCTAATGCGCTTGTATTGTTTGTTTGGGATGAATATGTGAATAATGAAGACATTGTCCGGATAGCATCATCATCATTTTGGTTCGTGTCAACAAGCGTGGTCTTGTCGGAGCAGGACTTTAAATCATCTGTGCATGCAATCTGTAGAGTCGCTTTTTCAGGCCTTGTTGACAACGGGGTGGCTGTGATGTCAGTCTTGAGGTTGGTTTTAAACATGATGAGGGATTTCTTTAAGGTGGCACAGTTTGGTTTGAAGGTGAAGTGTTGCTTTTGGATGCAACTTGTGAAACTAGAAAAATAAATGGTGTCAAGAATGGTCACACTTTATTTTAAGGTGTCTTTGTTGCACATGTAGTTACTATAGTAATTAATTGCAATTAATTATGCATGCATTACATAATTGGAACCAACTGTAGATCTAACCCTGACCCTAACCATGTAGTACAGTAAGTACATATAGTTAATTAATATTATAACATGGACACACTAGGGTTTGAGCATGCGAAATTCTGTTGTACAGCTCTGCGAAAAGTGATGTCAAGTTGATTAGACATTAAAAAAAGCAAACGATTTGGTCCATATTTTTAATTTCTGTACAGAGAGGTCATGTTTTGATCTTTGATTGGTCTTACACAACCACGTGATGTGATTTCACAGGTCATAGTTCACCAAGCTTGAACTTATCAACGCAGCGAACTGCGAAACTTGTCGCACAATCTCGCATTTCAGTTTGTCGCATTCGCATGCGTATGAATGGAAGTCTATGGGTCGAAAAGTGCAGTGTGACCTCGGTTTACTCAAAAGTTAAATGAATAGTAACAGTCAAACACCTTAAAATAAAGTGTAACCAAATCTTTCATTGGTCAGACAAAGAGATGGCCATGCCCTCACACTTTTGCCAATGGATAGTATAATATAATATTGCATGCATCAACTTTTATGAGCCGTATTGGATTACAATATTAATCAATATTAACAATATTTAATGGTTATTTCTATTTTTATATTGACATTAGCTTTGCTGTCATCTAACATTCACTTTACACTCAATGTTTACCTTTTCAGACATTTATTTTTAAATAAGTTTCATTTAAATTAAAATATGTTTTTAACTAGGGCAACGCGGTTGCACAGTAGGAAGTGCCATCACCTCACAGCAGGAAGGTCACTGGTTCGAGCCTCGGCTGGGTCAGTTGGCATTTCTGTGTGGAGTTTGCATGTTCTCCCCGTGTTCGCGTGGGTTTTCTCCGGGTGCTCCGGTTTCCCCCACAAGTCCAAAGACATGCGCTATAGGTGAATTGGGTAAGCTAAGTTGTCCGTTGTGTATGTGTGTGAATGAGTGTGTATGGTTGTTTCCCAGTGATGGGTTGCAGCTGGAAGGGCATCCCTGCGTAAAACATATGCTGGATAAGTTGGCGGTTCATTCCGCTGTGGTGGTCCCTGAATAATGAAGGGACTAAGCCGAAAAGAAAATGAATGAATGAATGTTTTTAACTAACCAAATAAATAAATAAAAAACAAACAAATAAATAAATGAATAAACGACTAACTAACTAATTAAATAAACAAACAAATGAATAAATAAACGACTAAATAAATAAATAAATAAATGCAGGAATAAGTAAATGACTAACTAAACAAATAAATGCATAAATAAATAAACAAATGATCAACTAACTAATTAAATAAATGCATAAACAAACAAATAAATAAATGCATAAATAAATAAATAAATGACTAACTAAATAAATAAATGCATAGATAAATAAATGACTAACTAAATAAATAAATGCATAAATACCTAAATAAATAAATGCATAAATAAATAAATGACTAACTAAATAAATAAATGCATAAATAAATGAATAAATGAATGATCAACTAAGTAATTAAATAAATGCATAAACAAATAAATAAATGCATAAATAAATGACTAAATAAATAAATGCATAAATAAATAAATGACTAATTAAATAAATAAATGCATAAATAACTAAATAAATGCATAAATAACTAACTAACTAAATAAATAAATAAATGCATAAATAAATAAATGACTAACTAGCTAAATAAATGCATAAATCAATGCATAAATAACTAAATAAATGCATAAATAAATAAATAAATGCATAAAATGACAAACTAAATAAATAAATGCATAAACAAATGCATAAATAAATAAATAAATAAATAAATGAATAACTAAATTAATAAATGCATAAACAAATGCATAAATAAATAAATAAATGAATGAATAACTAAATAAATAAATGCATAAATAAATAAATGCATAAATAAATAAATAAATGACTAAATAAATAAATCAATGGCTGACTGACTGATTGACTGACTGACTGACTGACTGACTAACTAACTAATAAAATTAATGCATACATAAATAATAATATATATGCATAAATAAATAAATAAATAAATAAATAAATAAATAAATAAAAGACTAGCTAACTGGATAACTAATAAAATAAATGCATACATAAACAAATAAATGTATAAATAAATAAATGCATAAATAAATAATAAATGACTAGATAAATAAATAAATAAATAAATAAATAAATAAATAAATAAATAAATAAACAGTAGTTTCTGTACTGGCTACTGGTGTGTTTTTTTTTCATGGAAACAGGAAAACAGGAATAAAAAGTGTACTTTCTCACCATGGAGACTGCATTTCAAGCTCATTCATAACCAATTTAAAATTCATTATAATTCCAACTTGTATGCAAATTAGAGGACCTAAAGTTGGCGATAATACCTTTGCAGCAAATAATGCACAGCTATTATACAAACCAGCATGTCAGCAGGATTTAATTAGCTGACGAGCAAACAGCGAGCATGTTTAAGGATATGAATTAAACATCGGCAGTGCTAAACTACTTTGTGCATGCTTCGATTCGAGTGATTTATAATTTCCTTGATTGTTTTCGCTAGATGTGCAAATGTTTTCTCTTTGACAATTCCACAATGCGGGTTCTCTTATAATTATGAATTAATAAATATCGCTGTTTAATTTGCAGTTTTCCCCAGACGAATCGCCGATTCAACCCGCCGCAGTAATCAGCCACAACATAGAGACGGATTCCCAGCGAATCAAGGCACTTGACATTCACATCTGCAGAGGTCTCATTATCCAGACGGCGTCGTCTTGCCCGTATCCGTCTCTTCTGAATGCATTTTGGCTTTTACAGCCTTCTCACTTCCTGCTCCATTATCTGTGTTATCTTCCTCTCCCTCTCCCTGTCGCTGTGAGGTAAATGCGGAATGTCACACTCAATATTCCGGACGTGCCGTGATTAATTCCCCAGAGTTTCTCTTGGCCAGTTTACTAGCGGCCAGCCTGTGGTCGTCGGACGCTCCTTTGTCTCCTCCAATTCCCATTACGCTTTGCTGGCACTGACCTAATTTCCTCACCACCCGCTCGGCTTCCAACTCGGAGCCCGCTGCTGTCACCGGCTGAACTGCCCCACAGGGACCCATTCGCAAACTGATGGGCAGTTTTATAGCTGAGCGTTTTATGCCTATTTTTTTATTCCGAATTGTTTCAGTCAGCCAGCTCTGCTCATCTTTCGCGTCTAAGCCCCAGGGTGCAGCAGTGCAGGGGGGTTCGAGAATCAAACGAATCCCGCCGTATTTACCGCCTCCATAAAAAAAAATACGCCGCAACAGTTTGTCAACATTGCACCCGCCGAGGCATTTGCCGGAGCCATAATCTCCTAAAGATGTGAGGTGATTAGTTTGGAAATAACACTGCTGCTTCAGGGAGCCCGGTTTTATGGGCCGAAGCTTGAACAGACGTATGGAAATACAACTTCTGAGACGATTTTCTTGAGGTGGTCTCCCCGCTCCCATTTTCAATCTGATGAATGTCTGTTCCTGCCAAACATATTCAAGTCGCTAGTCACTCGTGTGTCGTAGTGTTATCCAAGCGCTGCTTCTGTTCGCCGGTTACCCCACGACCTCCATTCACAGATTATCTGTTTCCTTTCACTCCATCACCTTTCTTCAGACTTAATGGGAAATCTGTCCATTCCGCCGGCCTCTATTAGCATGAAACATGCCCATTCAGCTTTTGCCTTTGACTTCCATGCTAATAGGGAGTAGCCAGGGTGTTTCAGAGGATCCCGAGGGTGCGGCCTCTATCGCCCGCTCGTATCTTAATGCGCGTCTTCCAGAACAAATTGGCCTGTTTACTTAAGAATTGGCGGTCGCCCATGAATATTTGATAGCAAGTGACTGTTGACGGCCGCGTACAATGACTCTCTTATCTTATTTAGCCAGCCTGGCAGGCTCACGCCTCCCAACACTTCCCCTGAGAGACGCACGCCGCTGAAAGGGTTTGCAATCCAATACGGCAGCTGCACACCAAAGCCAGCGGTTATCATTGAGAGCGCAGGGCCGTCTAAGCCTTTTCCCCCCGTTTCCCCCAACCGTCGGGTATACAGGATATTAGCTCCAACCTCTCATATCACCTTTGCCGCAACGGCTAATAATACAGCAGCCTGGAAATCAATGAAGCTGCCCTAGATTTCGGCTCGCCGCTCTCCATAAAGGGATCCAGAGGGCAGCGAGCTTTTCGTTTTTTCCTCCCCGATTCTCTCTTTTCTCTTATTATAGGGGAAGAAAAATGGGTGACCGGGACTCAGAGATCATTTCTCCCGCTCTGAAAGTGCAGGCCGCTCTCTCCAGGGAGGTGAGTGTTTCTCTGGGCTTTATAGTACGGGATGACAGTGGCTGTCTCTCTTCATTAGAGCTCAGGCCTTTGCTCTGTGAGATGGTAATTCGGCAGTGCGGGATTGTGCTGAGTGCGCAGAGGAGAGAGTTCTGGGTGGGCTGATGGAGACGAGGACAGAGCCAGAGAGATGTGATGAGATCTGGTTTCGCTCTCCAGGCCAGTGGTGGGCGACCTCATCTGTAAAAGACCCCCGAGGCTTTGTGTTTGCTCTCTAAATGCACCTGCCTGCACAAATGCGAATGACAAGAGCTGAGTTAAATAGGAGCTAAAAATACAACACGACTGCACACAGAGGTGGTTTATTGGTAAACAGTAACTGTTTGTGCTACGGTTAAACCGTAAAAAAATATATTTTGAAGAAAGATAAAATCCTGTAGGGGCAGAAGGGTGGCACAGTGGGTAGTGCTCTCGCCTCACAGCAAAAAAAGTCTCTGGTTTGAGCCTTGGCTGGCATTTCTGTGTGGAGTTCTCCCTGTGTTCACGTGGGTTTCCTCCGGGTGCTCCGGTTTCCCCACAAGTCCAAAAACATGCGCTATAGGTGAATTGGGTAAGCTAAATTGCCTGTAGTGTATGTGTGTGAATGGGAGTGTATGGGTGTTTCCCAGTGATGGGTTGCAGCTGGAAGGGCATCCGCTGTGTAAAACATCCGCTGGATCAGTTGGCGGTTCATTCCACTGTGGCGACCCCAGATTAATAAAGGGACTAAGCTAAAAAGAAAATGAATGAATGAATGAAATCCTGTAATCACTTTACAATAAGGTTGTATTACTTAATGTTAGTTAATGTATTTACTAACAGGAACAAACAACGAGCAATGCATTTATTACAGTATTTGTTCATGTTGGTTAACGTTAGTTAAAAGTGCAGTAGGTGATCTGCCAAAATGCTAACCGGTTAGCATAATATCTTTGAAACACAGTCCCTCCCCTGCTGTCCAAAGCCAAGCCACCTAAAACACGAATGTGCGCACCTTAAAGATGACAGCAGAAAACCCATTAGTTCCTGCCATTCATCAGCTAGATATGTAGTTAGTAGTTGGCTGGCGGCATACAGGAATTACACTCATTACTAAGCCATATACGTACATGCTATTTCAGACCGAATATTCAAAGTAGTGTGACACTCTGAATGATTAGTCACATGTAAATATATGCGTATGTATATTTATTCCTTAATTAAATATAATAATTATTGTATATATAGTTACATCTAATGTTGTATTTATTTGAATTACCTTGACTGGAGAAAATGAGTGGGACAGTTTGTTGTCTGAGGTTGCTAGGGTAACGATGAGCTGCTGGACTGTCATTACGAGAGCGACTCGACTGTGTAGAGCAACGAAACTTTGACTCTCTCATATTTCTATCTTTTAGGTGGGTAAATTCTGTCATAATGTCATTGAAATGTGAAGAATACATGTTATTTAAGTGTCTTAACTAGTTTACTGAGGGTAACGTGCAGTGAAATAGTTACTTTGTAGCGAAGATTGTATCTTTTTGCTGACAATGTATCAAAACAGCCGCCAGCGGCCGATGTGTTAGTTGGCAACTGCAAAGTTTATAAAATAAGCTCCACCTCGCTTAAGTTCAATGTAGAGGTTATATTTTTGTACCAAGGTTGTTAAAAAGAGTATTAATTACTATTTTATTTGTGTAAATGTACTTTTAACCAAAGATGACAGTTATACTCAATGACTGTAACGGATTTGTTTACATTTGTATTTCTCAGAGCTAGTCCATATATACAAAGCAGATATGATACTGTGCTAGAGATATTTAATGCTTAAAGGGACACTTTGCAAAATGTTTAATACTTATGAAGCCTACCTTAATGTGATATAGTAAGTATAGTTATCGTATACTAAGTAATAACCTGTATGTGAATAGTATGTTTATGAATGAGCTATTTATATATATGCATATAATGCATATTTATTGAGACAAGACAAGGGTTTGTTGGGTATAATACACTGTTTAATGATGTTGTATAGTCTGTTTTAAGTATTACTGCATAGAAATATTTATGAAATTATAGTATATTGTGATCAAATGTCTGTAATAAACATTACGAGAGCGACTCGACTGTGAAGAGCAACGAAACTTTGACTCTCTCATATTTCTATCTTTTAGAAATTTAAACTGCAGCACCGCCAGCTCAACGCCGGGCGTGCTACAGTAGCATGGTAAACAATATAGGGAGCGCATCACAGGTTGTCATTGTTCAAAAATGAACCAATGTGATATGAATATAAAACCGACTTGTTTTGTTGTTAAACTAAATAAAAATCTACATTATCGATGCTGTAAAAGGACCTTATGAAACTGAAAATAGTCACATCAATGTTTCACCAGAAGATTTCAGTTGCTGAACAACACTTCTGTGCATATAACCCATTTAAAACAACACAATCTACATGAGCTTTGCGTGACTAAAATAGTTTTAAAACAGAACATTACATGTCTAAAACAAATACTTCAGCCATGGTGTCATCTTTCCTCCAGCATGCCTCCAATATTGATTCAGGATTTTAAGAAGTTTTGATTCAGCATTTGAGTTTACCACTGTGATTGTCTTGTGTACACATAAACGCGGGACACGCATGCTTGTGTGCAGTGTTGGGGAGTAACTAGTTACATGTAACGGCGTTACGTAATTTAATTACAAAATAAAAGTAACAGTAATTCTTTACAGTTACTGACAAAAAATGTGTAATTAAATTACAGTTACTTATGAAAATGTTAAAGATTACAAATGGGGTTACATCTAAATATGTTGAATACTATTAATCTGTTGCTTTGCCTGTTTTTGATATGCAGGATGCCTTCTGCTAAGGCCGTTTATAAAAGCGGTGATATTCTGCTATAATTACATTTCTCAGTAGCGTGGCGGTAGCATCGACAACAAACTTTTTGGTGCGTTATTGCCACCTCTCGCTCCGGTCTGTGATGTTGCAGGCTAACATGAGAAATTTCCTTGATGGAAAGATGACTGAGGGAGAGGAGGTCTATATATATATATATATACAGTTGAAGTCAGAATTATTAGCCCCCCTTTGAATTTTTCTTTCTTTTTAAATATTTGCCAAATGATGTTTAACAGAGCAAGGAAATTTTCACAGTATGTCTGATAATATTTTTGTCTTGTAGAGAAAGTCTTATTTGTTTTATTTCAGCTAGAATGAATGTAGTTTTTAATTTTTTAAAAACCATTTTGAAGTCAATATTATTAGCCCCTTTAAGCTATATGTTATTCGATAGTCTGCAGAACAAACCATCGTTATACAATAACTTGCCTAATTACCCTAACCTGCCTAGTTAACCTAATTAACCTAGTTAAGCCTTTAAATGTCACTTTAAACTGTATAGAAGTGTCTTGAAAAATATCTAGTAAAATATTATTTACTGTCATCATGGCAAAGATAAAATAAATCAGTTATTATAAATGAGTTATTAAAACTATTATGATTAGAAATGTGTTGAAAAAAAATCTTCTCTCCGTTAAACAGAAATTTGGGGTAAAAAATAAACAGGGGGGCTAATAATTCAGGGGGGCTAATAACTCTGACCTCAACTGTATATAGTTCACTCTAGTAAAGGCTAAAGTATACTATAGTAATTACTATTAGTTGATGATAGTTACTAATGATACTACATTATAGTGTAATTTATTAATGAAGATTTGTAATATATATATATATATATATATATATATATATATATATATATATATATATATATATATATATATATATATATACAGTTGAAGTCAGAAGTATTAGCCCCCCTTTACATTTTTTTTCTTTTTTTAAATATTTCCCTAATGATGTTTAACAGAGCAAGGAAATTTTCACAGTATGTCTGATAATATTTTTTTCTTGTAGAGAAAGTCTTATTTGTTTTATTTCAGCTAGAATGAAAGCAGTTTTTAATTTTTTAAAAACCATTTTAAGGACAAAATTATTAGCCCTTTAAGCTATATATTTTTTCGATAGTCTACAGAACAAACCATCGTCATACAATAACTTGCCTAATTACCCTAACCTGCCTAGTTAACCTAATTAACCTAGTTAAGCCTTTAAATGTCACTTTAAGCTGTATAGAAGTGTCTTGAAAAATATTTAGTAAAATATTATTTACTGTCATCATGGCAAAGATAAAATAAATCAGTTATTAGAAATGAGTTATTAAAACTATTATGTTTAGAAATGTGTTGAGAAAGTCTTCTCTCCGTTAAACAGAAATTGGGGAAAAAATAAACAGGGGGAAACCAGAGGAAACCCACACCAACATGAGGAGAACATGCAAACTCCACACAGAAATGCCAAATGACCCAGTGACCTTCTTGCTGTGAGGCAACAGCGCTACCCACTGCGCCACCGTGCTGCCCATTAAAGGGATAGTTCACCCAAAAATCTAAATCTACCCACCATTTATTCACCCTCAAGTGGTTCCAAAACGTTTATAAGTTTCTTTATTCTCAACTTGTCCAAAACCTGTTGAGTTTCATGCTTCTGTTAAACACAAATGAAGATATTTTAGAAACATGTCAAAAACCGACAGCCGTTGACTTTCATTGGGATTTTTTTCCAACTATGTCTACGGAATTATGGATGTCAATGGCTTCTGGTTGCTGGTGTTTTAAAAAATACCTTCTTTTGGGTTAATAGAAAAAATTAACTCAAACAGGTCTGAAACCACTTTAGGCTGAGTAAAAATGTACATTTTTGGGGTAACAAGAAGATTAATAATCAAATTAATGATCATTTGTTGTCTATTGATCCAATCTTTCACCCACTTATCAACATGCTTTCAGACATTCAGAGCTGGATAGAGAATCGCAAGAAGTCATTTATCAGAGGTTTTGCCCAAAGCTGCTTAAAGCGCTCACGTTACATGGACAATCCCATTGGAACAACCTGGGGTTAAGTGCTTTACTCAAGGCCACAATGGTGGCGGGTCATGGTTTACTCCATGGCTTGAACCTGAACCCTTCAGATTGTCAGCGCTAAACTGTATTGTGATGGATGGAGTAAACATTATGAACTGTGCACTTAAGCTAAACACACGCAAAGGATTTAAGCTGCGTACTCAGTGTTTTTACACAATTTTTTCAATTCAGTCAAATCAACTGATCAAATTGTAAAAAAAGGAAAGTGACGTGATTCTTTAGACATTTATTTTAGTAAACAGTGAATTTCTACAGTTTCCATACTCTGTGTGCAACTGAATTTGGTATAAATATATAGCTGTTAGACCTCCTGTTAATTTTAGTTTTCAAAATTTTCAAATTGATGTTTTTTTCACTGTATTTCCTATTGTATATTTCTTCTGGAGAAACTCTTATTTCTCTTAGTTTGGCTGGGATAAAAACACATTAAGTTTAAAAAATGTAAAACTGCTAAGGTCAATATTATTAGCCCCCTTGTTGTTTTTGCCCAATGAATTGATTTATTAACCTGCCTAATTAAACTAATTGCCTTCAAATTGTACTTTAAACTGAATAATATCTTTCAAAATAGCTAGCAAAATATTATTTACCAACCCAGGTTCATTCTGAAAACTTACCCCTGTATACATTTCTAAAGAGCGCCAAATACATCCCAGGAGGTACGTATTTTGCAGTTTTTGTTTTCACGAATCCACCAGAGTCGGCTGTGTATGCTTTTTGAGATCCTAAATTTCTCTTGCTAGTGTCATTCGCAACTGCTGTTCTTTCATAAATCCACCAGAGGCCGCTGTCGACTGACTGACTGACTGACTGACTGACTGACTGACTGACTGACTGACCGGCCAACCGAAAAAAGCAGTCCATATGGAGGTAAGCAGTCAGCTGCTTGCGTGAAAAGGAATGGCGTCATACTGTCCCAGCTTTCGTTTTAAAGACGAAATGCTGCCATACTTCTGGCTACATAATTCGCGATCTTTAGAAATGTATATAGGGCTACGTTTTGCCCTATATGTTGCAACCGACTGCCATCATGGCAAAGAGAAAAGAAATTAGTTTATTTATTTAGTTATTAAATCTATGTTAAATCTATATTAAATCTATAATAAATTATGCTTAAATATTTAAAAATGTGTTTAAAAATCTTGAAATTAAAAATGTAACTTGGTAAATGGATTTTGCACACATTTCTGTGGTGAATACGTTTCGGGATAATATTGGGTCATAGAAAATATAACTTAATATAACTTAATGTGATATGAAAACAACCAACCCAGGCTCATTCTGAAAATGTACCGCTATATACAATTCTGGAGACTGACAAATACGTCCCAGGAGCTATGTTTTTTTGCAGTTTTTATTTTTGCGAATGCACCAGAGGCCGATGTGTACGCTTTTTCAGATCCCAAATTTCTCTCGCGAGTTCTCACGTAAATCCACCAGAGGCCGCTGTCGACTGACTGTTTGACTGACTGACTGACTGACTGACTGATCGACTGACCCACCCTCCTCCTTCCCTAAACCCAACCAATAGTATTTTAAAAAGATTTTTATACATTTTACCACATTCTCACCCTGTTATTTACTCTTTTATTTTATTTTTTGGATTCTGTTTTTGTCTTACCTGCATTCTGGAACCATTCTTCTCCGGACTCGAACCCTGTCGTCGTGGTCATCTCCTCTCTGCGTCTCAATTCCACCGACGTACATGCCGAGCTACTGGACAACCTGATAACAGCGGAAAAGCCGTCCATATGGAGGTAAGGGATCAGCTGGTAAGCGCGAAAAGGAACGGCGTCATACCTCACCGTAGCGTTTGTTTTAAAAACAAAATGCAGCCATATGCACTTCTGCCTACATAATTCGCGATCTCTAGAAATGTATATAGGGCTACGTTTTTAAAATGAGCCTATGTTGAAAACAACTCAAGTCTATACAATGTCCTTAAGGTAAAACATGTTAGTTTGTTACTCGCACAGTGATTCATAACATTCAATAACCATAGTCTAATGCTGACCATAGAGTGTTACATAGAAAAAACCCTGCAGGCACAAGACGTCAACATGATGTCATATTGACGTTGTACCCCAACATACCCCAACGTCATGGGGACGTTGTATTTTCTTTGGAAATGATAATCGGGTCGACATCAGAACTCAATGTCAGGCCGATTTCAATGTCCAACTTCCAACCTAAAATCAACCAAATATTAACGTCTAATCATGTTACACTTTGACGTTGTGTAGACGTTACCACTATGACATCTATCAGACATTGGATTTTAGTCACTTTCCAACACAACCTAAAATCAACCAGATATCAACTTAATTTGACTTCGTTATTGGACGTCACAGTAACGTTGTCCATAGGCGCTGGCTAGACATTGAATTTTGGTTAACTGACCTTTTGGTCACGACCTAAACCTTACCTAATATTAACGTCTTATGATGTTGTGTGCCTGCTGGGAAAAGTCACAATTCAGTATGCAAATGTGATGATGCAGCATTACGAATGCTAAACACACTCGACTGAATTTATTTGAAGCTACTCTCAGTAGAATAATGGCTAACTTTAGCTCTCTATTCCCGCCCTGTTCGTTTTCTTCCCGTTGTATCAATCAGGTGAATAATTAATAAAGTTTAATTGTCTGAGCTTGGGCAAACCCTTCTAGAAAAACACATCCTTAAATGACAACACAAGTAAGTTACGGAGTTTTCGAAAGTACGCTGTTTTAAAATGCAGACTCGCACTGAAATATAAATAGACGTAATTAATAAAAGAATGGTGTGCAGATCTGCCTGCATGAATACAAAGGAGTTGTGAACATCAGGTCATTTCCATCAGCCTTGTGAATTTAAATGTCTGTTATTGGCTTATGATACAGAGCAGCCAAGGCCGAAACTGACTGTGAGGGCCGATTAAAGGGGAATCAACTATTTTCCTTCCCTCTTTCATAACACTTCCCCCCCAGCACTTCAGTCAGACTTAAAGACTGCTGCTGAAATATTTAGACGCGCTCTTCAGATCTCACTGTTCCGCTGATTGGATGTAGAAGCTCATCTGATGCTAGAATTGATCTACATGCATGTTTTACACGGTCATCTGATTTTCATTGCAATGCTTATGTGTTTAAAGTAGGCTTCGCTTTTAAACGCTGCAGGGTTATTTAATCAGATAACTTCAGATAGTTTGGTTTACAAAGCCGCCTGCTCTCTTTTATGGAGCCCTTCTGCTTCTTTTATATGCTGTGATAAGGTTTGACAATTGCTGATATGAATTGGATGAGTGCTACTTCTTGCTAATTGTGTTTGTTGTACTGTAGGTTGCTGTATGCATACACTGACCAGCTAATGTCGATTTGTTCATCTTCCCCATTCTGTATTATAAAATGATGTATTATAAAATAAAATAGAAAACATATGCATAATTTATTTCTATGAAAACTTAGTGGATTGAGATGATGTGGTGTGGGGTTATTTCAGTTGTTTTAAATCACTTAAAATGAATGAAAAAATTGTTTACAATTAAATTATTAAAAAATTTAATAGAAAAAAACTTTATTATTATTATTATTATTATTAATATTGTTATTGTTATTATATTATTATTGTTATATTATTATTATTATTGTTATTAATAATAATAATAATAATAATAATAATAATAATAATAATAATAATGTTATTATTGTTAAACTAATGGGAATGGTACTTATTAAATATAAATAAATATAAATAAAAACACAAATCAGTTATTTTAAATTTTCCAATATAAAACATTACAATGTACAATTTGTGAATTACATTAAATGACAAATTTGTTTGTTGCGATTTTTAAAACTGCACACCATAAAACACAATATTCCATTATTTTTTGTGAAATAAATGAATAATTGGTTGGCATGAATAAGATAAAATTAAATAAAAAGTAAAATAAAGTAAATAAAAAAAAAAGTAAAATAAAATAAACAAACAAATAAATAAAGTTAAATAAATAAAGTTAAATAAATAAAGTTAAATAAATAAAGTTAAATAAATAAAGTTAAATAAAGTAAAATAAATGCGTAAATAAAGTAAAATAAATAAGTAAATAATGTAAAATAAATAAAGTTAAATAAATAAAGTAAAATAAACATATAAATAAAGTAAAATAAATAAATAAATATTTAAATAACGTGAAATAAATTAACAAAGTAAAATAAAAGTAAAATAAATAGATAAAGGAAAGTAAAATTGATAAATAAATAAAGTAAAATAAATAAATAACGTGAAATAAATTAATAAAGTAAAATAAATAGAACGTCACAGTTATTCAAAATAAATAAAGTAAAATAAACAAACAAATAAATAAATAAATATAGTGAAATAAATAAATTAAAATAAATAAATAAATAAAGTAAAATAAATAAATGAAGTAAAATAAATAAATAAATAAAGTAAAATAAATAAAGTAAAAAAAAAAATAAAATTAAATAAAGTTAAATAAAGTAAAATAAATAAATAAATAAATAAAGTGAAATAAATAAATAAATAAATAAATAATTGGGTAAACTAAATTGGCTGTTGTGTATGTGTGTGAATAAGAGTGTATGGGTGTTTCCCAGTGATGGGTTGCAGCTGGAAGGGCATCCGCTCCATAAAACATATGCTGGATAAGTTGGCAGTTTATTCCGCTGTGGCGACCCCTTATTAATAAAGGGACTAAGCCGAAAAGAAAATGAATGAATGAATAAATAAATAAATAAAATACTGATCAGTAGGATAAGAGGAAAAATAGCGCACATACACTTCATCAGCAGCTCAACAGCACGAACAGTGAGTGGTTTTCAAGAGACTATTTGCATGCAACAGCAAAAGTCACATTTGGCCTTGATTCCATACAGCGCTGATTAAATCAGCGCAGAGACTCCATGTGTCCATGCAGGAGTTAAACACTGAACACGTGTCTCAGGAACCCTGTGGCCTTCGTCAGCCGCTAATTAAATCCCAGCCTATTCATTCTGTTTAATGTGGTTTTAATTCAATTACAGGCCGGGTCAGGGAAGGGTTTTCTGAAGCAGAGGAAAGAGAGAGATAGAGGGACGTTGTTGACACTGGACATGGATGACGTGAACAATAACTGCATTAGTCTGCTGGATGAGGAGAAGGACAGAGGCAGATATGAAGAAGTGAAGTACATCTTAAATGACACTTTATGTTTCATTTAGCAAACTCGTAAATAAATAGAGTAATCATAGCTCCTGTTCTCCCTGGCTCGTTAATGGGAGTTCATGAACAATTCAGCTGGATCTTTTCAGGTGGATAAATTATTGAAAAGGAATTATTCAGATCACAAAACCAGCCTGAATGATTTATTCACAAACTTGGAGCGGGACCTCTCGCTGGCTCCTGTCGCAGTGGTTTTAAATGAATAATGACGTAAATTTAAGTTTGTTCTACACACAACGCCGTCTATTAGAGGTGAGGCTGTTCTAGGACTTAATGTTGTTATTTTAACTCCTTGGTATCAGCTCCCATAATACTAATGCTTTATTTACACTATTACAAAGCTCTCTGCAATACTTGATTCTGATTGGTCAGTCTCAGCATTCCAATGTATGTTAAGTCGCGGTCACACTGCACTTTTCACAGCCATAGACTTCCATTAATACGCATGCGAATGTGGCAGACTAAAAACTGCTTCCAAAGTTCAAGCTTGGTGAACTTTAACCTGCAAAATTGCAATACGTGATTGCGTGAGAACAATAGAAGGTCAAAAGTGACCTCTCTGTACAGAAATTTTATATATGAAGCAATAGTTTGCTTTATCAATGTCTAATCATCTACTTTTAAGCTGAATTTCTCCTCAGTGTTAGGGATAAAGTACATTCAGGAGGTCTCTATGGCAGAACAAAGCCTCAGAGGCTTATCTGCAGCTCGATGTAAAGCGGAGCGCTGTTGTATAAGACTGAAGGGCTTTATTCTGAGAAAACAACCATCCTGGATGTACTTTATTCTGCTTATTATTTATTCAGTCACATGATGGTGCCAAACTGTCAAAAACACAAAGCTGACAAAAACGAAAAAAGCTGATGGAGTATACACTAACCTGTGCATTATTCAGCCACAAGATGGCGCCAAATAGTCAAAAACACAAAGCTGACACAAATGAAACCAGTTGATAGAGTAAACACTAACCTGCACATTATTCAGCCATAAGATGGCACCAAACAGTCAAAAACACAAAGTTGACAAAAACAAAAACAGCTGATGGAGGATACACTAACCTGCACATTATTCAGTCACAAGATGGCGCCAAATAATCAAAGACACAACGCTGACAGAAATGAAAACAGCTGATGGAGTATACACTAACCTGCGCATTATTCAGTCACTATATGGCGCCAAACTGTCCAAAACTCAACGCTGACAGAAATAAAAACAGCTGATGGAGTATACACTAACCTGCGCATTATTATCAACATAGATGTTAATCCAGGAACATGTCCTACTTGGTGAAATCAGGTTGGTGGTTATTCAACGGTTGTTAACTGGGAATAACATACCGTGAACTATCACGACTGGCCAATCAGATTCAAGTAATCCAGACATCCATGTTTTTGTCAAAGCTGACAAAACGAAAAAAGCTGATGGAGTATACACTAACCTGTGCATTATTCAGCCACAAGATGGCGCCAAATAGTCAAAAACACAAAGCTGACACAAATGAAACCAGTTGATAGAGTATACACTAACCTGCACATTATTCAGCCATAAGATGGCACCAAACAGTCAAAAACACAAAGTTGACAAAAACAAAAACAGCTGATGGAGTATACACTAACCTGCACATTATTCAGCCATAAGATGGCACCAAACAGTCAAAAACACAAAGTTGACAAAAACAAAAACAGCTGATGGAGTATACACTAACCTGCACATTATTCAGTCACAAGATGGCGCCAAATAATCAAAGACACAATGCTGACAGAAATGAAAACAGCTGATGGAGTATACACTAACCTGCTCATTATTCAGCCATAAGAAGGCGCCAAATAATCAAAGACACAGTGCTGACAGAAATGAAAACAGCTGATGGAGTATACACTAACCTGCGCATTATTCAGCCACAAGATGGCGCCAAATAATCAAAGACACAATGCTGACAGAAATGAAAACAGCTGATGGAGTATACACTAACCTGCTCATTATTCAGACACTAGATGGCACCAAACAGTCAAAAACACAAAGTTGACAAAAACAAAAACAGCTGATGGAGTATACACTAACCTGCGCATTATTAAGTCACAAGATGGCGCCAAATAATAAAAGACACAATGCTGACAGAAATGAAAACAGCTGATGGAGTATACACTAACCTGCACATTGTTCAGCTACACGATGGCGCCAAATAATCAAAGACACAATGCTGACAGAAATGAAAACAGCTGATGGAGTATACACTAACCTGCACATTGTTCAGCTACACGATGGCGCCAAATAATCAAAGACACAATGCTGACAGAAATGAAAACAGCTGATGGAGGATACACTAACCTGCGCATTATTAAGTCACAAGATGGCGCCAAATAATCAAAGACACAATGCTGACAGAAATGAAAACAGCTGATAGAGTATACACTAACCTGCGCATTATTCAGTCACTATATGGCACCAAACTGTCCAAAACTCAACGCTGACAGAAATAAAAACAGCTGATGGAGTATACACTAACCTGCGCATTATTATCAACATAGATGTTAATCCAGGAACATGTCCTACTTGGTGAAATCAGGTTGGTGGTTATTCAACGGTTGTTAACTGGGAATAACATACCGTGAACTATCACGACTGGCCAATCAGATTCAAGTAATCCAGACATCCATGTATTAATCACAGAAAAAAGCAACTAAACTAATAAAAACACAGGCTCATGGGTACTATGCATAGTCTTGACTGCCAGTAAATGTATTCTTATAAATTAATATAAGTTTCATTAAAGAGTTATAAATGATTACAGCTCAGATCGATGTTTTGTGTCTACTGTTTTACTTTTGTGGCAAGTAGCCATGTAATAAGCAGATTATAGTATGTACATTTAGATGATTGAATATATATACTTGGATAAAGGCCACAAAATACTTGATCGGGATGAGACTAATATCTGTATTCCAAACCTACTGAATTCATGAGTCATATACTGGCAACTTTTATGATGTTTTTATCTTTGCTGGGCAAGAATGAGTAATACAATTTTCAAAGGTTTTTGTGTTGCGCTCCACAGAAAAAGGAACGCCATGTGGGTGGTGAATAACATGGAGGCGAGAAGTCTTTATTTTGGGGTAAAACTAATCTTCTAGACTACAACTAGTCTTTTAACTAATTTGGCTTGCTTGTTTGCTTACGCTATCACTGTCAGCTGGTAATCATCAGTTTCAGATTTACCTTCCATATGTACAGTATATATATATATATATATATATATATATATATATATATATATATATATATATATATATATATATATATATATATATATATATATATATATATATATATATATATATATATACATACATACACACACACACACACACACACACACACACACACACACACACACACACACACACACTCACTGGCCACTTTATTAGGTACACCTGGTCAACTGCTCGTTAACACAAATTTCTAATCAGCCAATCACATGGCAGTAACTCAATGCATTTAGGCATGTAGACATGGTCAAACCAAACTGCTGCAGTTCAAACCGAGCATCAGAATTGGGAAGGAAGGGGATTTAAGTGACTTTGAACGTGGCATGGTTGTTGGTGCCAGACGGACTGGTCTGAATATTTCAGAAACTGCTGATCTACTGGGATTTTCACGCACAACTATCTCTAGCGTTTACAGAGAATGGTCTGAAAAAGAGAAAATGTCCAGTGAGCGGCAGTTCCATGGACCCTAATGCCTTGTTCATGCAAGAAGTCAGAGGAGAATGGCCAGACTGGATCGAGCTGATAGAAAGGCAACAGTAACTTAAATAACCACTCGTTACAACCGAGGTATGCAGAAGAGCATATATATTATATATCAGAGCATCTCTGAACGCACAAAACGTCCAACCTTAAGGCGGATGGGCTACAGCAGCAGAAGACCCCACCGGGTGCCACTCCTGTCAGCTAAGAATAGGAAACTGAGGCTACAATTCACACAGGCTCACCAACATTGAACAATAGAAGATTGGAAAAAACGTTGCCTGGTCTGATGAGTCTCGGTTTCTGTTGCGACATTCGGACAGTAGGGTCTGAATTTGGCGTCAACAACATGAAAGCATGGATCCATCCTGCCTTGTATCAACGGTTCAGGCTGCTGCTGGTGGTATAAAGGTGTGGGGGATTTTTTTTGGCACACTTTGGGCCCATTAGCATCGTGTCAACGCCACAGCCTACCTGAGTATTGTTTCTGACTATGTCCATCCCTTTGTGACCACAGTGTATCCATCTTCTAATGGCTACTTTCAGCAGGATAATGCACCATGTCATAAAGCGCAAATCATCTCAGACTGGTTTCTTGAACATGACAATGAGTTCAATGTACTCAAATGGCCTCCACAGTCACCATATCTCAATCCAATAGAGCACCTTTGGGATGTAGTGGAACAGGAGATTCGCATCATGTATGTGCTGCCCACAAATCTGCATCAACTGCCTGATGCTATCAGGTGAATATGGACCAAAATCTCTGAGGAATATTTTCAGTACCTTGTTGAATCTTTGCCACGAAGGATTAAGGCAGTTCTGAAGGCAAAAGGGAGGCCAACCCGATACTAGTAAGGTGTACCTAATAAAGTGGCCGGTAATTGTGTATATATAAATGAAATAACAATATAAAAAATGTAATGTATTATCAGTTTTTGGGCTTTTTTTTTTCCTAATTTATATTCCTTTGTATGTAAGACAAACATTTTTTCTAAATCATTAAAACTAAATTAGTATTGCATTTTCTGTAAATTTACTGATACATTTTTATCATGCTTTACAGAAGATGTCATTCAGTGTAACACAAATAACAAAAAAAATCTTGTCAGACATTTAAAACAAGAATCATTTGATGAATATGAAACACATTTGTTAATAACAGTCTATGACAAATTAATAATTAACTGTCATTACTCTTTGCCACAATCTTTCAACGCACTATAGGTTTTACCGCTTTGTCAGCAAAATACTTTAATTTATAATAATATATAAAACACATTTGAGATGTGCCAATATTAAATTATTTCTGTAAGTTTTAGACCAATAACAGGGGTGCATATACAGTAGCAAGACTAATGTTTTAGTATGCAGAGGTTCTAGTGAAATCTGCCATTGGAAATCAGAGCTCCAGTATTATGTGTGCTTAAAGACTAATGCATCATGAAGGACTGTCAGTTTGGTGAAGGATCCACTTGTCTGACCTATTGAATGCAGATCATCTTCAGATCAATAGCCAATGTTAAAAAGAAATCCTCTTATAGGGATACGCTCAGTTATATTATTTTACTGTGCTCATTTTTTTAAAATTATCTGGTGATCTAGATGTCTAATGCTACAATTATAAGTTAGTCTGAGCTGTCTAAACATGAAAACATTTTTGTTGCTGGTTCAGACTGTTTTAATTTAATTTAAGTGGAAAATCAATTTTGGGCAACCCAGTGGCGCAGTAGGTAGTGCTGTTGCCTCACAGCAAGAACGTCGCTGGGTCGCAGGTTCGAACCTCGGCTGGGCTGGGTCAGTTGGCGTTTCTGTGTGGAGTTTGCATGTTCTCCCTGGGTTCGCGTGGGTTTCCTCCGGGTGCTCCGGTTTCCCCCACAGTCCAAAGACATGCGGTACAGGTGAATTGGGTAAGCTAAATTGTCCATAGTGTATGAGTGTGAATGTGTGTGTGGAAGTTCCCAGAGATGGGTTGCGGCTGGAAGGGCATCCGCTGCGTAAAATCGTGCTGGATAAGTTGGCGGTTCATTCTGCTGTGGCGACCCCGCAAGGGACAAAGCCGACAAGAAAATGAATGAATGAATGAAAATCAATTTTAAATATTAAATTTTAGTATTTAATTTAATTTAATTTATTTAAATTTTCTATTAATTTTATTTTTAAAAAACTAATTTCATTTTAATTCAATCTTTAATTTAATTAAATTTTATTTTATTTTCGTTCCCTTATGTAGAAAATAAATTTTAAATGTTACATTTTTTTTGTTTTTTAAATTTAATTAAAATTTCTATATATTTTCATTACCTTTTTAAAATTCATTTTAAATGTAATTTAATTTAATATTATTTTGGTTTTTAATTTAATTTAATTAATTAAAAATTTCTATTTATTTTTTTACTTAAATTTTAATTGTTTTAAATTCATTTTTAATTTAATTTATGTGGAAAATAAATTTTAAATGTTGCATTTTTTAAAATGTAATTTATCTTAATTTTATTTTAATAAGATTTTATTTTATTTTCGTTCCCTTATGTAGAAAATAAATTTTAAATGTTACATTTTTTTTTGTTTTTTAAATTTAATAAAAATTTCTATATATTTTCATTACCTTTTTAAAATTCATTTTAAATTTAATTTAATTGAATATTATTTTGGTTTTTAATTTAATTTAATAAATAAAAATTTTCTATTTATTTTTTTATTTAAATTTTAATTGTTTTAAATTCATTTTTAATTTAAATTATGTGGAAAATAAATTTTAAATGTTGCATTTTTTAAAATGGAATTTATCTTAATTTTATTTTAATAAAATGTTATTTTATTTTTGTTTCCTTATGTGGAAAATAAATTTTAAAGGTTAGATTTTTGGTTATTTTTAAATTTAATTTAATTTCTGTGGAAAAATAAAGATTAAATGTTACATTTTCATTTTTTATTTATTTAAATTTTTATTAAATTAAATTTTGTTTTATTTTCCTTTGCTTATGTGGAAATCAAAATATTTTTTATGTTCATTTTTTGTTTATTTTTTTAATTAAATTTATTTTAAATTTATATTTATTTTAATTACATTTTTTTATTTATGTGGAAAATAAATTTTAAATGTTACATATTTATTTTTAATTCAATTTAATAATTTTTAATTTATTTTTAATTCAAATTTTTAATAATATAAATATAATAAATTTTATATTTTATTTATTTTAATTTTGAATTTTGTTTAACTTTATTTCCAATCTCTTATGTGGAAAATAATTTTTAAATGTTTATTATTTTATTTTATTAACCAGCTTAGACAATTTGCATGTACCAGCTTTAGATATTACTAGATTTTCCTATTTGGTTTTTATATTTGGTATACTTTTAAAGTTGTGCATAATCACGATTATACACTGTCACGTTCTCCGATGTGGAAAATACATTTGTTTGCCATCACTCATGCAAGTGTTGACATTTTATATCAGTATTAAACGTTGAGTTGTTGTCTTTACGTCCTGTGTGACTGTGTTTGATGGAGATCATAAACTCTATTTAGAGAGACTCGGTTTATCTTTGTTGACGTTTGCTTTTAAGTGTGAAAAAAAAAGAAACAAATCCTCCCACTAATCCAGACGAGAGTCAAATAGAAAGCAAATAATGAAAAGAGGAGCAACAGACCATTAACTTTTTTTTTTTTGCCTTGTTGTGACATAGTGCACAGAAATATTGGGCTATAAGAAAGCAAACAAGGATATAAAGCCATTACTGGACGAGATTAATTGATCTCAAATCCTATAATGGTTTAATTGACTGGAAAATAGCAGATGGTTTGATAGCAGTGTCGTAAAAGAAGCTTGTCAGCAGAGCCTTAATAGCCTCTCTGTCCAATTTCAAATATTTCGCCACACATTTTATTTCCGCCACTGTGCTTTCTCTTGCTTTTCGAGCGAGAACGAAGAAAACAGTGCTTTACTCTTACAGTAAATTTCACTACACAGAACTATAGAGGACTCTTATTTTGATTTATCTGCCAGGTTATGGAACATTTTTTCTGTGGCTGTATTATGAAAGTGGAAAAAATGATTAACAGGAGGCTTGCTATTGTTATTTTTTGGTGCCAAAATAAATAATTAGGTATTATTCATTATTATATTTGTGTTGAGTTGTTTGCCGGTGTGCTATATAATGGTTGCTAAGATATCCTCTATGGTTTTGATTGCTGTTCTATGTTGATGTTAGTGTATTTACACCCGCTTCAAATGTTATCACTCGACTGAATTGGCGTTATCAGTGGTTATCAGCTGATAGATATGGGCCAGTAGGGGCCTTCTGCGCATACTGGTAGGCTCAGAAGACTGTTATCATCCATCAACATGGTTAATCAGCTATACTAATAGAAAAGACTCCAGATTTAGATCTGTTACATTACTGTGACGGTTGGGTTTAGGGTTTGGGTAGGGGTAGACGATAATAAAATACAATTAATGGGAAATTTAATAAATAATTTCACTTGACTTCCGGCCGCAGCCGTATGTGATCTATAGCTGATTAACCATGTGGACTCTTACAGTAAATTTCACTACACAGAACTATAGGGGACTCTTATTTTGATATATCTGCCAGGTTATGGAACATTTTTTCTGTGGCTGTATTATGAAAGTGGAAAAATGATTAACAGGAGGCTTGCTATTGTTATTTTTTGGTGTCAAAATAAATAATTAGGTATTATTCATTATTATATTTGTGTTGAGTTGTTTGCCGGTGTACTATATAATGGTTGCTAAGATATCCTCTATGGTTTTGATTGCTGTTCTATGTTGATGTTAGTGTATTTACACCCGCTTCAAATGTTATCACTCAACTGAATTGGCGTTATCAGTGGTTATCAGCTGATAGATATGGGCCAGTAGGGGCCTTCTGCGCATACTGGTAGGCTCAGAAGACTGTTATCATCCATCAACATGGTTAATCAGCTATACTAATAGAAAAGACTCCAGATTTAGATCTGTTACATTACTGTGACGGTTGGGTTTAGGGTTGGGGTAGGGGTAGACGATAATAAAATACAATTAATGGGAAATTTAATAAATAATTCCACTTGACTTCTGGCCGCAGCCGTATGTGATCTATAGCTGATTAACCATGTGGACTCTTACAGTAAATTTCACTACACAGAACTATAGGGGACTCTTCATTTGATTTATCTGCCAGGTTATGGAACATTTTTTCTGTGGCTGTATTATGAAAGTGGAAAAAATGATTAACAGGATGCTTGCTATTGTTATTATTGGTGTCAAAATAAATGATTAGGTATTATTCATTATTATATTTGTGTTGAGTTGTTTGCCGGTGTACTATATAATGGTTGCTAAGATATCCTCTATGGTTTTGATTGCTGTTCTATGTTGATGTTAGTGTATTTACACCCGCTTCAAATGTTATCACTCGACTGAATGGGCGTTATTAGTGGTTATCAGCTGATAGATATGGGCCAGTAGGGGCCTTCTGCGCATACTGGTAGGCTCAGAAGACTGTTATCATCCATCAACATGGTTATCAGCTATACTAATAGAAAAGACTCTAGATCCAGATCTGTTTTTACATTACTGTGACGGTTGGGTTTAGGGTTGGGGTAGGGGTAGACGATAATAAAATACAATTAATGGGAAATTTAATAAATAATTTCACTTGACTTCCAGCCGCAGCCGTATGTGATCTGTAGCTGATTAACCATGTGGACTCTTACAGTAAATTTCACTACACAGAACTATAGGGGACTCTTCATTTGATTTATCTGCCAGGTTATGGAACATTTTTTCTGTGGCTGTATTATGAAAGTGGAAAAATGATTAACAGGAGGCTTGCTATTGTTATTTTTTGGTGTCAAAATAAATAATTAGGTATTATTCATTATTATATTTGTGTTGAGTTGTTTGCCGGTGTACTATATAATGGTTGTTAAGATATCCTGGATATCATGGTTTTGATTGCTGTTCTATGTTGCTGTATTTACACCCGCTTCGAATGTTATCACTCGACTGAATGGGCGTTATCAGTGGTTATCAGCTGATCAATATGGGCCAGTAGGGGCCTTCTGTGCATACTGGTAGACTCAGAAGTCTGTTATCATCCATCAACATGGTTAATCAGCTATACTAATAGAAAAGACTCCAGATTTAGATCTGTTACATTACTGTGACGGTTGGGTTTAGGGTTGGGGTAGGGGTAGACGTTAATAAAATACAATTAATGGGAAATTTAATAAATAATATAAATAATTCTTGTTAACTTCCGGTCGCAGCTGTATGTGATCTATAGCTGATTAACCATGTGGATGGATAATAACAACCTTCCGAGCCTACCAGTAGGTGCAGAAGGCCCCTACTAGCCCATATCTATCAGCTGGTAACCACTGATAACGGCCTTTCAATCGAGTGAAAACATTCAGATCGGCTTGTATTTACTGTGGTTGCTGTCATGGTGTTTTCAGTATTTTGTGATACATGTTTTTATTTTCCCCCGTTAATTTATGCTTTTGAGCTGCATTATGGGACTTTAATCTTTCTTCCAACAACTGTTAACCTTGAAATGTTCGAAAAAGTGACTTTTATTAATATTTTTAATAGTTTAAAGTGGTATAAAGGCGCATGCTCGAGTGACGTCACTGCCGCTGCTGCTGCTACGCGAGCCACGCAGCGTGTGTTTGTAGCTCTGTCGCATAGATTCGCAATTTGCATTTTTATTATCGAATACCTCCACATTTCGCTTAATACTACTTAGGGGGAACAAACCTTAAATACATTTTATACAACATTTAACACTTTATACATATAAATCTACTTTAAAACGTTCTGTCTCTCGAGCATCCGCCTGGTGTTTGTAGCTTTAGCCAGCTAGCACCGCTGGTCAGCTAAAGCTACCGACTGCTTTCATCCCCTAATTTTCTCACTTACTGGCTTTGCTCGTTACCCTGTACGATGTCGCTTGTGTCTCTGTCCTTGTGTGCAGGAGAGACATCGATGGAGGTGCTGGACATGGAGCTGGAACGGCTGGAAGAACGCATCCGCCTTCTGCAGATGAAGCGAACTGAACTCAGGGCGCAGAGAGCATTGCTCGATGTGCCCCGCGCTCCAGTTCGCCCATCTGAGGTAAGTGCAAAATACAGCCGAAACACTCCGTCCACCTCAACCCCGTGTGTTTCTCTGTCCAGGCCCAGCGCGCCTAGGACGCGGCTCGCCCAGGTGTCGTTCACGCCGACACCCGGCTACCACGGCCCCTGGGTGCAGCCGCGTAAGGTGCCCAGCAAGCCCCGGGGGACAGCGTCTCCTCCTCCCGTGTTCGAGATCTCCACGGAGAACCGCTTCGCCCCTCTCCGCGAGACGGGTCACGATGTGGCTATCATCGGTGACTCCATCGTCCGCCATGTCCGTCCTGCTTCCACTTCAGGTAATAAAATACGCACATTTTGCTTTCCTGGTGCTCGCGTTAAGAATATTTCTGCACAGATTCCAAGTATCCTGAGCACTGGCGAGAGCCTCGGTGCCGTTGTCCTCCATGTGGGGACGAACGACACCGGGCTCCGCCAGTCGGAGATCCTGAAGAGGGACTTCAGGAGCCTCATCGAGACGGTTCGACGCACCTCGCCCGCCACGCAGATCATCGTTTCTGGACCGCTTCCTACCTACCGCCGAGGAAACGAAAGGTTCAGTAGACTTTTTGCTCTGAATGAATGGCTATTAACATGGTGTAATGAACAGAAACTGCTCTTTGCCAATAACTGGAATCTTTTCTGGGAGCGCCCTAGGCTTTTCCGTCCGGACGGCCTGCACCCTAGTCGAGCTGGAGCGGAACTGCTGTCGGACAACATCTCTAAGATGCTTCGCTCTGTCTGACTAGTAAGTAAAAACTCACAAAATTCACATTTTATCCATATAGACTCTTGTTCGACCCACTTAAATTACAGTAAGACATGTCTAGCTTACCCCATAGAGACTGTGTCTGTTCCTCGTGTTAGACCAACAATTAAACGTACTGTGTGCTCTAGAAAAAATCTATTAAGAATAAAAGCTGAAAATCCAATAAAAAGTGATAATACAAACTTCGTTAAGCTTGGTCTCCTAAACATCAGGTCACTAGCACCTAAAACACTTATCATTAATGAAATAATAACAGATAACAATCTAAATGCACTCTGTCTTACTGAAACCTGGCTGAAACAAAATGACTATATTAGCTTAAATGAAGCAACTCCTCCAGGATTCACATATAAGCATGAAGCTCGTCATACTGGCCGTGGTGGTGGAGTTGCATCAATCTTTAGTGATATTCTTAATGTTAATCAGAAAAAGGGACTTATGTTTAACTCCTTTGAGTTATTAGCTCTTAATGTTCTGCTTCCGGATATTATGCAAAAATCTATGTTATCTCTCGCTATAATCACCATATATAGACCCCCAGGACCCTATGTCAATTTTCTAAAAGAGTTTTCTGATTTTATTTCTGACTTGCTAGTTAAAACTGATAAAATACTAATTGTAGGAGACTTCAACATCCACGTAGATGACTCCAATGATACACTAGGGCTCGCCTTTATGGATCTATTAAACTCACTTGGGATAAAACAAAATGCTGTCGGTCCAACCCATCGCTTAAAGCATACATTAGATCTAATATTGTCTTACGGAATCGAGGTCTTTGATGTAGACATTATACCACAAAGTGATGATATTACAGACCACTACCTCTTACTATATAAGCTGCGTCTACCTGAAATTAGCAGATCTGCACCAATGTACCGCCCTGGTAGGACTATCGTTCCGTCCACCAAGGATGAATTCATAAATAACTTACCTGACCTTTCCTTATGTCGAAATACACCCGCAAACGCAAATGACCTTGATGTAGTAACCAGCAATATGGATGCCATCTTTACTAACAAACTAAATACTGTGGCACCCATCAAATTAAAAAAGGTGTTGTAGGGGGGAGTTTATTTTTATTGCTTTTGTGTCTTTATTTTTATTAGAAATAATGTTTAGACTAACAACAGATTAATCAATCTTTTCCTTCTGTATGATACCATCTATTACCCAGACAAACTTCTTCTTTCTTACTGTGTTGCATACTTAGAAGGAACTGCTGACTAGAGGGAAATAGCAGAATAAGAATAAATATAGTGCAAGGGACCCTTGTTCCAGACTGTTGTCTAATAAGAAGTCTGCACATGTCACAAGGTGCATGATTCTTACAGAAGTTGTGAAATATATTAAAGATACACTTAATTGTTCAGTTCTGGTATGCGGAGAAGGGTTGCAGAAAGAGGAAGTATGTCTGGGGTACAAGAGCCAAAGGACTGCAGAATGACTGATAAGTGACGTTACACCAAAGCTCCACCTGTTAGTATCAGTTTGTGTATATATGTTGGAGTCAGGAAATGTATGTTAGTTGCGAACCTCTTGAATGTAATTCTTGTATTGCATTGGGGTAACGTAACCCAGAGCTCTGTATATGGAATTATTCATTTGTATCTAATAAATTACTAATATTTTTGGCATTGAAGAAAAACCCTCTCCTGACCTTTTTAATTGAACATGCATGGAATAGGATTGATATTCCAACAATTTGGTGACCTCCGACGTGGAAAAGGGGGAGAGGAAGTTATTGATCTGTCGTATTGCATTGACATCATCGGCGCCGAAAAAGAAGGTAAGCAGAAAACCTGTTAAATCGAATTTCTGCAATTGGCTTACTCTAAATTATTTGATGTCATGTGATATGTAGGATTGATATAGTTAAATTTACAGACATTTGAATAATTCGATAAGTGTCTATAAGGCCTTTAGGGGAAGTGTGTTGTGGTCCAGAGGGACGTGTGAGATGTTTTGAAGTGAAGAGTGCAGTCCAGAGGGTACTGCAGCAGTCAAGAGGGTACTGCGGCGAGGGAAGATTATAAGTTTCGTCATATGACTTTCACTAAGTGGTTCAGAACAGAAGTTGATACACTTTGACTGTTTTTGCTTGTTTAGTGGGTGTTCTGTTCAGACCTAGAGCTGTGCGCCTGCACTTAATTGAGTAGAATACCATACTTGGGTGTTCTGTTTAGGTGATTGTTGTCACTGCGAGATACTGTAATCATTGCCCAAGCAAGATATCGACGGATATCTGTGTGTGGACTCTAAGGGTGGGAATCCAGGGACGACCGACGGGTGGTCCCAAACAGTCCGGGTGCAAAACCCTACGTTTTAGTCGGTCCAAGCGTTAAAGACAGCTATAGGGTCAGGTTGTAAATAATCTAAAAAATAGGGATAGTTTAGTCGCTGAGGGTAGGAGGTGTGTAGCTGGTTGACTCCACTTAGGTCAAGGTGTGGTCACTAGCACAGACGGGCTCACCCCTGAGTAGGCGAGTGTAAAATATAAAAGGGGTAAATGTTTAATGTTGTCGTCTTAAGTGGCCAGTACATACATACTTAGTTAGTGGTGTGTGATTGTAAAATAGAGTGATGAGAAATTGAGACTTGTGAAGAGTGCGCATTATATTTTGGGTAAAGATTTAATGTTTGTCTTTTGTGTTACTAACTAATAGTTGAAATAAGCATAGTGTACAGATATTTAGTCGGCTGTATATAAGCGTATTTGAAATTTAATTAAATGTCATTTAAAATTGTGAAAGTTCAGTAATTGTGGAAGTGCAGGAAGTTTATTATTGCAGGTGAAATTCGATTGTTGGAAGAGGATAAGTGTATTTGGTGGATTGTGGATGTTGTGTGGGTGTGACATGCAGGGGTTCATTGGTGTGTGTGGAAAGCACTGTGTGGGTTTGATGGAGTGAAAGTGTAAAGAAATGGAGGATTAATTTGATTGGGAATGTGAGAAATATGGAAAAAGTCCCACACAAAGTTAACTCAATGGGACAAGTGGTAAATGATTGGAACTAAGAGAAAGAAAAAATAATTTTTTTATAAAGAAATGAGAAACAATATATGATAAGCTTAAATGTGAAAATTAGTGGAGCAATGATTGAACAGTAAAATTGATTACAATCTTGAGAAACAGAGAATTTGAGTTTTACAAACAAGTTAAAGAACATGGAAAAAGGGGGCCAGAAGAATGTTGTGGTAGTAAGAAATGGAAAGAAGTTGTAATTTGTAATGTGGCATGATTTTGGCATTTGTTGGAACAGCTATAGAAAGACAGATGAGGAGCAAAATAGAGGAAGTGCTCTAGCAGAAACAAAAAGGAAGTCAGAAAAAAGGAGCCATGCCTTTTTCATTAGGAAGAAACAGTTGAATGAGATGCAGAAGAGAGTAAATTATATTAAAAAAGTATATTAAAAAATATTTGATCAAATAATGATAGACTTTGACATAATAATAAGGGATATAGTATAAGCTACTAAAGAAAGATATATTACAATGCAGTATAAAAGACAAGGGAAATGAAGAAATAATGAGAGATATTAATATAGTTATATGTGTTGAAATGGAACTTGAAGTTATACAAATAAATATATTAATAAAGAAATGAATTTGCTAAATAAATGAGTATGATTAAGACAATAGATCAGTTAGTTTGTTGATTAGAAAAAGAATAAATAAATAATTAAATAATAATAATAGGAAATGATAAATAGAGAATAAAATACAACATAAAGACCAGCTACTAAAGAAACATTAGAATAGATACATTAGAAGAAAAATAAGCTGTTAAACAGCAAATAGATAAAATTAATTGAGGGTCTCCGATCGATGAAGAGAAAAATTAGAAAAGAAAATTTGACTGTTTGAAATTGGTTAACTGAAGAGTTAATGACCAAATATGTAAGGAAGATAAAAAAAAAAAATGTATAAGCAAAACTTAAAAGCTAAGAATTAAAGAAGTCCAAATTATGATATAATAGAAAAAAATAGAAGAGAAGTTTAAAAGATATTAAAATATGTTTAAAATATTTATAGAGAGAAAGAGAGAAGGTTATAAAAAATTATTTATTATTACATGTTGTTAAACAGATGAGATAGAAACAAGAAAAATCTGTAACACTTTGAAGAACTGAGATTTGATGTTAGAGGATAAGATTGAGTTTAGAAAATAATAATAATAATAATAATAATAATAATAATAATAATAATAATAATAATAGAAATGTTTTTGTTATGGCTTACACTGGCTGTTTTCATCTATGAAAGTCAGCTGCATAAGACTACTTAAGCCATCATCTACACTGAGTCAAAGAAAAATCATGGACACTTAGTAGATGTTAATGAACATGATGAAGTGAGTTCATTTTATATTTAAGATTATAAACAACAAGAAGGAAATTGATAAATGAACATTACATTTCAGATATGAAAAATATGGTCTTAGAAAACAAACATGTGGGGTCAATGAATAATATGAACCCTGAGAGATAGCAGTAATAATGTTGAACAATTATACCACATGGTAGGCCACCATGTCATCATTTGTGTTTTATGAATAATAACCCAACTGTGTCTTGTTTTTTAGTCTCCACCATCGTAGTGCCATACGGCTCTGGCTACAGACTAAGCAAACCATAGTGCTGAGTGGATGGGTGTGAAGATGTCAAACTTTACTTCAAATTATAATTGGAGTTCAAATTGATTTTAGACTTAATAAATCTGTCTCATTGGTTAAACTCTAAAATGTGGTCTTAATGGCTCACATGGTTCTTGAGTGCACGTTTTCCTAGCCTCAGAGATACCAAGTTCTGAAGATAAACGGAGAAGGAGGTTGCAGTGGGGAAGAGCAGTTACTGGTCTCCATGAGACATTTTTCCTAAGACGGGTAAGACTCTTGCTGGCCAGCGGAGCAACCTAAGCCAGGAATTTGTCGCGCGAGGCCAGGCACCTGTACAGGAAGGCGGGTGTTGAGTGAGATGGTTGTGGAGTGGAGCAGTGATGCTTGATAGGCCTAGAGCATCCGAATATGGAGGGACACTGTGAAAGATCAGTAGTCTGCCTCAGAAATGTGGGCTCCTCCCAACCGGACCACAGCAAACTGCTAAGTATGTCTGGAGATCAGACACTCAGGAAAAGGAACTTGTGGGTAAAGTAAAGGGCAAGGTGCTGTCAAGAACCATCTGAGACCATATGATGACAGGTAATATGAAGGAGACAGAATTTATTAGTGTCATGTAAATAATAACTAAGAAAAAGGCTTAGATGAAAATATACAATGAATTATGAATGTATAAGGTTGAAATGATATTTAACTATTTTTGTTTATTTGCAGAGGTTTACTGAAAAGGATATAGGATGAATTACAATGCATGGTGGTGACTAAAGAGGAAGAGACAGCTCTTGGTAACTGAAGAAATAATTTGAATTAGAAATTTTGATGGAATTTAGTATTTAAGTAAAGATTTACTAACAGCATAATCTTATTTTGAATAATCAAAATTAAGTTTGGATATTAAAAAAAAAATAGAAAAGATTGGTAACAGAAAAGTGATTTTTGTTTAAAGAAGAGATTGAAACATAACAAATTGAAATGAACTCACATCATCAGTTAAAAGTTAATAGTTCTTAAGTATACTAAAAGAAGAATTGAAACAAAAGAATAAGAGAGTTTAAGAAAACTGATTTTCTTTCACAGATAATCATGTGAAGAAATCAGTAAAAGGAAAATATTAATGACCAATGGTGAAGTTAAAAAATACAGCTTAAAGAAACTAATAAGGACATCGAGTGATTTTAGTCAGCTTATAAAAGTGTATCAAAATTGTATGTGCAACTGGACTGAGAATGACATAGAAAATAAGTAGTAGCCAAAAGAAAATAATAAAAATGGATACAACATACGGATTAATAAATAGCTGAGAAAATTAATTATCTAAAGTAGTGTCAAATTCAAAAACTGAATGATTATTAGTAAAATATTTAGATGGAGGGTTATAAAATTAGCCAGAATAGTGAAGAGGTATTAAAATATTTTTGAGCAATGAATAGAAACACCTAGACAAGGTGGTATGCAGTTTTAGACATTTTTAGTTAAGTAAAATTTCAATTGATTTATCAACATAGATGTGACTGATTTAATTTGAATTAAAGTTTACAAGTAAGCAACATACAAAAGAAGTGTTGAGTTTATGATGTAGAAGCAATTAATGAGAAGAGATTTAAATCTGAGGTTAATAGGGTATGCGGAAATATGGTCATACTGATGTAAAATTTAAAGTGATAGATTTTTGAGCTTATTCATTGAGCTAACAGGGGGAGTAGTGTTAATTTTCAGGATATTATACTTGCTGAAAAATAGTGGACACCTAATTGATTGGGATTAAGCAGGTGTTATGACACTTTTGGAACTAGATTTAGAGGAGGTAAATAAAATTATAGGTGAGTAGATGACAGGCCACAATATTGGGATGAGTGGTGTCTGAGATCGCCAAATAACCAATAAGCCATTTTAAATAACCGTAAACTGGTGACTGTAAAAGACATGCTAATAAAACTAATATGGATTATAGACTTAAATTATATTGAGAGGAATCAGAAACTGGAAGAACAAAATGAGGGTAGGAGATTATAATTGATTATAGAGATATGGGAGAACAGGTGAAAAGAAAAGATAATTGCTAGTCATGATTGAAAGCTATACTGGATGGCCGGAGGGGTGGCCAGCAAGCAAAGAGTACAGGTAGGCAGTGATTAAGTGTTGTGACAATCTAGAAACAAATGGATTTTTTAGAAAAATTAGATTAGATAATGGTAAACACTGGAAGAATGAATATTTTAAAGTAGTGGAGCAGGCATTGGGCCTGAAACATGATTTTAGGGATGGTGTAAAACTAAGAATCACAGGGAAAGGTAGAGATAATGGATACAAATTTGAAAACAAAATTGGCAAAAATCTGTGCACAGACCAAATTGAATTGGATAGAGGCCTCATAAAAAAAATTCACATTAAGGGGTATTAGTTCATTATGGAACAAAACGATGGAATTGATGACTTTTGAATTGTTTACAGGATGGGACCTGGAGCAGCTTTGACATGCACTGGCAGTGGATCACTGATGTACAGACTATATTATGACAAATTAACAACTTTATCTCAGATTTTTCTAACAGGTTTCTGAAGGTGTGAGGCTGGCCGGATTAATCTGACAGGCAACATAGAGATGTAAAAGTGGCCTGGAGCTAGGCCCAGGCCGAAAGGGGAATTAACCCAAAAAGGGGGACATCTGACTAATTGGAGTGTGTAAGCATGTATTGGTGTAGGAGCTGAACATGCTGCAACACCAATGCATGGGCACAACTGTATATTAGATACAGGCCAACACAAAAAGGGGAACCAAAGACCATGTTAAATAAAAATAAATAAAGAAAATAAATCACAGATTTACTAATATTGTAAAGGAAATAAGATCAAAAGCATCTCCATTCCAAAATAAAATAAAGAATGAGGAAAAAAAAAAAAAAAAAAAAAGGATATGAATTGGACAAATTTGATTGGATAAAAGATTACATTTAATTATTATTATATTTTAAAAATAATTTTATTTTACAGACGTTATGTTTTTGAGTTTAATTATTTTATTTAAACATGTTTTTTCTAGTCTTTTATTTTGAGCCATTACTATTTTTTTTCTTTTATTTGAAGACATTAAGATTGTTTTATTTTAAACACATTGTTTTTTATCTTTTATTTGAAGATTATTTTATTTTAAACGCATTGTTTTTTGTTTTTTATTTGAAGACATTAAGATTGTTTTATTTTAAGCCATTGTAGTTTTTTTTAATCTTTTATTTGATGACATTGTTAAGATTCTTTGATTTTAAATCACACTGTTATGTTCACATTTTAAGACATTAAGAGAAAAAAAATTGTTCTAATATGTTTGAATTTTGGCTTGAATCATATGGGTATGGGTTTGGGGTGTCAGTTTGATAACATTGTTACAATTGAGTTGTGAACCTTTCATTTTAATAATTGTGGAGTTTAATCGTATTTTAAAAGCTGTTGATTTTTCATCCCAAATCAATTTCAATTGTAATATTTTTGTTCTATAATGACTTTAAAATGTTGAAATTCAGTTTGAACTATTGAGGTTGATTCTAATTTTTTATTGGTGAATTTCGGATTTTAATGATGTTGTTAGAAGTTTGAATTTCTAATTACAATAATTTTTTTCAAAAGTGTTGATCTTAGATCTTAATCAAATCATGGGATTTTTAAGTGGAGCATATCTTTATGGGTGTGGATTTCCTTCTGATCAGATTTTTATTTTTACATGTTGGAGTTTTTTAATTTTAATCACTTGTTTACATTGTTATTATTTTCATTCTTATTTTAATTCTTGTATTATTGGGAAAAACAAACAAACAAACAAACAAACAAACAAACTCACCTTTATTGATAAATTGTATAAGATGGGAAAATTTTAATTATGGGATAATTGGAAGATAATAGGAATGTTGGAAGTAATAAAACTGAATATAGCGAGTATAATTCTTATTGTAAGAAGATATCAGAGTGACTTCAAGAGGGGAAGAGACTGCACCACTGAAGAGGAGAACCAGCAGTGTGGAGATTATAAAGTGAATTCAAAAAAGTTAAAGAAATTTAGTTAATAGGAGTTATTGGCATTATCTAACATAATGAACGAGCACTAGGATGTAACAATTATTTTGAGAAAGGGGTAAAACGAAGATTTTGACAAATGTCTGCAGTAATGACAGTTGAAAACTTTTGTGGGGATTTGGTTACCTGTTTTTGTTGTTGTCAGCTCCAGAGAGGAGCAGAAAAGGGGGATTGTTGTAGGGGGGAGTTTATTTTTATTGCTTTTGTGTCTTTATTTTTATTAGAAATAATGTTTAGACTAACAACAGATTAATCAATCTTTTCCTTCTGTATGATACCATCTATTACCCAGACAAACTTCTTCTTTCTTACTGTGTTGCATACTTAGAAGGAACTGCTGACTAGAGGGAAATAGCAGAATAAGAATAAATATAGTGCAAGGGACCCTTGTTCCAGACTGTTGTCTAATAAGAAGTCTGCACATGTCACAAGGTGCATGATTCTTACAGAAGTTGTGAAATATATTAAAGATACACTTAATTGTTCAGTTCTGGTATGCGGAGAAGGGTTGCAGAAAGAGGAAGTATGTCTGGGGTACAAGAGCCAAAGGACTGCAGAATGACTGATAAGTGACGTTACACCAAAGCTCCACCTGTTAGTATCAGTTGTGTATATATGTTGGAGTCAGGAAATGTATGTTAGTTGCGAACCTCTTGAATGTAATTCTTGTATTGCATTGGGGTAACGTAACCCAGAGCTCTGTATATGGAATTATTCATTTGTATCTAATAAATTACTAATATTTTTGGCATTGAAGAAAAACCCTCTCCTGACCTTTTTAATTGAACATGCATGGAATAGGATTGATATTCCAACAAAGGCTAGAGAGAATAAAACTACACCATGGTACAATAATCATACTCGCGCTCTCAAAACAGCAACCCGTGCTCTAGAACGTAAATGGAAAAAAACTAATTTAGAGGTTTTTAGAATTGCGTACAAAGACAGTATGTCCAGCTATAGGAGGGCTCTTAAATCTGCCAGGGCCGAGCACCTCCGCAAACTGATTGAAAATAATCAGAACAATCCTAGATTTTTATTTAGCACTATTGCTAAACTAACAAATAATCGATCATCTTTAGAACAAAATGTCCCACCGCAAATCAGTAGTGATGACTTCATGAATTTTTTCAGTGATAAAATAGAAGGCTTTAGACAGAAAATAGAAAATGTTAAACTTTCTGCACCACCTCATACTCCAGATGCAGAAATATTTTCACTGAATCAAAATAACCTACAATGCTTCAAAATCATAGAACAGGAAGAGCTAGATAAAGTTATAAATAGTTCTAAATCAGCTACATGTATGTTAGATCCAATTCCAACAAAATTACTGAAAGAGCTGCTACCTGTTATAGGAGAACCTCTCCTTAATGTTATCAACTCTTCTTTATCTTTAGGCCACGTTCCAAATCCTTACAAGCTAGCTGTTATTAAGCCTATTATTAAGAAACCACAACTGGACCCGAGCAACTTAGCTAATTATAGGCCTATTTCAAATCTTCCGTTTATGTCTAAAATACTAGAAAAAGTTGTTTCTACCCAATTATGCTCCTTTCTGCAGACAAACAATATTTTTGAAGTGTTTCAGTCAGGTTTCAGGCCTCATCACAGTACAGAAACTGCATTAGTAAAAATAACCAACGATTTACTCTTAGCTGCTGACCAGGGGTGCGTCTCACTGTTAGTTTTACTCGATCTTAGCGCCGCATTTGACACCATCGACCACAATATTCTCATAGACCGCTTAAATTCTACAGGTGTCCAAGGTCAGGCCCTTCAATGGTTTAGGTCATACTTAGCTGATCGCTACCAGTTCGTGAATATTAATGGACAGCTTTCACAAGTCAGGCCAGTAAAGTACGGGGTCCCTCAAGGATCAGTTTTAGGCCCTTTGCTGTTTACAATATACATGCTTCCCCTGGGAGACATTATTAGAAAACACGGGATCAGCTTTCACTGCTATGCAGACGATACTCAATTATACATTTCAACTAAACCTGATGAGATGTCCGAACTGTCTAAGCTAACTGAGTGTATTAAAGATGTTAAAGACTGGATGACCAACAATTTTCTTCTCTTAAACTCAGACAAAACAGAATTATTACTTATCGGGCCTAAATCCTCTACACAGCAGTTCTCACAACTCGACCTGCAATTAGAGGGATACAAAGTTAGCGTTAGCTCTACTATAAAAGATCTGGGTGTCATATTAGACAGCAATTTAACATTCGAAAATCATATATCCCATGTCACAAAAACTGCCTTCTTCCATCTAAGAAATATCGCTAAATTGCGAAGTATGCTATCCATATCAGATGCAGAAAAGCTAGTTCATGCTTTCATGACTTCTAGGCTAGACTACTGTAATGCTCTGTTTGCTGGCTGCCCAGCATCCTCTATTAACAAACTTCAGCTAGTGCAAAATGCAGCTGCCAGAGTTCTTACCAGATCTAGAAAATATGATCATATCACCCCAATTTTATCCTCCTTACACTGGCTGCCTGTTAAGTTTCGTATTGAATTTAAAATATTACTCCTTACCTATAAAGCTTTAAATAATCTAGCTCCTGTTTATCTAACCAACCTCCTGTCTCGCTACAACCCAACCCGCTCTTTAAGATCTCAAAACTCAGGGCTTCTAGTAGTACCTAGAATATCAAAGTCGAGTAAAGGAGGTCGAGCCTTCTCATTTATGGCCCCTAAACTCTGGAATAGCCTTCCTGATAATGTCCGAGGCTCAGACACACTCTCGCTCTTCAAAACTAGATTAAAGACCTATCTTTTTAGCAAAGCGTACACTCAGTGTAGCACATAACGGTATGACGCATGATGTGCCCCACACATGATTTTGCTTCTTGTTTATATACACTATGAACAGCAGCTACGCTAATTATTCTCCTTATTCTGTATTTCCACCTGGGGGTTCTCATCCCGAGGCCCTCAGACTATGCAGTGCCACTGATGTGATCCAAGACCAGTGACGAGATGATCCTAAGGTTTTCTGGACCAGGCCGTATCCTGAGCAGCTGCTGTGGTGGTCATCGTGGAGTGAGAGCCTGAGACTGTCCCCTGTGACGCTCCAAGGAGAGACGAGTCTTCGCTGAGGTCCAGCTTCATGCGCCTAGACTGCAGCTCTGCACAAGACGTTTGGCCACAGGAGAAATGGTCGTGCTCAACCGAGCCTGGTTTCTCTCGAGGTTTTTTTAAATCTTCACTTTCGCCAATTGGTGAAGTTTTTTACTCGCCGCTGTCGCCACTGGCTTGCATGGTTCGGGATCTGTAGAGCTGCGCATCGATGGATTTGCTCTTCAGTGTTTGGACTCTCAGTAGTGATTATTAACCCACACTGAACTGAGCTAAACTGAACTGAACTTAATCGCTGAAAACTGAACAGACACTGTTTCAATTCACTATAATCTTCCATGTGAAGCTGCTTTGACACAATCTACATTGTATAAGCGCTATACAAATAAAGATGAATTGAATTGAATTGAATTATATTGTCTGGGTTGGTGCACCTCAAAAAAATATTTTCGTACTTAGATTTTTTGTCTTGTTTCTAGTCCAAATATCTAAACAATTCTTAAATCAAGAATTTTCTAGACAAGCAAAACATATTGTCTTGTTAAAGAAATACTATGCTAAAATTAAGTGAGTTTTTCCTTAAAACAAGCAAAATAATCTGCCAATGGGGTAAGCAAAATAATCTTGTCAAAAAGAAAAACAATTTTTTAATTTAATTAAAGTAATTTTATTTAAAAAAATTTCATTCCCTTTATTTTCATTTTAAATGTTTAATTTTATTTTATTTTATTTTATTTTATTTTATTTTATTTTATTTTATATTTTATTTTATTTTATAACCAGCTTAGACAATTAGCATGTACCAGATTCTGGTATTACTACATTTTTTATGTGGTTTTTATATTTGGTATCCGTTCAAAATTACACATAATCACAATGATACCCTCTCACATTCTTTTATGTGGAAAATACATTTGTTTGCCATCACTCATGCAAGTGTTAACATTTTATATCAGATAACAAGATTATTTTGCTCACCCCTTTGGCAGATTAGTTTGCTTGTTTTAAGGAAAAGCTCACTTAATATTGGCATATTATTTCTTAAAACAAAACAATATGTTTTGCTTGTCTAGAATTTTTTTCTTGATATAAGAATTTTAAGATATTTGGACTAGAAACAAGACAAAAAATCTAAGTAAGAAAATCATTTTTTGCAGTGTGTTGTATATTACGCTACAAAAATCTATAATAAACTGCCAGTACATTATCTGTTATTTTGACTTATTTCTCTATATATTATTTCTTACACATTATATTATTTCAAACTATTAACATGTCAATAAAAGTCACTTTGTTAAACCGTAGAGTGGAATTTTCACCATCAAAAGTTGTCAGAGAAGAGATCAACATCCCATAATACAATTCACAGCCGTAAATAAACCGAAAAACCTGTGAATCACAAAATACAGAAACTGTTTTTTTTTTTTACGGTGTGAGGTCTTTTTTTGGGTTGCTAGGGAGTTACTATGGTGATGTTTAATAGTTCAGAATCTAAAAAAAAGTTAATCTTTTAGGTGATTTCTGTGTGGTCGCTAGGGTGTTGCTAGGTGATGTTTTAGAATTTGTAATGTTTTTGGTTTCATTTCTACAGTATGTTGTTGCAAGGTGTTCATTGCAATGGAAATTACTAACCAAAACTTACTCATCTTCATATTCCTTTTTGCAGTCTAATGCAAATCTAATTAATATATAGTCTGTGGGGGAGGCTCAGTGGGTAGCACTGTCACCTCACAGCAAGAAGGTCGCTGGTTTGAGTCAGGGTCAGTTGGCATTTCTGTGTGGAGTTTGCATGTTCTCCCCTTGTTGATATAAATATAATAAATATAATTCAATAATTCATATAAAGTATATAATTCATATTAATTAAAACATATGCTTGTATGCTTAATTTGAACAGGAAAAAATATTCATCCTAAAACATTAATTAAATGTTATAGAAAGCAAAAGAATTTGCTTTCTCAAAAATCAACATATTGTTACAGCACCAATTTTTATTTTTTAATTAAATTAATAAGCAGACTAATTGTATTTGTTGAAAAGTAATGCTTCAATTAATTTTTTTTTTTTTTGATACTTTTAATTTAGAGTACATTTACTGTAGGGTCTCTGTCATGTTAATGTATGAAAGAAAACTGTTACACACATATTGCTTGCTGTATGGAATGCAAAAACTTTGAAGCTCAATATCTCAAAATTATTTAGAACGCAGATAAAACCATACAGGCGATGATTTGGCTGAAATATTATTGTGAAATTTTAATAGTAATAATCTGAATCAGAGGAATCTGAATCTGCGGATGCAAAATAATGAAAACATTGAGAAATTCGCCTTTGCTCAATCCAGACTGAGTTCTTAGCGATGGATATTACTAACCAAAAAAATGTTTTATATATATAGTTGACGTCAGAATTATTAGCCCCCCTGAATTATTAGCTCCCCTGTTTATTTTTTTCCCCAATTTCTGTTTAACGGAGAAAAGATTTTCTCAACGCATTTATAAACATAATAGTTTAATAACTCATTTCTAATAACTGATTTATTTTATCTTTGCCATGATGACAGTAAATAATATTTTACTAGATATTTTTCAAGACACTTCTATACAGCTTAAAGTGACATTTAAAGGCTTAACTAGGTTAATTAAGTTAATCAGGCAAGTTATTGTATAACGATGATTTGTTCTGTAGACTATCGAAAAAAGTTAGCTTAAAGGGGCTAATAATTTTGACCTTAAAATGTTTTTAAAAAAAATTAAAACTACTTTTATTCTAGCCGAAATAATACAAATAAGACTTTCTCCAGAAGAAAAAATATTATCAGGCATACTGTGAAAGTTTCCTTGCTCTGTTAAACATAATTTGGGAAATATTTAAAAATAATAATAATTCAAAGGGGGCTAATAATTCTGACTTCAACTGCATATATATATATATATATATATATATATATATATATATATATATATATATATATATATATATATATATATATATATATTTATGAAACAAAATGTACAATATGACTTCTTCATGGAAGATGATATTTACTTAATAATATAATAATTTTTGACATAAAATAAAAATTAATTTGTTAATTCATTCATTTTGACTCATGCGATGTGTTGTTTTGGGCTATTCCCCCAAATAAACCCATGCAACTTAAGCCAGGTTTAGTGGTTCAGGGTCACATATAATAAATCCTCCACTATAAAACCATATTGGTGAAGGTGGAATGACAGTCTATACAACCCAAGACTTGAAACAAAGCAAAAATCTGCTTTGCAGAGCTACAAAAGCACATTGGCAAACACCCCCTCCTCAACACGTGCTGAGCACCTGCAGCATCCCGGCCTGTGTTGCGCTGAAAAAGGGCTGAGCCATCGCTTTTATTTTGTTTTAAGTGCTAGTGGGTGTGTGCAAAAAAAAAAAAAAAAGAGGAAGGAGGGTGGATGCAATGTGGCAGCCATTAAAAATTAATTCAGGCCCCTGAGGTCCCAGACCACCCATCAATCTCCCAATGACCATGGCTGCATCTTACCCCGTGACAGATGCCCTGGAAATGGACAGGTTGCGTGTGACTTGAATAATCTCCGGAAAATCTGGAGCGCGCTCAGAATGTGGAAGAGAGGAGAGGGCCCGTCTCAGATAATCCTGAAAAATGGCCGGGAAAAGCGGTGGAGGAACGTGTCTCGAGTGAGTCTAGACTGGATGTGGTAAATGCTGAGCAGGCAGAGCTTTAATTGATGAGTTTGCATCTGTCACAGTTTTCTGAAAGGCTTTTGTATTGCTAATGCGAGTAAAGAGAGTGCTCGTAAGCAGATCTTATGGCAACAGTTGCTTGAACAGAATGCCTCTGCCAAAGTGCAGAAGCTCTGGATGTCTCACAAGACACGTTTCTTCTCTCTGAGATGGAACATTTTGCTTTGTCTAATCAATAGCTCTTCTTTTTTATGTGGAATCTTATTGAAGGGTCTAACACAATGTTCAAGGCCTTCTTTCTGTACAATGAATATGAATGACTATCTCAATTGAAGTATTATTTATTTGATATCGATATTTAAATACCTGACTATGAGTTGGTTCTTTTAAATGAACTGCTCAAATATGCTTTTTGTTCAGCTCAAATATAAAGAATTTATATATACAGTGGTGTGAAAAAGTGTTCCCCCCTTACTGATTTCTTATTATTCTAATGTTTGTCACACTTTAATGTTTCAGATCATGAAATAAATGTAAATATTAATCAAAGATAGCACAAGTAAAACATCATGCAGTTTTGAAATAAAGGTTTTTATCATTACAGGAAAACAAATGACAAAACTCTGCTACCAAAGGAAGAGACAAAGACATGACGTCAAAGCAAATAAAACACAAATTTTCTCCACAGCAAACACTTAATACTCAGACAGAAATAAATGAAATACTATCTAGATATATATAGCTGAGGACACGCTGCCGTTGTCTCTCACATTGTTCCACAACAAAATTAAAATATTGTAGATTAGTGCACAATATTTTATTTTATAGTCATTTGACAAATTAGATTTTTTTTTAAAGTAAGGCAATAGTTACTTTCCCTGGTAATTAGTTACTTTTAGAATTATGTAACTTAGTTCTTATTTGTGAGAAGTAACTATAACTAATTACGCTTTTAAAGAAACGTGCCCAACACTGGCCATTGCTGAGGTGTATGGTTGATTGTTAGTGTGTTCCAAAGTGCTTGCAAGGATATTTTGTCATTATTTGAGTGTGAAATAATAACTGCTTGTAATAGAATCATTTTGTCATTTGTTTAACGCACAAAAAAACAAAATACAAAACTACATAGCCCTGTGTTAAAATATAACTATGTTTATACTATAGTAAATAAAAACAGTATTATTATCAAATATTAATTCAGATTAAATAACTAGTCATTTCTGTGCTGACAAAACATCCTTTTTCAACATTACTTCAGTGTCTTCAAATTTTTTTTAATATGCTCATTTGCATATTCCTATCATCAGTGCTGAAACACTGCTGTGCTGCTTGATATTTTTCTGAAAATTATGATACATTAATGTTATATATCCATCAACCAACTAACCAACCATCCATTAATCCACCAACCAACCAACCAACTATCCATCCATCCATCAATCCACCAACTAACCATCCATCCATCCACCATCCATTCATCCATCCATCCATCCATCCATCCATCCATCCATCCATCCAACCAACCAACCAACCAATCATCCATCCACCAACTAATCAACCAACCATCCATCCATCCATCCATTTGTAAACCTACCAACCCATCCATCCATCCACCATCCACCAACCAACCTACCAATCATCCATCCACCAACTAACCAACCAACCATCCATGCATCATCCATTCATCATTCATCTATTCGTCCATCCATCCATCCTTCCATTCGTCCACCTACTAACCAACCCATCCATCCATCCATCCATCCACTCACCAACCAACCAACCATCCATCCAACCACTCATCCATCCATCCATCCATCCACCAACCAACCAACCAACCAACCAACCAACCAACCAACCAACCAACCAACCAACCATCATTCATCTATTTGTCCATCCATCCATTCACCAACCAACCAACCAACCAACCAACCATCCATCCATCCAACCACTCATCCATCCATCCATCCATCCATCCATCCATCAATCCGTCCACCAACCAATCATCCATCTACCAACTAACCGTCTATCCATCCATCCATCCACCAACCAACTAACCAACCATCCATCCAACCACTTATCCATCCATTCATCTATTTGTCCATCCATCCATCTGTCCGTCCGTCCATCCATCCATCTGTCCGTCCGTTCATCCATCCATCCACCAACCAACCAACCAACCAACCAACCATCCATCCATCCATCCAATAATTTTTACAATTTCTAAGAAAGAAAGAAAGAAAGAAATAATTATTAGAATTAGATAATTCTAACAATGATTAGAACAAAAATCTTTCATATCTATCAGAAAAAATTTTACAAATATTTTTTTTTTACATTTTCTGTATTTTTTTCCTGTATACATGTGTGTATTTTATTCCCCCCTTCTAGATATAATAATATTTACAATATATTATATTTATTATATGTATAATTATAATATAGATATTATATTTTTTATGTAATCTTTCAGTTGTTTTTTCAGTTCTGTTGGCCAAAATAGTTTTTTACTAAACTAAACTAACTTTATGATGTCAGAGATCTGCTTTATATATATATATATATATATATATATATATATATATATATATATATATATATATATATATATATATATATATATATATATATATATATATATATATATATATCCTCTCATGTTAAATGTCTTTTGTACGCAGAAGCCTTGCCATCTCTCAGTAACTCCCCTCGGTGAACTCTAAGCACACTGTAAGCCTGAAAGCTCCGTTCGCTCTAGGTCTCCATTTTCCTCCAGTCGCCGGGTTACGTAACGGAGGAGCCGTCGCCATAGCAACCCCTTCACTCCGGTGCCCCGGCGGAGGGTTTGATGAGCTGCCAGCCGTAGGGTCACAACTAATGGCATTCCAGCTGTCTGCCATCAGCACTGATCCAGGACCAGACTGCAGACTCCAAAGCTCTTAACAAGATCATACTCCTAGATGGAAGAGAATTCTGCTCTCAGATCAACATTCACCGCCGCTTTGACCAAAAACAAGAGGTTGTTAGGGATTCAGCCGGAGGAAGCCCCCGCCTCCACTGGGCTTTCTCTGAGATGCTTATTAAAGAGTCTGAGGAGAGAAAAGCCAGGGGAAAAACCCATAGGAAATCAAAACGGAGGTATTTTGTAATGTTGTACTCCAGTGGTTCGCAACTCGGCACTGCACAATGTTCCTAATCTGACAGGCTGAGGTTCAGTTCATGCAGTGACTTGCTAATGAGTGCAACTGATGTGGCGATCATTCGAATAATTGTGTTGATGAATCACATGCAGTACTTTAATAGTACTAGTGTATGTACAGTTGAAGTCAGAATTATTAGCCCCCCTGTATATTTATTTCCCCAATTTCTGTTTAACAGGGAGATTTTTTTTTCAATTAGACTTCTAAACATGATAGTTGTAATAACTAATTTCTAATAACTGATTTTTAAAAATCTTTTATGAAAAGATATATTTTTTTTAATTATTTATTTTATTTTTTTATTTTAAATTATTTTATCTTTTTAAATTTATTTTATTTTTGCCATGATGACAGTACATAATATTTTACTAGATACTTTTTAAAATGTTAGTATTTAGCTTAAGGTGACATTTAAAGGCTTAATTAGATTAATTAGGCAAGTCATTGTTTAATGATGGTTTGTTCTGTAGACAATCTAAAAACAAATATAGCTTAAGGGGGTTAATAATATTGACCTTTAAATGCTTTAAAAAAAATAAAAACTGCTTTTATTCTAGCCAAACTAAATCAAATATTTTCCAGAGGAAAAAATATTATCAGACATACAGTGAAAATTTCCTTTCTCTGTTAAACATCATTTGGGAAATATTAGAAAAAATTCACAGGAGAGCTAATAATTTTTTACTTCAACTGTACTTTGGGCTTGTATACAGTAGACAAATACTGATTTGCAGACAGTATTCAATAATTCAATATGTTGTGATAATGAACATGTACGATATTGATATCATTGGCACTTCAAAATACAGTGAATAAGTATTCATTATTTAAACTTTTAGAGTGCTCATTCATTCATTTTCTTTTCAGCTTAGTCCCTTTATTAATCAGGAGTCGCCACAGCAGAATGAACCGCCAACTTGTATTGGACGCATGTCTTTGGACTTATGGGGGAAACCGGGGTACCTGGAGGAAACCAACGTGAACACGGAGAGACCATGCAAACTCCACACAGAAATGCCAACTCACCCCGCCAAGGCTCAAACCAGCCACTTTCTTGCTTGTGAGGCGACAGCGCTACCCAATGCGCCATCGTGCAAAAGAGTGCTTTTTAAGAATATTTAGACGGTTGTATTGCCATTGATTGTTCATCACAGCACCAAAATATTAAAGAATTAATAGGCAATTTATTTTCAAAGATTCACATTTTCCAACCCAGGCTCATTCTGAAAATGTACTGCTATATACATTCCTGGAGAGTGCCAAATACATCCCAGGAGCTACATGTTTTTGCAGTTTTTGTTTTCACCAAATCCACCAGAGGCTGCTGTGTAGGCTTTTTCAGATCTCAATTTTCTCTCATGGGTGCCATTTTCGCTTGCTCTTCTCACATAAATCCCCCAGAGGCCGCTGTCGACTTACTGACCAATCGACTGACCCACCCTTTCTTCTTCCCTAAACCCAACCGATAGTGTTTTAAAAAGCACTGATTGACCAGTGCCTTCCCACTTCCCTAAACCCAACCGACAGTGTTTTCTTAAGCAATCCAGAAAAAGAGAAACCCTTACCTGATTTTTACCACATTTTCAGATTTTACCACATTCTCACTCTGTTATTTGTTTATTTAAATTGTTGGCTTCTGTTTTTGTCTTACCCACTTTCTGGAACAGTTCTTCACCTGACTCGAACCTCATCGTTATGGTCATCTCCTCTCTGCATCTCAAGTCTGCCGACATACATGGCGAGCTAACTGGACAAACTGATAACAGCGGAAAAGCCGTCTACATGGAGGTAAGCGGTCAGCTGATAGCACGAAAAAGAATGACATCATACTGCCCCGTAGCGTTCGTTTTAAAGAAGAAATGCAGCTATACGTACTTCTGGCTACATAATTCACGATCTCTAGAAGTGTATACGGGGCTACGTTTTCAGAATGAGCCTATGTTGACATTTTCACATGGTAATCTGGCCTAAAATTCTTCAGAGTTCTGGCATTAAGGGTGCTTTCACATCTGTAGTTCGGTTCATTTAGTCCGGACCAAGGGCAACACATGATACATTGTAGCATTTTCTGCCGTCTTTGGGTCTTTTTAACACCACACTGATTGCTTTAATCCGAACCAGTTGAAAAGAACCAAAATGCAGTTATATGACAATATCCACATCACTCATTGGCCAGATGTTATTGAACGTATTTCCTAAACTGCTTATCGATTGGTCAGAATTCACGTGCATGAAAATGCCAATGGAACTCCCACAAGTAAACAAACCAGCAGACACAAAATGGAAGTTATGAAAGTTATTAAGTTATGAAACTATGGAGCTACGACTGCGCTGGCTGATTGTATCCCTGGTCATAGTATACTATATAGCTTGTATACATCACTTTAGACAAAATACATTTCGAGAATGAAGTGTGGCTGCGACTGAAAAACAACGTTTTAAGGCATTTCAAACGGCGATGGCGCATTGCAGGTCACTTCAGGAGGCTTGAATTAATTTAGCTAAACTGCGACATGGTCATCTTCCAGAAATATACGCTTATTTCACGCGACCGCCATTTTAGAACACGACAGCGAGGCTGCGGTGGGAAGAAACCCGGAAGTATAGGATCAGCACTGTAAACATTGCAACAATATGCTGTGTGCTATAAACCTCCAGCTGTTGCAGCGATTTCAAAATGCAGATATGGTGTAAACATCACTTTAATATCATTCCGTTCAGTTTCATTTAAACAATTAAAAGCATATTAGGCATCAAACAACATCACAATCTCTTTAAGAGTGATACACTTAAGTGTCCTCCTAGACTTTAGTCCAGGGCAGCAGGTAAACACCATGGGGACGCTTCCCTGCTTCAGCCTATGTAACCCGGTGAGTGATAAAACACTGTAGCACCTCTGTAGCACATCTTCGTGTTGTCTTTAACAGTGTTGTCCCGGTACTGAAGTTTTAAAACCGTCAATTTCCCGCTAACATTTACGCGCCGCTGAGCGCGCTCATAAACACCCCTGATTTGCCGTAGTATTCACCAGTACTCAACAGAATGACTGTGAAGGTTATCAGCTTCCTGCTCTTCACAGATTGAAAACACAGAGACGGACATTGGATCGTTTTAAAGCCGTGAAGATCAGTCGTTTCATCAGCGGATTGCTCGTCTGTGTTTGAACTCAGTAAACAGCGGTGAGGTGAACTGATGACGTTTACAGCCAATCAGAGTAATTTCTGTTGAGCACGTGAACACAATGGCCAATCAGCGCTGTTTAAGAACTCCAAGAACAGTGTCTTAAATGTTAATGAGAAATTGGCGTTTTTTTATATTTCATTACGGAATTTTTGTATTGGGACTAGTCTAATATAGTTAAAGACTCAGTTCATTAACTTGAGTTTGATGAATGGCATCCAAAATGTGTGTTTGGGAAAGAAAACGTTTGCTAACTAGTGCCATTTCCCTTAACTTAGCTGAAAATGAGGTCAAATATCCCTTTTTATTTTTACTATTCATTCAGAACGGACCTTAGGGTCACTCGGAAGGCGCTGAAATCATAAATTTGTGTCACTTTCTCTTCGCTGATAAGATATACAGCCAGGTACACAACATTCCTGTGTGACTCAGTCTATACTTCCGGGTTTCTTCCCACCGCAGCCTCGATTTCGTTGTTAATAATGGCGGCCGCATGAAATCAGTCTATTACCAACGATCCATCAGGTAATGGTTTTTTCCTCCCTCTCTCTCTCTCTCTCTCTCTCTCTCTATTGGTAAAGCGCTGTCAACAAATATTTTTCCTCCACATTCCATAATGCACAGCGCATTGGCCTACGGCAACTGGATTAATCCAAAAAGGCGTAGTACTTTTTACGGTTCGGTCTGTTTTAGTTTGGATCATATTCTCATCACAAACTAACTGCTGCAGGGTTTGAAAAGCATACTGAGACCACCTCTTCAAGGAGGTCTTGGTACGCTTTTTTTGGTCCGCTTTTGGTGTGCACTCGAGTACAATTGCTACATTCACACCTGCCCAAACGAACCGCACCAAGAGGGAAAACGAACTCTAGTGCGATTCAACCGAACTAAATAAGGCAGGAAAGCACCCTTAAAGTCCCCATGAACTGGAAGGTGTGACCGTTTTTTTTTTCTTCGTATTGTGACGGAGTTCGTAGAGAAACGGAATATTAAATGAGAAAACAGTGGGCGTGGCTTGTTTTTTTTCTACTGCGAGCTGATTGGATGTCGTAAAGTAGGCATTTCTTTCAGAAAAATCAGGTTTCAGGAGAGTTATTACACCCTAACAGACTCCTCCTCCTCCTCACCATTTCTGTTTGTTGTCATAGTGCTGACAGTTGGAGAGGCGTGGTTAAGTATGTTAGCCACGCCCAATACCTCAGAACAGACATTTAATTTTTTCTTAATGACACGCACAGATGAATTGTTCACCACAAAATTAGTTTATATAGTTAGTTTGATTTCATGTGTCCTTAAAAATTCTGTGACTATTCACTCAAAAATACAAATTAGGAACTTATTAAAAATACTGTTGATCACCTACACTTTGAGGTGGCGATAGATCAATAGGAGTGATGTGTGTTGGAAGAGTAAAAAAAAAATCAATGAAATTAGTAATGCTATTCTAATTAAATTCCAGCAGCAGGAATTTAAAGGGAATTGGACCATGTCACTTAAAGAAGCATATCAAGGACATCATGTAGCCAGTAATTCATAGTGCATCCTGGTAAGCATTCATTAAGAGGTGAGTGTTATGTTGCAAAACTAAATCAAAATGTATCCCCTGCTCAACAAATCCATCGGCTTTTCTCTTTGCACCACAGCAACTCCAGCGATCAAAGGTTTCATTAAGGAAGTGATGACAAAAGAGCAGAGGCACAGGCCAGTGCTTTTGAAAAATATATGTTTAACCTCGTTACCATCACCGCGGTTGTGAATGCATTAAACATTAGGCCTGATTTATTAGACACCTGCTTCTGCTGAAGGGAAAGATCCGCCTCCTCCACACAGCAGCAGAATGAACTGAAAAGAATGAGTTCAAATCAATGCAAAATCAATTTATCTTATTTCACACAAGGCTGCCTCTCAGGGATTAGACGCAAGAAACTAAATAGATCAACATTAGCAAAAGGAAACTAGGTTTTTTTATGACATAATTCTCACGAATAATGTGACTTAAAAAAAAAAAAGGTGACACTGAAAATGTATCCATGATGCCGCTGGGGCATGTTTAAGAATACCATCATGAGATTATGATGTTAGCGATGAGCACAATTCAGAATTGAGGATATGGCTCCCTTGTGGTTGATGACTGTGAATTGGAATAGAATTGGAATTTTAATCAGAATGACAGAACCAGGATTAACTCGGTTGTTATTCGAAGAATTTCAACACGAAACAGAAGCTATCTGAGATGTTTAAGACTTAAAGATAGATAGACTAATAGTAGCGGTTAACCGTTTGACAGTGATAATATATATATACTGTATATATATATATATATATATATATATATATATATATATATATATATATATATATATATATATATATATATATATTCTGTAAAATATTTCCAAAATATAAGTTTGTATTTACATGATATATATTATAAGATATTATATAACATATATTATAACAGTTGCTGCAGATTTGTCGAGTGCACATCCATGATGCGAATCTCCCATTCCACCACATCCCAAAGGTGCTCTATTGGATAGAGACGTGGTGACTGTGGAGGCCGTTTGAGTACAGTGAACTCATTGTCATGTTCAACAAACCAGTCTGAGATGATTTGCGCTTTATGACATAGCGCGTTATCCCGGTGGAAGTAGCCATCAGAAGATAGTACACTGTGGTCAAAAAGGGATGGACATGGTCAGCAACAATACTTAGGTAGGCTGTGGCGTTGACATGATGCTCAATTGGTACTAATGGGCCCAAAGTGTGCCAAGATAATATCCCCCACACTGTTACACCAACACTAGCAACCTGAACCGTTGATACAAGGCAGGATGAATCCACGCTTTCATGTTGTTAACATCAAATTCTGACCCTACCATCCGAATTTGGCAGCAGAAATTGAGACTCATCAGACCAGGCAACGTTTTTCCAATATTCTATTGTCCAATGTTGGTGAGCCTGTGCGAATTGTAGCCTCAGTTACCTGTTCTTAGCTGACAGAAGTGGCACCCGGTGTGGTCTTCTGCTGCTGTAGCCCATCTGCCTCAAGGTTGGATATGTTGTGCGTTCAGAGATGCTCTTCTGCACACCTCAGTTGTATCGAGTGGTTATTTGAGATACTGTTGTCTTTCTGGCCATTCTCCTCTGACCTCTGGCATCAACAAGGCATTTGCGCCCACAGAACTGCCGCTCTCTGGATATTTTCTCTTTTTCGGAACATTCTCTGTAAACCCTAGAGATGGTTGTGCGTGAAAATCCCAGTAGATCAGCAGTTTCTGAAATACTCAGACCAGCCCGTCTGGCACCAACAGCCATGCCATGTTCAAAGTCACTTAAATCACCTTTCTTCCCCATTCTGATGCTCAGTTTGAACTGCAGCAGATCAACTTGACCATGTCTACATGCCTAAATGCATTGAGTTGCTGACATGTGATTGGCTGATTAGAAGTTTGCGTTAGCGAGCAGTTGGACAGGTGTACCCTTTTACATACAACTATAAAATTACCTTCTAAGAATGACATATATTTTTTTATGTTAATACAATAATTGAAAAAACATATTCCGGAAAAAAGATATTTAAATTTTATTTAAATATTAGTATAGTCCTGTACATACGTTTAATGTATGTTTTAGTCTTTAGTATGTTTTATGCCTATGTTTAATACATGATGTTGTCGTCATTTATCCTGATAATGTGTTATGTTTGACATTTACTATTGTTGTTTATGGTAACCATAGCCATAAAGTCATTACTGATCGACTTAGGCTCATCTATATGCATTTT